>OU611755.1:4020486-4425486 GCA_914767535.2 Dunaliella primolecta | reverse complement strand
CACCTCCAGCAGTCTGTATGCTCTTTTGGTCACCCCCTCATAAGAAAGGAGATGTGCCATATCCTGGGAACTACAGGATGATTGCTATTAGTGGGGTGATGTATCAAATAAATTCCAACGTGCTTATAGACTTGGTGACTGATTGGTGTGTTCAGAAAAAAAGGTTCCTGGCACCCAATTTGTTTTTTACCCGGGTAGGAGTACACTGCATCCCCTCTTCGTTTCAAGGCACTTGAAACATGCTGCAAAAAAGCTCAAACCGCAGCAATTACCTAGACAACATGCTGCCTTTATCAACTTCTCTCAAGCACACGACACCGTGCCTCGTTTGCAACTTTGGGACCATCTGCTGCGCATTGCCATGCCTGCACCACTTCTCCACGTGATAAAGGAAATGTATCAGGATGATTAATATATTCTGATAGATGGAGATAAAAGAGCTCGTGTGCACCCAACAAATGAAGTTAGGCAAGATTACCATTTGTCCCCTTTTTTTCTCTATACATCAATGACATGGGCAGAGATACCAGTGAAGGGATAAGAGGTGCTATGACAGGGGACGGAGTTAATGGCGTTTTGTGCATGCTATATGCAGATGATTTGAGTTTAACCACTAATGACCCAAGTGAAATGCAATGCACCATAGGAAGAGCTGAGCTGGCTGCCATTGCTGCTGCACTCTCTCATGATTACACACATATTGCCACAGATAGCCTCAGCTCACCTCACCAACTCAGGAAGCAAATCCTGTACCCAGAAAAGCATAGACACCACGTGCAAGGAGATGTTCTGAAGAGGATCTCAAACCTTGCCCAAGCCTCTCAAGATCACATCTTTTTCTACAAGGTCAAGTCTCATGCTGGATTAGCTGAGAATGGATGCGCAGATCAGGTTGCTAAATACCAGGCCTCCCTCAAAGATGGTAACCTGACTGATACTGGAATCCCTAGCGCTGGCCCAGGAAGAAACCCCTTCCACAATACAACCTGGCTGGCTCGGGAAGAGACAGATTCTAGGCCATCTCAATCCCACCCTTCTTCTCCTCGTCTAAGGCACCTCCCAGACCTTAAAAATGCTCTGAAATCCCATATGTATGTTAAGCACAAGCTGGGCTATGCTGACCGGAAGACAGGCTAATACTCTTATTACCAGAGCTTGCTACCTCATGAAAACAAAAGCATGAGCAATGCCTTTTGGAATATGATCAGTCTCTCAACTCGAATGAAACACACTGTCTTTCAATACCCCACAGGCACCCTATACAATCAGATTCATGGAGTCCGATATAAACGATCCACTAGCCTGACATGCCCCCTACCTGATTGCCATCACATGGATAGCGCTCTCCACATCCTATCTGGCTGCCAATGCCCCATCATGCGTAACATGGTAACTGAGCGTCACAATATTGCTTGCAGGATGATTTTGAAACAGGTCAGTGAAGGCTCTTATGGGGCCAATCTTGTGCAGTTGGATGCAGGCAACACAAACCGTTTGGCCCAGCACGACCTGCAAGTCCCTGAGCAAATATCTAATCGTGCTGTACCTTCCTACCTCTTCAAACCCATGATTCCTATTCAAACCAGATGCAACTCCAGCCGCCCTGATGCTATCTTGGTCACTCCTCACCCAACTGACCCAAACAGACCACCCACTCCACCCTCACACCCCGGGTACTGCGTATATTGTACAGAATGGGCGTGGAGTTTTCTTGCGAGTGTTTCATCTCTGTGAGTCTGCTTAAGGTTGAAGGTGTTCCGTGTGGTGGGACTTCTGCTCTGGCTTGTGCTCCTCTGCTCCCTCATCCGTACTACGCGTGTGTGCCCTCTGCCATGACTGGACATGAACATTTTTCTTTACCAGCCATCTTTACCAGCTGTTACCAGAACAAACAAACAAACTTCTTTTTTTCCTTCTTAATTTTACATTTATGAACAGGCTAGCAGTTAAACGTCTTGACTGAGGCCTTTTTCCCTTGTTACCCTTGTAACCCTTGTACAATATGCGCACAAACTGACCTCTACCAGATGTGCCATTGAAAATAGAAGCACTCATCATAACACTGGTGCCCTGGAGCAGCGTGCTGCCAGAAACCCACCCAATCCACACTAATTCCCTCTCATCTCCTGGTGAGGGAGACTCACGGCTCTTTGAGCCAATGCATCTCTCTTTCCTTAATTGATGTAGGGAGAGTTTTCTCTGCCTACGTAGCTTTTTCTTTTTCTTTTTTTTCTTTTTTCTTTGCAAGTTATGTTGAATAGGTGCGGGCATCATATTATATGCAATGATAAAAGGGCTGACTGTCAAATACATCAAAGTCAGAGGTCATGCGAATAGTAGGTCGTGTCCTTCCCTGCCTACTTTTATGTATTTAAATGTGGCTCTTCCCCATAAAGGCCAGTTCAGATACCTCGGTATGCTTGTTGACAAGCACATGAATTTGGAGTGTCTGAGGAGCATGCTGTGCAGCCTTATATGGCTGCCCATTGAACCTTTTCAGTTCAATTGGTTTCGTGCCACTATGCATGTCTACAACTCGCTCAAGCAAAGAAAGAAAAGAGAAACTACGTAGGCAGAGGAAGCTCTCCCTACATCAATTAGGAAAAGGCGACACATTGGCTCAGAAGAGCCTTGAATCCCCTCCACCACGAAGCTACAAAAAGAAGATCCTAATAGGGATCTGGAGGGTCATTGGAAGCACCCGGCTCCATAACCTGGCTGCGAGAAGTACTCTTGTTTTCAATAGCACGCCTTGTGGTAACAAGCTTGTTGGCATACATGACAGAATGGGCATGAAGTTTGCGAGCAAGTTTATTGGCGCGTTGGTGGTCAAGTCCCAGTTGTTTAAACTGGTTAAGGGTGTGCTCAGTAGTGCTCACTAAGTGCAACAGTCTAATCCTCAAGTAAAATAAATTAAAGTCTACGCTAGCTTAAAGGCGCGTGCATTAAGGAAAGGTCCCCTAACTAGCAAGCTAGCAAGGGTCTCACCAAAAGGCCCTCAAACCTTTGCCTAGGATAAAGCCAGAAACAGAGCTAATGGGGCTCCTACTCCTCAAGGAGGTTCTCCACGCTCACATCAGCCTTAGCTCCAGAACTGACTCTTGTTGGACATCACACCTCTTGACTGCGCTGGATGGTCTGGCACACTCGGATCTGATGAGACGTCAAATTGTGGCTTGCGATCCTATGAACCTCGGTGAATCTGTTGTGGACCTAGGAACCAGACACCTTAGCAACTGGACTAAATTTATAGCTCCTAATCCCAAAGTAAACAACAGTAAACGGCTGACATATCACCAATGGTGCGCACTACCTGTCAGAGATGCACATGCAATTCACCCTCCTTACACAATGCCTAAATACATGTACTTGGACCTTCCCCATCACGTCCTTCGCAACACTGCCAGATTCTGGCTGCGGGTTCACATTCTTCAAGGTGAACGGCTATGGTCAAAAAGTACTTCTCCAGTCTGTGACATTTGTGATTTTGATGACATACAAGATGGAAAACATGTGCTGTTCAGACGTTCCAATCCCCAGGTCTGCTGTCTCCGTCAAAAGTACACCTCACTTTTTGAGTACAACTTCTCTTTTTTAAATTTTCATACCTCCCACAGGATGCCCTGTCTAGGTACCATTCACCATGTTAATTCCCAGGATATTGATACTTTTCTAAACCAGGATAACAAAAAAATTCTTTTATTCCTTCATGATCTAATGTGTATTTATGAACAGGCTAGCAGCCAAACGTCTTGACTGAGGCCTTTTCCCCCTTGTAACCCTGATGGCTGCCCAAGTAAGGATAAAGAAGTTTGTGCATGAGCATGGTTTGAGGAATAGGCCACACGCTCTGCTTTAACTTTCTAAATGTATGGCATTCCGGCTGGGATGTATGCATGCCAAGTGCGGGGTACAGAATATTTATGAGAAGGCAGTAAGTTCAAAAGCCAGTTGCAGAAAAGGCACTTATGCCCCTTGAGACGTTTTCTAGGTGTGAAGGGCGCTGCCACAAACTGGCCAGTACTGAGAGAGTTTGGACAAGAGCCCTTGCAGTTTTATTGGTTTAGGGCTACAAGGGTTACAAGGGAAAAAGGCCTCAGTCAAGACGTTTGACTGCTAGCCTGTTCATAAATACACATGAGGTCATGAAGAAAAAAAGGAAGTTTGTTGTTATCTTGGTTTAGAAAATATTGATATCCTGGGAATTCACATGGTGAATGGTGCCTAGACAGGTTTAGGGCTACTGTCAAGGCTTTTAACAAAGAAAGAAAGAAAAGAAGAAAAAAGCTACGTAGGCAGTGAAACACTCTCCACATAATTAAGGTAAGGGGGCCACATTGGTGCACAGACCGTATGACCTCCCCACCACGAAGTTCAGACTGAAAGAAGCACGGCAGGCAGAGAAAGGAGACAGGTCCAGCAACGAGAAAAAGAGCAAGATGATGGCTGAAAGACTGGAGTTCCAGACCTTCAACAGCAAGCAGAGTCAGCACTGTCAGCCTTCCAACCAAGGAAAGCCATGCCCAGCAGCTACCTGCTGAGCACAACTATAGACTGCATCCTAGCAGACTAGCTAGACTAGCTGTTAGCAGCTGCTGACCACAAGCAGAAGCCTATGGAACAGCCCTCAGAGCACTGGTGCCGACACATTAAGTGCACGCCTTGCCCGGCCCCCAGACCACAGGCACCACCCTCCACTCGCCTTATATCATCCATTCCTCTGCTCGATGCCTGGCCCCCCTTCGTCGCTGCCTACACCACTCCACCAGCGTCCCATGCATGCTCCACACCCAGGACCAGCTGCATTCCTCAGCTACTGCTAACTCACACCCCACGCTGCTGCCGCTGCTGCACGTTGCTGCACGCCGTCAAGTTTTATACACTGTCAATTGGCAATTATGCTTGATGCAAACAGTGAGGCATTACGTCAAGAGCTGAAAGCAGATTTACACCTTGCTGATAGTGTTAAAGAGTCCTGTTGGTCTGCATATGTGTCTGTGGCATTCAGTGGCATGCGCAATGAGGATACATTTAAACAGAAAATGCCGAGTGCTTCTAAGACTCCCATGCAGGATTTTATAGGGAATTTGAGGTACAGACAGCAGAAGGTTTGGAAGGAAGCAGATGCCCTCAGTCCCCGAGAGGTGAACAGGAAAGCAGTGACTTACCATCTTTGGTGCGGAAAACCATTGAATCAAACGGCACGCACTCCCTTCTGCACAACACAACTTGCAACTCCGTACACATGCCTCAAACAGAACAATACCTGCTTACTTGTTCCCTCGTAACATTCAAGAAAGGGAAAGACTAAATTCAAGTCGACCCGATGCCATTTTGATTACCCCTTGTAATGCCAAGCCTACTTCTCACAGTGTCCCTTCTATTCATTCTCAACACGCTTTGCGCAGGTCCACTAGGAGGACAACCAGAGCTAGCCGCGTTATGCATCCACATAAACTCCATGTGAACGAGCGTCATGTGCATCTCATAGAAATTAAGTTCTGTGAAGACACAAGGCCAGAGCATCAAGTAAGCACGGCTAGGCAGCAACATGCTAACCTTTGTAATCTTATTAGCGCTAAAGCTAAAACTATTCACCCAATCCTCCTGGGTGTTGGTGGAACTATTTACACTGAACATACCCTGATGCAATTAAAGAAACTAGGACTGGATCACCAACGTGCCACTAAGCTCGCTAAAAAACTTCATGCCCATTCTGTTCATTATGCCCATAAACTAGTCTCCACACGCCGCGGTATTGAAAACAAGCCATTTGGTTCTAGAGCCAGGTGCTTCTAATAACCCTCCAGATCCTCATTAGTTTCGTCTCTCTTTCTTTTCTCGTGGTGGAGGAGGCTCACGGCTCTTTATGAGCCAATGTGCCTCCTTTTCCTTAATTGATGTAGGGAGAGTTACTCTTCCTACGTAGTTTTTCTTTTTTCTTTTTCTTTTCTGTATCCCATCATATCTATTCAAGGGTCTGGATGAAGAAGTCATGAGAAATGTGAGCAGGTTGAGGCTTCGTGCCCACGGCTTGAAGGTTGAATCCTATAAATGGCTGGGTGGTTCTAATGTTTGTGACAAGTGTGAAAATGCTAAAGTCCAAGACGAGATACATGCTCTCTTGCAATAGCTTGGGATATTCAGAACGCTCTTTCGTGTGATCGCTGTTCTTGTGATGAGGTTCAAGATGAGGCTCATGCCCTTCTGGTGTGCAGAGACGCAGATGTTTGTGCTTTGAGGAGAAAGCATGCTTGCCTCTTTAATTGTTTCTTATTGCCCATCTCAGGATATAACAGACCTGCGCACTCAGTTCCAGCACCTATTTAGCTCTGCACCCCCAAGCAGTGCATCACGCTTTAGAGATTTGATGAACCAGGCTGATGTCCCGGATTAGCCAAGTTTGTGTCTGCATGCCTGAAATACTGTGACTGACCTTTTAGTATTGCTTTTTAGATTGGACTGGTTTGGTTACAGGCGCGTTTTGCTTCAGCTAAGCTGCCCCTGCAGGCAGGTACAGCTATGTAACCCTTCCCTTAGGGGACCTAAGATGCCCTTTGCCAAGTTCGTGTTTGCATGCCTGAAATGCTGTGGCTGAGCTTCTATTGCTTTTAGATTGAGCTGGTTTGGTTACAGGCACGTTTTGCTTGAGCTAAGCTGCCCCCGCAGGCAGGTACAACTATGTAAGCCTTCCCTTCCCTAAGATGACCTTGTAGGCGGATATAGCGATGTAACCTTACCTAATAAGCCCACGTAGGCAGGTACAGCTATGCAACCTTTCCTTTCCTTTCCTTTCCTAGGATGGTTTGGTTTGGTAGCAGACGCCTTTTGCTTCTGCCGAGCTGCTCTTGCAGGTAAGTACAGCTCCTAGCATAGTACTCGACCCATTCCTTCCCTCTCCTGCGCTTAAAGAAGAAATTAAAACACCCTTCTTGACAGCTTCCAGTTTCACCTCAAAGCTGTTTTTTTCTGTTTGCCTGGCATAGCCCAGCAAGCCGAGCACCCCTGGGGACTGTCCGGCTGAGAGCCAATTCCATGGTACACTCATAACCTTGGTCGTCAGTTCAATGTGCAGCTAAGGAGCAGCCTGGTTTTGATTGAAAACGAGCCCTCAAAGCCCTCTAAAAGAATTAGCTATGCACCTCAACAAATGGTAAGAAGGTAAGAAACATGTTATTATGTAAAAGAATGCATGAGGTGAGAACACCTTGGCGAGCCCATACAAAGAAGACAAGTTTATGAAAAAAGTACCACTAAAGCTGTTATGTGCGAATCACTCCTTGAGTGGGATTGCAATCAGTCACTCTAATTGCCACCACATTCGCAAACATGTCCGGATAGGCAATGGCCAACCACAGATGGTTCACCATTGGAGCAAAAAGGAGGAGCCAAGCTCGTCAATCAGCTAGAGCTGCTAGCTAATTACCTAACAGATAGAAATGAAATGTTGCAGTGGATGCACATGGCTAAAACAAAGCATGAATGCCCGGCAAAGCATGGGCACAGCGGCACATACATCTCTCCAACAAGGCAGAAAAGGGGTCAACGCTGGAAAAGAACTGAACATCCAGCACTAACACTAGCTTCGCTGGCAAGGCAGCGTGGCGCCCGCTCCTCTAGCAAAACTACTTCACAACTTTGAAGTCTAGCCTACCAGGAAACCAATAAGGCACTCACCAACGAGTTGCAGTGGCTCCTGTTGGCCTACCATGGCACAGTCCCTTTTTGCCTCAGGTAAACTAGCCTCGTAGGCAAATACAGCGAATCTGCAGTCCTTTTTTTCCTCGTTTCAGGGTCCCTGCCTCCCATTGCCTGTGCCTTGCCTGCCAGGGCGGGAGGCACCATGCTAGCTGCCCTGCACCATGCTAGCTGCCCCTAAACCTTCTGATGCATGAGCCCGCTCACATTGAGATATGGGAGCCCAAAAGAAGCATTGCCTACACTTCAAACTTCTGAGTGACCCAGAGCCCACAGACTTGAAGCTCACACACACACGCGCGCGCACACACACACAGAGGAGCACTAGGCCCATGCATGGAGACGCCTACTTCCCTTTCCCCCTCACTTATTACATTCTGCCCATCCAAATAAGAGTGCCACCCCACCTAACACCACACTTATTATTATTCGCTCATAAAGAGCCAAACCCATTCGTCAGCAAACCGCCACTCAATCTGCCTGCTGTCCAAGCTTTCTTGCATCATTGCTTCAGCAAAACACATTCCAGCTAAGTGGTATAATGATGCGGAGCCACCTCACCAGAAAAAAGAAAGAAAAACTCAGTTCATCATGACATCAGTGGATGTGTATCCTCCCTGCAGAGTTACTGTCCACTGGAAGCAATCGAGCCAGCCATCCAGGACACAGTACAGCCACTAGGATACTTTACACAGTCACTCCTCAATCAGTTCCTTCACCATCACATGAATGAATGCGTCCCCCCTCCCCCCCGGCAAATGTAGCATCCACCCCAAGCAATCCAGCCAGCCATACAGGACACTGTACACAGCCACTCCTCAATCAAGGAAAGCGGACGTTTTCTTCTTTCACACATTTTTCTGCACAAACTCTTTCCCATATTAACAAAACACCTGCACAGGCAAAAGCATGCAACCATTCCATGATGTGTCTGTGGAGGCAATGCTGCCTGATATGCCCCACCAGACCTGAGAGCGCTTCACATCCACGTGCGGGAACTCAGCGCATACACCTTCAAGTGTACACCGAGCACTGCAGTGCTGTTTGGATAAGAGGGGACCCCTCTCCCCTGAGCACATCTGCATGCCTTGGTTGCTGCAAATATGCCCTAGGTTGCTGCGTCGCCATCATCATCCTTCTCTACAACATGATATTGCTCTTCAAAACAGAGGCCCCCCCAGCAACAAACATGACACACACACACAGCGTGCCCGCTTGAGCACACCACCCTGGGCTGCAACCATCCATGGCGGCACACATGCTGTATCGCATGGCGTGCCCACTCACAGCACCTCAAGCCCCGATGGACACCTTGTAGTGAGCGGGCAGGCTCTGCTTCGTCAACACAGCTGCCAAATTGAGCAGCTCGGCGACAGCTGAGGCCTGTGACACGCCTGGGGGTGGCGCCTGCATTTTGCACAGCCACACACGCACAGTCAGGCACACAAGCGTGCATGCTACACTCGTCACATGATTTTGATACAGAGGCGTCCTCGCACGCAGGATGTTCACAAAGAGGTACCCTCCCCTCCCAGAGTACATACATTTGGCACACAATCTGTGGATTGAAGGTCATAGTGTGCTGCTGGTTGCTCTTTGAAGCAAAGTGTGTCCATGGCTCATTTCTAGCGTTGGCCAATCCCGTACGAATACATATTCAAAATGCATACCGGCACACTTCAGTGTTCATGACTCAATACCATGAAGGCGGCCTGGCACATGCCTAACCCTAAGCAGGAAGCATAAATGTAAGCGTGGTTTCTCCCCTGTGAACTCAAGCATGTATGTGTACACACGCATGCCAGTACTACAATGCAAAACACCAACATGCACGCGCATGCCCAGATGCATGCAGTCTCCCACCCACAGCGCTTTACACCTGCCGGACACGCGCATGCCCAGGTGCATGCAGACTCTCATCTTCAGAGCTGAACACCAGCACACGCGTGCATGCCCACATGCATGCAGACTCACAAGCACTCCGCTCGTGTGGGCGGGGGCTTTACTCACAGGCGTGTATCACTCCCAAGCGCTTCATTCATCAGGGAAGGTTGGCCTCATCCGTATTTGTGTGCCCTATATATCCAGTGCTTATGCAGGGGAAATATGAAACATATGGCATAGATCTATGGCAATGGTCAACCCTACTTACAGGCGAGCACGCGTATGCCAACACACCTGGGCCAAGTAGCCTGAGTACATGCACAGGTGGCAGTTGCGCTTGGGTCGCCATTCCACGACACCGACCCCCATGATCTCCACGTGCCCCAATGCCGGGTTGTGCGACATTCACTTTGCGCCTCACACAAGCGCTTCTTTGTCAAGCGCTCCACCCAGTGGCACTTCACTTATGAACGCTTCACTCTTATGGACGAGCACGCGTATGCCAACACACCTGGGCCAAGTAGCCTGAGTATATACACAGGTGGCGGTCACGCTCGCGTCGCCACTCCATGACACCGCCCCCCATGATCTCCACGTGCTCCATTGCCAGGTTGTGCTGTGTGGCTAATGCTTGCACCTGGTCACAAATGCGCGCGTGTCGGTTGTATTGAGTAGGTGCATGTGTGCATGTGTGTGCAGTCTGATGCAAGGCTCCAGAGATCGCACACATCCATGCGTTCACTGACCCTTTCCTGAGAGGCAGGAGCAAGGCTCGGGACATCGCACACATCCATGCATTCGCTAAACCTTTCCCGAGAGGCAGGAGCATGCAGGACCTCTTCTGTAGCTCAGAATATGGCATGCAGAGAAGCACATGGCGTGCCTGCAAATGCCTTTTTCTACCCCTTTTGGGGGGGAAGTGCACTAGTGCGTCTGGTGAGCGCACCCGGCAAAGCTCTGTGTTTGTATGTTGCGTGTGGGAGCAAGCACCAGCCCTCACACAGACCAGTTCCCCAGATCGGACTGGTTTGGTCACAGGCATTTTTCACTTCAGCGAAGCTGCCCTCATAGGCAGATAAAGCTATGTCACTCTTTCCTTTCCTTCCCACACACAGCCCAGTGCAGGCTCGCACTCCATCTGCTCCAGCACGACCTTTGCCATCTGGATCCGGCTTCCACGTCCCTGCTTCCACCTTGCGACTATGATCGAGTCACGCACCTTGCGGCTGATGTCGTCGATGATCTGGCTCTGGGTGTAGTAGTTGCGCCCGCGTACGCAGATGCGCTGCTTGCCTCCGCGGCCACGCAGTCGGCACACCAGGAACTTGAAGGTGCCCCACTCCTCGATCTCCACGGCCGGCAGGAAGGTGCCCAGCCACCTGGGACAGAATGCACACGGAAGAATTGCATCAGAAATGCAGGGATGCCAAGAACCACCTGGGGCAGAACGAGGATCAAAGGCAACGGAAATGGATTCCATTGGGGATGCATGCTGGACTGCGGCTTCCAAGCAGGCAGGAAGGTGCCCAGTCCGCCTGGGACAGAGCACAAAGCGAAGAGGATAGACATGGAGTCGAGTTGGGATGCATGAGACGCGCACACCGGGCCTGCTCCACTTTCTGCCTAGCCTTTTGGAGTGTCGATGCCCCCTAGCTCTAGGCTGGCAGTCACATGTTTTGACTGCCGGCCATATGCTCCTCTAATGCTTTGCAGCCCATTGGCACATGTTTTGACTGCCAGCCATATATGCTCCTCTAATGCTTTGCAACCCTTTGGCACCACCATTGCTATGGTCGTGCAGCATGCGGCTTCAGCAGTCAGCTGTTTTGACTCCGGCCTTGTGCTCCTCTAATCCTGCGCCACCCATCACACAGGCGCCCTGCTGAGGCTGATTCTGATTTGCTACCATCATCCATGCATGACGGAAAATGTTTCCAGACCAGCAACTCTCAACTCGCTGGACAGGCTGCTGGAGAGCTCATCTTCGCAGGCGGCTATCTTTCGACTGCCGGGACAAGCAGAGCCTGCAAACTCACACAAACCTTTCTTTTGCCCAGGACCTCCGCAGAAGGCATGGAAGAAGTCTTACAGGCAAATTCGCTTGTAGTGTACATACCATGCCGTGGTACGTAGGCCAGCAACTTTTCCTTGCACCAATCCTTCATGCCTCCTTCCAAGGTGTTGTGCGAGATGTTGCACTGGGGGCCACGCAGTAAGCTCAGTGGGCATGCTGCAGCGCATTGAGCGTGTCCCACATTCTTTTTTCTCACACCTTACTTCCTATGCCACCTCACATGAGCTGTCCTCTTCAAGGACTGAGTGAGCATACGCCTCATCTGCTGGCCTCAGGGGCAAGATGGGTATATGCCTAGCCTGCTGGCCTCAGGGCAAAGATGGGTATATGCCTAACCTGCTGGCCTCAGGGCAAAGATGGGTATATGCCTAACCTGCTGGCCTCAGGTGCCTCAAGCAAAAGGTCCCTCAAAGGATCGAGAGAGAGAGAGGGCATGCCCAACCTGCTGGTAGTCAGTCGTTTTGACTCAACCCTTTTTGTTGATGTGACCTGTAACCTAACCTGCTGGCCTCAGGTGCCCCAAGCATGAGGCAGCAGATGGTGCTCAAATGTGAGCAACAAGGCAAAGAAGTCGGCAAACGCGACGGCAGGCCTTTCTGGACTAGACGCATGGTCCAAGCTCTTGCAGCTCCTTTTCATTCTTGGGATGATCAGCTAATGGCGCTCAGATGTGAGCATTCCAAGCAAACAACTACAAACCATCAAACACAAGCGAATGAAAAACAATATTCGCAACGGTTCATTGAAAGAGCCAAGGAAGGCAGGAAATGGCAGACACACTAGACTACAGAGGCACAAGCGTCGGGGCATTGCCCCCCCACTGCCAGGCAGACAGTTTCAATGGCCGCCGATATCACCAATTCAGGCTTGCGCCACTTTGGACCTGACTTCCGCTCTCTCAGGGTGTCCAAAGAGGGGGGTTGGAGGGGGGCAACAAAGTTACTGCTGCTGTGCCCAGGGTGTCCTAAGAGGGGGGCAGCAAAGTTACTGCTGCTGTGCCCAGGCCATCTGCTTTTGCCTCTTTTTAAGATGCCTCGCATGCATGTGGCTTGGATGCGCTGCTGTATCTGCGTTGCCATGGACGCGTTGCCTTTTGGATGCGTGTGCCCAGGATGTGGGGCATGCGGCTGGGGTAAGGCTGATTCTGATCACTTTCCAGCAACCCTCAATGCTGTTGGGACAAGGGAACATCACATGCTAACTTGTCCAGGGCACTCCATGAGGCAAGCAGGCGGCACGAGGAGCACGGAGTTCCTCCTGAGGGGGGTCCTGCTGTGGGGGTTGGTCTCAACGGAACCCTGTCCTCACACGGTCTAAAAGCACCTGTCCCAGTCTTCATAACCCTACCTGTCCTCAACTGGCATCGCCACCCGCCACCGCTCCTCTGCTGCCGCCTCCAACTGCTGCTGCTGCTCCAGCAGATTGGCAGCACGGCGGTTCAGGGAGTTGACCTCGCGCGTGGCCTGCATTGTGTGCGTTGCACAAGCTTGACAACTCAGGTCCATGGATTTGCGTTCCTTGAATGAAGCAACGGAAGTTTGATCACTTTGGTCTCGGTCACATGATTCAACAAGTGGACTGTCAAGGTAAGTACCACCATCACCCATCGCAACTCACCACCACCGCCACCACTCAAGTCATCACAGCTCATCACTGCCGCCACCACTTCAGTCATCGCAGCTCATCACTGCCGCCACCACTTCAGTTATCGCAGCTCATCACCAGAGCCATAACTTCACTTATGGCAGCTCAACACCGCCGCCATCACTTCATCCATCACAGTAAAACCACCGCCGCCATCACTTCAATCATCGCAGCTCATCACAGCCGCCTTCACAACCCATCGCAGCGCATGACCACCGTCAGAGGAAAGTGCCACAGAGGGGACACCCCTGGGCTCGTGCCTGTGCTCATCTGTACTCTGTCACTTAGCATGTACTCGGCATGCTTGTGTGTAGGTGTGGCATGAAGTTGTGTGCAGCTTGCCTGCTGGCATATCTGCCCCCTTATCTGCCACCGTGCCGAGCTCCAGGGCTCGTGCCTGTGCTCATCTGTACTCTGTCAATCATGTACGCTGCCCTAGTGCTCGTGCACATGCTCATCTGAACCCTGTCAATTAGCATGTACGCCACCCCAAGGCTCATGCCTGTGCTCATCTGTACTCTGTCAAGAGGCATGTACTTGGCATGCTTGCGTGCAGGCGTGGCATGAAGTTGTGCAGCATGTTTGGCACATTGCCCACTCATCTACCACGGTGCCGAGCTCCAGGGCTCGTGCCTGTGCTCATCTGTACTCAGTCAAGGAGCGTGCTTGTGTTCAGGCGTGGCATGAAGTTGTGTGCAGCCTGTCTGCTGCCGTGCCCACTCACCTGCCATGGTTCCGAGCTCCAGCTCGTGCGGCCGTTTGCTTTAGTGTTGATTGCGCTGGATGCGGGTCTGCTGAGCTGGCCTGCAAACATCAGGTGTAGCGTGAAGCTGGTGTTATTGCACTTGCTGAGTTGCACGTGTTGCTGGTGCGTGCCTTGATGCAGGTCTAATCTGCAGACATCAGGTGCAGTGTGAAGCTCGCTAATTTCACATGCCAGGTTTGTGCGGGATAGCCTGCAAGCAAAACTGATGGTATCGATCGAGATGAGGCATGGTCACAAGCTTGGGACGGGTAAGAGCCTGATTGAGAATGGGTTTGACCAAGCCCCAGGAATGAACGGGCTCCCTAACTTGGCAGCGGATGCTTGAAAAACCAAGACTGCATACCCAGGTTGCGGCCAAACGAAGCGCTGGTCTGGTTTCCATTTTGGCACCAATCTTGCCATACAAAAGCGCGCATCCTCAAGTGCTTTGGGAAAAAGCCACCCCCTCATTTTTTCCGTCATGGATGGATCAGGTGTGACCCTAGAGCTACCGAGGAGCCAAAAACAGAGCAAATTTGGGCCAGAGCATGCAGTATGGCACCCATTACACAGCGAATGGCCAATTGGGCCTAAACTGTCCCAGAGCGCCCTTGCCTTGCCTCTAGGGCTTCATCCCCTCTTCTTAATTGCAGGCATGCCAAGTGACTTGCTACTACTCTGCATAGCCATTTACCCTTGGGGCAACCACTCCTCAATTTCTGGCATAGCGTAGCATGGCTGGGCTGACTAACAGAGCCTCCCAAATGTCTACAGAACAATGAAAGCCTATGTCCCTTTTTTCCCATAGGATAACATTAAGGGCAGATGGGAATGGGTGTTGAGGAACAATTCCAACACCTCTCCCTGCACAGCAGTAGCAGCAGCAGAAGATGCAGGAATGAAGAGGAGAAGAGGAGAGATCGAGGGCAAAACGAGATGCGTCCACATTGGAATGCGCAGAGTTCTTGAACACTTCTGCAACAAAGTTCAAGTTCAGCATGCAGAGTTGGTTTCAAATTGAAGGGTGTGAGCTCTGAATGCGTATGGGACCTTAGCAAGGAAGCAGCTCTCCTTTTAGGATAATTTGCAGTTAAGATGTGGACACCATAACTTCTTGGCAAGTCTGTAAGCTTCAACAAGGTGGCGGCGGCTCCTGATGATGTGCAATGCAGCGGCTCCTGGTGATGTGCAGTGCACAGCCCCCTCTGTACTCACGCAGGTTTTAAAAGGATGTGTGCGAAAACAGGGGCGAGCTGCCCGTTCAAAAAGAACAATTGTGGGATCTCCAGAAAGACCTTGTGAAGGGTGTGGGAGTGGTGCAGGATTAGGGTATTGCATATATACATAATAGTATGGATATAGAGGTCGTCTTCCTTGCCTGTGGATGCGGATGACCACGAACACACACACACATGCAAACAAAAGGGCACACCCACCAGGTGTGTGGGCGTGAGGTCTGCCATTGAATGTCTAATGTCTCACTTGGAGAGCTCACGCACGAACACCTGGTGGGCGTGCCCTTGTATGCGCGCGCGTGTTTGTGTATGTGTGTGATGCTGCGGGTACAGGATGCTGATGCTGATGCACAATGCATACGTTACTGTATGAATTGGGGTTGTTCTTGCCTGCTGCCTCTGACACACACACACGCACACTCACACACATACACATGCACACAAACACCACATACACAAGCGCGTGCACGCGCACCTGGCTGCTGCACAGGAGGGGTGGTGGGCGTGTTCTCATCCAGCAGCATCTCGTGCGCAAGTAGGCTGCCCATGCCTGGCATTGTGCCCACACTGTGAAGCGTCGAGTTGGCGCGGGAAGCACTGCTTGTTCGGTCAACCTGCAAGCCAGAGGGCACACAGCCGCGGCACGTGCTAATTTCCTTACCTCTTTCTGTTTTGTTTGCTTTTCATGAGTCTCCTCATTGTCATTCACATGCATGTGCGTCTGTACATGTGACTGCATGTGTGGTGGTGGTGGTGGTGGTGGTGTGTGTGTGTGTGTGTGTGTGTGTGTGTGTGTGTGTGTGTGTGTGTGTGTGTGTGTGTGTGTGTGTGTGTGTGTGTGCATGCAGTGTACTGGCGCGATTTCATTGTACCGTAACACACATTACTCGGAATGACAAGCTCTTAGCTGTGGTACTGTTTTTGATGCGGCATGCACAACGTAGCACACCTGCATATTCCAGCCTGCCCCTCCACCGGCATTCAAAAAAGCGATGGCTTCTTCAGTCTTGTCCGGGCTAGCTCCGTCTGGGTCAGCTGGTCGAGTCTGCTCTATATGCCACCTGTGTGTGTGTGTGTGTGTGTGTGTGTGTGTGTGTGTGTGTGCGTGTGCGCGCGCGCGCGTGCGCGTGCATACATATGTTGTTTCATCACGACAGCAGCGAAGCTCGGATCTTCAACATTCACTTGCACAGGTGTGAAATTGATGGGGCAATGATATCTTGCACATGCGTCCAGGAAGCCTGTAGGATGCACACACCACAAAGTTGAGATTGTGATGAGTCCCACGGCCCCTTGGGCGCACCGGCGCAGTGTTGTTAGCAGTCACTGAAGCAAGAGGCACATCACACCCTTCCCTATAGGCAAAGATTTCAGGTACCAAGATACAAGGGCCGGTGCCCAGTCCCAAGAGCCCTCATGCAAAGCTTGCCCTTGAGAACTCCACCCTGTGTGCAATGACAGCTGATTCGCTCTTTTGCTCTGCTAGGAGCGGAGGCACCCTTGCCTTACGTTCAGCTGCTTGGACCAAGGCTGGCCAAGCAAACCACTGGACTCCTGGTCCACCCCAGAGCCTGCCATGGCTCTTGTCTCAATCGAGTGTGCGATCAGAAGCACAGTGAGGGCATGTTACGGCGCATGAATAGTGACTCCTTTTGGGGGAAATTATGAAAGGGACAAGTCCCACCCAGTGCCTGCCCTTGGCTTTCCTGAAAGCCTCAGCAACCCAGCAATGGACCTGTCCTCCCAAATTTTTTAGCGAAGCCCCATTCATGGGGCATGAGCACATAGTTTTGACTTTCTCCCGGTGAAGTTCACACCAGGCTGCCCAGGCCCTCCCAGGCCACCCCCCGCCTTGAAACCCGGCATGCAGGCCGAGCAAACTTCTTCAGCCAGCCCTGTGAAGTCAGAGGCAGATGGTGCCCTGTGCTCTGGAATGAGCGTGGAACGAGTTTGGGCAGAAGATGGCCAGCGTGGCCCATCCAGCGCACCTCCCGCCCTGACGCTTGGCGTGCAGGCCAAGCAAACTTGTTTATCGGGGGATTTGTGTTTGGGTGGCCGGTCAATGCAGCGGGCGATGCTGGGCGATGCAGACGAGTACAAGTTTGGTAGCCACGGAGAAGCTGACCTCAATTGCTGCTGAGCTCTGACGCTCAAATTCTGACCGCGATGATGTTGCGTCTCAGTGTAAATAATGTACATATTAATGCAAATCTTGCCGCTGTTGCTGTCTTCCATGCTCATTTGTTGCTCAGCACGGAATGTGGAGGAGTGGGCTGGTTTGCACATACCTACAGGGGAGCTGTGTACTGGTGCAGGTGCCTTGGTGCAGAGGCAGGCACACAAGCAGGGGCAACACCATGCGCGGCCACAATGCTCACAGCAATGCATGCAGCAATGCTGCGCTGATTGCTGGGCTGATGATGCCTTCACGCATGCAAAGCATGTACATCATGGCATGCTCTAGTGCTGTCAAGGGCGTCAATGGCGTGCCATGTTTAAAGCCAGTTAGTGCTGGCTTCGCCAATTTTTCAGCATTGCTTGCGACACTTCCCCCACTTGTCTCAAGTAGTCTGTGCTCATGTGCCGGATCATGCCCTCACTGTTCAGAAATGCTTGCACTTCTGCCCTATAGGACAACATGCCAACAACAACCACAATTGCGAGCAATGTAACACGCCAACAATAACCGCACCTGCGTGCAAAGCGCCACTTCCACGCTGCCCCTGCCTCCGCATCCGAGTCCACGCTGTCCCTTCGACTGTCCCCTTGCAGCTGGTTGCTGTCCCCCCGTTGCTCGTGCTGCTGCAGCTGCAGCTGCTGCTGCTGCAGCTGCTGCAGGGAGAGCTTGGAGATGTCAGCCACGTTTTGGCCCGGCGGCGTGGCCGCCATGGCGATTGCCCCAGGGGGCTTGCCTTCCAGAATGGGTGCCAGCACATGGGGGGCGCCACCGCCTACACCATGCAGGTTACTGTGCGGGCCGCTGCTGTGGAGACACTGGCCACCATGCAGCCGGGTTTGCCTGCAGGCAGCAAGCATGTACGCATGGGATCAATACACACAAATGGGGGAGGCATGTAGCCATGGCGTTGAATTGATATACATCAATGTGGGGCTCCCAGCACCCACATGATGCATGGATGTGCACTGGCATGCAGGTGGAGTGCGCACACACGCCGCACGTGCAGCAAGAGTGGTTGCAATCCGCACCGCCCCACATTTTTCGCCTTCTTCAGCTAGCATGGTAAAAACATGGGCAGTCATAAAATTCTGGCGCTGTGTTTGCTGCTGAAGGTGCAGCAAGCACAAGAACCTCACGCATGAATGGGGATGCACAACTGTCAGACCCAGGATGAGCATGTCAAACATTGTATGCATCTGAGAACGAACGAGTGCTGCCTGGGATGCGGTATCAAACATCGAGAAGCGATTTGCATCTTTATTTGCAGATTACAAGTATGAAAGGGGTTGATGAACATGAGAACAAAGGGTTGTGCACTTGCATTGGGCTCCTTCCCTATTAGTTCCGTGCATGACGCAATGCAGCCCATGCTGCAGGAGCATGCAGTTGCAGGTGCACCCAATTGGTGCATACGAGCATGCCAGTGTGTATGCCTGTGCGCCTGTGCACCAGTGTGTGTGTGTGTGTGTGTGTGTGTGTGTGTGTGTGTGTGTGTGTGTGTGTGTGTGTGTGTGCGCTCGCGCATGCGCACATGCGTATGTGCTGCGTGTGTTTGTGTGCATGCGTGCGTGCATGCAAGCACGCGTGACTCTGAGCGTGCTTGTGTGTGTGTGTGTGTGTGTGTGTGTGTGTGTGTGTGTGTGTGTGACACGCGTGTGGGACCACACCTGTGAGCCCACGTTCCAACCGCATGCTTTGCATTGGGCCCCATGGACGACGCGTCCTCTTCCACGGCCCGCATGTCAGCGCTGCCGGTGCCATCGCCGTCGGAAATTGCGCGCGCCCCTTGGACTATGCCAGAGGGGGTCGCCACGTCGGAGGACGGTGTGCATGCAATGGGGGTGGGCAGCGATGTGCTGGCCCTGTGGTCATCGAAGGGCAGCCCGCTGTCACGCAGGTTGGAAATGCCTTGCATCGTGGAGAGCCCTTTTGGAAAGCGAGGGGTGGAGACGGGTGGCAGCTGCTGGTGCTGCTGCTGGTGCTGCTGCAGGAGCTGGTTGCCCTGGACTGGAGAGAAGCAGTGCCAGGCACTGGGTGTCTGGCTGCCTGAGGGTGTGCTGATGTGGCGTGAAAAGTTGTAGAAGCTGTGGGGTTGCCGTCTCTTGCAGTACGCGCTCTGCAACCCATTGGCATCCCTCTTATAAAATTCTCCCTGCTGCCCTTGCTCTGGGGCTTGTGGCAAAAAGCTGAGCTCTTCTGGACCGAACCTGAGGGCGTAGAGTGAATGCAGCCGCTTGAAGCCTTATGCGGCTCCTGACTCTTGTCAAGTCGAGTGCTGCTGATGCATATGCTGACAAAAATTCTTAAGGCACAAAGCACATGGCATCCAGCGGTGCCTTGCCCTCCTCACCATTTAGACTCCCAGATGGCCTCAATGTCCTCATAAGCTGGCTCCCCTGGTGGTAAGAGCACCCATTCATTAGACCCCTGAGCGTTGACACCTCCCAAGTCAGCCGGTTGATAGCTGAGCTGGGGCTGCAGCAGGCTGCCACTGCTCATTGTTGTGAGTGCTCACAAATGCACTTGTCTGGGGCCCGGTTCTGGGTTGCTCACATCACCTTGCTCACATCTGAGCCATCAAGCTGACATGCTGACCCCCTTTGCCGTACGTTACATATAAATTTTTTTCAGAGTTTATCTTGATAAGTATAAGCTACAAGGTTGCTCTTGAGTGCACGCTAGCTTGAAAACATTTGAGATCAACCGATTTTTTGGATGCAAGCTAGCTCGAGATACTTGAATTATAAAATTATCTTTTTTAAGCAATACCTGAAGTGAGATGGATTAGCATACCATTGACATAGCTAACCAACGAGCCCACAGCCTCGACATCCCACTGTGACCTTTAAGGCCCCAACCAAGCTGGAGGGGGTGCTGGAGGGAAGCACCACAAGCCTCCTACCGCAGCATGGGGCTTGCCGGAGGCCAGGAGGCCATGGAACAGGTTGGTGCACACCGGTGGGGTTTTGCTGGCTACATGCTTTATTCTTGTTGCTGGGATTCAGTGAGTGTATGTAAACAGTATATGTCCCGGTTTACGCATGCGTTCCCTGCAAGGAAGAGAGTGCATGCACAGGATGCCTGCAAAGTTGGCAAGCTAATGCCAGTAACATGCTGGAGGAAGCATGCCCACGCTCACAGTACCAAATTATTATGACACACGCACACACACGCACACAAACACACACACGCGCACAGACACGCACATACACACGCATACACACGCACGCACGCACACACGCGCGCTCGCGCGCGCGCGCACACACACACACACACACACACACACACACACACACACACACACACACACACACACACACACGCGTGCGCACGCACACACACACACACATACACATACACGGGCAAGAACATGTGCACAAGTGCCTCACCCCTACAAATGCTCCCCCTGGGCTTTGAGATGAGGCGAGCTGGCCATTCAGCAGCCTTCTGGGGGAGGGTTTGCATTTGTTAAGCAAGGACCCCTGACACCTTCTGACGCCTCGGTCAAGCATTTGTCCTTGGATTTGGTTCTGTGCTCAAGCCAAGGATCCTGTTCTAACACGTGTCTGAATCAGGCGCTCCAAAGGCTGGAGAGAAAGCAGCCTTCTCCTTTGAACGCTGCTTTGATATTCGATGGTTACGGCAGGAGCACACCATTCTTGTCTACTCGAAGTCATGTGCTCTTTAAAGGTGCAACGTTCAAAACACACTCTGAGGACACTTGCTTTTGGGGGGCATGGGACCTGCGCCGCCTTGCACCTTCTTTAACGATCTGCTTTGGTGTGGTACTCTTTTTGATGCTCCTGCTAAGAGTTCTAGGTTGCCCAGGCTGACAGCCTTCTCTTACTTATGCATGTAAAAAGGAATAAGCAAGCAAGAGTTTGTCACGGATCCCTCTCTGCAAATTCAAACTGTTATGAGCCACATCTGCACCATTCCATGTACAACCTGCTGTTGGTGGGCTTGCTGAGAGGTGGTCTGCATCAGGCCAGCATGAAGACTCTGCCCTTCTTACGCAGCCCATCCAAGAGATCAACTACTGGCACACCTATGCTGCAGGATGATGGCAGCCTGCACCAGGCCCTGTACGGTGACCTCGCCCTTCTCACACAGCCCATCAAGACTTTGCAGGACAAATTCTCGCTGCTGCCTGACTGATTGTATGCAACTGGTCGTATGCCCTTGCTGCAGGATGATGGCGGCCTGCACCAGGCCCTGCATGGGGACCCCGCCCTTCTCACACAGCCCATCAAGACTGTGCAGGACAAGTTCCATCTGCTGCCTGCCTTCCTACAAGTGAGAGGCCTAGTGAAGCAGCACATTGACTCCTTCAACTACTTCATCAACCACGAGATCAAAAAAATCGTCAAGGCCAACGAGAAGGTCACCTGCGACACGGACCCCAACTTCTTCCTCAAGTGGGTGCGGTGACTCCCAACCATCGGCGCTACTGCAGTGCACTGCAAGTAAAGCTGTGTGTGTGCGCGTGTGTGTTGCTTGCATGTGGGTGAGTATCCTCCACTGGCTGTAAAGAAGGGTTGAGCATTATGGTAGGGAGTCTTCAAGTTGGTGCTCTTGGCAAGTTCAAAGAACAGTCATCTCTGAGCCTTTAGCTTTAGATCAAGGCTGATCAAGGGTCAAGGGGTGACATATGTTGCAATGTGAGGCCTGAAAACAGATGGAGTATGGCGAGAAAGCCAGCAAGCATTCAATGATTTAAGAAGGCCTAGAACCAGATTAGCCCCACCTGTATATAAAGCACATATGTGGGACAGAGGAAGAGGTGGCCCTGCACTGCAGCAGGCGCTCTGACCTTTTCTCATGAGTTATTTTGTTTATCCAATAACCTTTTATTGTTTGTTATTTACTTATCCAATCTGTGTAAGTGCGCTGCATGCACCCTGCAGCCACTAAGCAGGTGGTGCACCCTTCTCCCTTCAGCCACACAAGCATATTAATGCTCACGCAGCAGCGCACATGAAATCCACCCGGGCAGGTGACCTCATGTGCTCGATGCTGCAGCGTGCCCACACTCATGTGCGCTCATGCACACTGCAACACAGGTACACCGCCATCTATGTGGGTTTGCCGTCTGTGGAGGAGGACATGGTAACCAAGGACATCACACCCCAGCAGTGCCGGTGCGTGAAATGAGTGAGGTCCTTGTACAGGGTTCATCCCATGCAAACTGCATACATCAAGCCCCGCTCAGTGACTCTGTGCAAAGGTGGCGTTTTTTTGGGCTGCGTGGTATTGTATAAATGATACATAGGGCTTGTCTGGAACTTCATCGGAGAAAAAAGACTGCTTGTCAGATGCCTGATCGTCCTGGATTTGTTTTTTAAGATGCGGCATGCTGCAAGAATTGTATGAGAGTTAAGGCTCTGGTAGTGAACAGTGCGCACATCTCTCTCTCTCTCTCTCTCTCTCTCTCTCTCTCTCTCTCTCTCTCTCTCTCCAGTGTAATACGAGCAATGGAGGCTGTGAGCTTTTTTCTGCAAGTTGCAGCTTACAGCTTTTCGCTGCTTGAAACACTGGACATCCTCACAAGAACACTATGCTCGCGCTGTCCTGGAGTGTGTGTGGCAAGAAGCAAAGAATGGGCATATGAGTAGAACTTGCATTGAGAGGTTACAGAGGTGTCCACTTGAATGAATCACATTTGATGCGTGGGACGGTTACAAGGAATGTCTGACGCACAGTGAGCTTTTGGTGTCACAAAGCACAACACTCATCAGCTGCTGAGCTGATGTGACTGATGTGTGCGCTGCTGAGCTGACGTGACAGCGTTAGTGTGCCAGGCACTCACCCCCCTGCATAATGTGAGTTTGTGTGGGGCCTGGGCACCGTGCAGCCCCTCTTTGTAGTATAGGGAAGTGCACTAGATCAGCTTGCTCACTGGAGCCCTCACTGGAGGTTTGAAAAGAAGGAGTGTGTGCCTGGACACACAGCACACGTACGGTGCTGTAGGAGCTATCTGCTGGCCATGTTTGTGTTGGCCATGGGTGGTGAGTGTAGTCTGATCTCGCCATGGGTAGGGCAGTCTGATCCTGTTACGGGTAGCGTCATCTGATCTCGCCACGACCCTCCATTCCCAAGCTGCTAAAAAAGGCCAAGGCTGTGAGCTTTTCCAACAGAACCGCACGTCATCTGGCCTTTCCCACGACCATGGGTGATTTTGCTCACTCATGGTTGTGAGCGCTTTTGTTGCCTCTGTTGCAGGATACAGCAAATCACTGTCGAGAGGCCCTCAACACAACAGGCCTTCACTCAATATGGGAGTGGTTGTGAGCACATGCTCGCATTGCATTTCCTTTTGCATCCCTTGCTAGCTTCGGGATCTCACCCAGGCATCGTCCATTCCTTGTAATTCAATCGCAACTCCTTTTGCATCCCTTTGCTTTTCCTTTTGCAGGCTGCGAGATATCACCTATGCAGCGCCCATTTCCGTGGACATAGAGTACACGCGTGGCAAGGAGATTGTGGTGAAAAAGGGAAGCAATGGAAAGGGCGCCATCAGCATTGGCCGCATCCCACTCATGCTGCGCTGTGACAGGTGGGTGTCCTACATCCACACTCATGCACGCACACACACGTACACACACACGCACGCACACACGCACACATACACACACAGTTACTCACACGCGCGCACCCTTGCATACTGCATTGCATCATGCTGGTGCTACCCACAAAAAAAGGGATACAACAAATGAAAATTGTTCCTTTTGTGGCTGTCCTCCTACAAGTGCTTGCTTTGAATACTCCTATTGAAAGTTGGTCTGCATGTTGACAATGTCTTTGCATTGCTTGTGGCTTCTTTCCCTTCAATTGATGTGGGGAGTGTTGACCATCGACATTGTTTTTTCTTTTTCTTTGCTTTGCTGGTGCTCCTGTGCCTTATGTTGGAATACCCAGAGCTAGGGGCCAGCTTTGTTTTGCTGCACTTGCAAGTGCAATCAATTAACACATCAGATGCTCCATTACTGCTGGGAGACATGCAGGCCAGTATAAGCATGCTCATGTGTGCTTGCGCTACAGGTGTGTGCTGTACAACAAGAATGAGCCGCAGCTGTCAAAGCTAGGGGAGTGCCCATTGGACCCTGGAGGCTACTTCATTGTGCGAGGCACAGAGAAGGTAAGAGAGCCTTGGGGTTAAAGGGAGCCTTGGGGTGAAGAGAGCCTACAGGCAAAGAGATCCTGGAGGTGGGAGCATTTAGAAAGTGCATTGTTAAGGTGCAAAGAGGAGGTGAAGAGAGCATCGAGAAGGTGCATCGGAAAGGTTCAAGGAGAAGAGAGCAGTGTGGCTCATTGTGCGTGGCACAGAAGGTGAAGAGAGCATTGAGGTGCATCCAGAAGCTGCATTGAGAAAGTGAAGAGATGCATTGAAAAGGTGCATTGGTAAGGTAAGAAGTTCCTAGGAATTATTGGAAAGGTAAGCACAGTGCCTTGAGGTGCATTGGCTGCACAGCCATCGGAAAGGTAACTGGCTGCACAAAGATTGGAAAGGTAAGCACAGTGCCTTGAGGTGCTTTGGCTGCACTCATTTGCCACATTTAGCTCGTTGACTTTACAGGGTGTCTTAAGGCTGGAGTGAGGAGAAAGCAGGGGATCCAATTTTGCAGTAAGCCGCGCAGCAGCAAATGGCACAGATGCAGGTCAAGGCATGCGTGCTCCCTTAAGAGGACATCATTCCAGAGCTGGGTGAGTCCAATGAAAGGGACCTTTGCAGACAAGACAAACAAAGCTTGATTGAGTCGACCCCCTTGCGGGTGATGAAACTCGAGCGCACTTGACGTTGTCCTTATTCTTCATGCTGCCCTGCACAGGCTGAACACACACACACACACACACACACACACACACACACACACACACACACGCACTCACACATACGCACATGCGCGCGCATGCAGGTCATTCTCATCCAGGAGCAGCTGAGCAAGAACCGCATCATCATTGACACAGACAGCCACAACGACATCGTGGCCAGCGTGACGAGCTCCACGCACGAGCGCAAATCCAAGACCACCATCGTCATGTCCAAGGGCAAGCTGTACCTTAAGCACAATGCATTCCAGTGAGTGCATGCCAAGGCGCAAGCAGCACACCTGGATAAGCACTGCTGAGCCATTTTACAGAGTGGTTGAGGCGGAGAAATCCATTCAGCAGCCGGGGCACTTGTTCAAGGAAATTCGCAGCCCATCACCACCAGAACCTATCACCACCACCTACCATCCGCTCCTACCACCAAGGAGGCTCAACATGATTGGGAATGTTTAGCAGTCAAGGCCTGCAGCAAGCAAAGGGCAGCCTTGATGCAGCTTGACATCATACATGCATTGCATAACTAGAAACTGTGGTCTCACTGGGTGTAAATTGGCTTGCATTCAAGGGAATTCGCAGTCCAATGCCACCACTACCCAAAAATTACCTACCCCCAGAGCAAACAGAGCCCCTTCATTTTCTATACCATCAGCTACCACCAGGGACGCCTAACATGATTGGAAATGTTTGGCACAGGCAAGGCCTGCAGGGGGCAGGGGGCAGCCTTGATGAGGCTTGACGTACGTGAGTAACTAGAAACTGTGACTGATCTCAGTGAGGGTTTGCTGGCTTGCATGTATGTTGAAGTGACAGCTAGCGGGTGGCAAAGGTGCATGAGGGCTAGTCAAGCTCTCTGCTGATGAATTGGCATACATGGAAACTCTTCATCTGCTGATACATTGGCATCTAGACAAGATATGCATCTGCTGATCTTGAACTTTTTAAATGAAGGCTGCCCATCATGTCATGCGCTCCGAGAGCAGGGATTTGTTGCGCGAAGAGCAACGCTGTTAGTAATATACTAGTTCCCCCAAAAGGAGGTTAGCTGGGCCTTGTTACGCACCGCATGGGAAACATGTTGCTGTAGGGTGTTGCAAAGAGGAGGAAGAAGCATCATCCTGCACCCCGCATGCATCAGACGCAGCAGTTTCGTACCGTTACAACGCAAACCTGAGTGTTTGCTTTGCTTGGTGCCATGCACCTCACCTTCCCAGGGATGATGTGAACATGGTGGCCGTGCTGAAAGCAATGGGCGCGGAGGCAGACCAAGAGATCATGCAGCTGGCAGGCAATGACGAGACCCTAAGTGCGCTGCTGGTGCCAACGATTCAGGTGTGTGTGTGTGTGTGTGTGTGTGTGTGTGTGTGTGTGTGTGTGTGTGTGTGTGTGTGTGTGTCTGCACGTGGGTGGATGGGTCATTGAGTTTCTGAGGAAGCAGCTCAACACATCAGCCCTGCCCAACTGCATGCATTTGCAGTTTTGGTACCCACTTCCTCCAGGGCATGCAACTTCTTACCACCCTCTTCCGTCTTTGCCTGCTCGCAACAGGACTGCAAAGGCCACAAGGTGTTCACGCAGGCGCAGGCCTTGGAGTTCCTTGGTGGGTAAGGCAGCACGACATAGCACTTCTACGCTTACAGAATGAGTCTCAGATGATGCTTGCTGGCATCTTTCACACTCCTGCTGGCTGGCAAGCTCTGGTTGCTTGGAATGACGACAACACTAGCACTTCTATGCTTACTGAGTGGCTAAGGTGTTGCTTGTTGGCATTCTTTATGCTCCTGCTGGCTGTCAAGCTCTGGTTGCTTGGAATGACGACAACACTAGCACTTCTATGCTTACTGAGTGGCTAAGGTGTTGCTTGTTGGCATTCTTTATGCTCCTGCTGGCTGTCAAGCTCTGGTTGCTTGGAATGACGACAACACTAGCACTTCTACGCTTACTGAGTGGCTAAGGTGTTGCTTGTTGGCATTCTTTATGCTCCTGCTGGCTGGCAAGCTCTGGTTGCACCATTGCTCTCGTAGCAAAGTAGGCGCTTGTGCAGTTTCAAGGCAGAGTAGGAACTTGTGCACTGAAATGTGCAGCAGAACGCTGAAGCATGATTCTTACAGGCCTTGCAGGGGTGAGCCTCATAAGTCACAGGCTTCTAGAAGCACAAGCTCTGCATTAATGCATTCCCTGCACAGTACGCCTCCAATCTGAAGTGGTTCCCATGTCTCTTAGGCTGCATTTTTTCCGGTTTTCCTGTACCATGCCAGGCTTGCAGTGGTTATTGCCATGCGGTACACTTAAAACGTGAATTGTGTCGTGTGGCATGAATGGACGTGAGCCGTGTTTTGTGGCACGCAGAGTGAGGTGTGTCATCCAAAGTTGAACTGTGCCATGTAGCACACACGGAGTTGAGGTCTCTGTTCTGGTATGAATTTAGATATGATATGTACGTATATATAAAACCATCACCCTGGTCTGCGGCTGTTGCTTGCAATTGGGAAACTGAAGCAGAGCGCCCGTCCAGCATCAGCAAGCGTAGCGGTCATGTTGACAAAAAAAAAGCGCTCGCCAAGAAGCTCAGGCGCTCGAGTGAGCTCAGTGCAGACAGCAAGATCCGGCTGGGCCCCATGTCCTTTGCAAGGCCCAAAACAAAAAACATAAGATGCACAACAAATGCACCCTGCATGCAGGCGGCAAGATCTGGATGGGCCCCACGTCCTTTTGCAAGGTCTGAGACAACAATGGAGACGAATAGTGAATGCACCTTGCATGCAGGCAGCAAGATCCGGCCGAGCCCCATGTCCTTTGCACGATTTGAAATGAAAGTAAAAAAAGAAACGTGAGGAAGGCATTGAATGCACCCTGCATGCAGGCAGCAAAATCCGGCCAAGCCCCATGTCCTTCGGCAAGGTCAGGCGGAAGTCAAAAGTGGATGAGGCCCGAGACATCCTGGCCAATGTGGTGGTCTGCCATGTGCCTGTGGTGCGCTACAACTTCCAGCAAAAGGTGTGTGTGTGTGTGTGTGTGTGTGTGTGTGTGTGTGTGTGTGTGTGTGTGTGTGTGTGTGTGTGTGTGGTCTGGTGTGATCTGGTCCGGACTCCTGTGTGCCTGTGGTGTGTTTCATTTTCCAGCAAGCAGTGCTTGTGGTCTGGTCTGGTCTGACCCGTTCTGGTGCACATGAGAAATCTGGCGTCGCCTGGTTTGCATTGAGCAAGATGCTGCAAACTTGACCGTGCCAAAAAGTTGCATGGGCCATGCCAGCGTTTATCCAAAGCCTGCTTTCCTCTGCTTTCTGGCCGGCAAGTATGCAAATAAGGCAGGCGTTGATGCTGCTTATGTCAGTGTTTCCTGGTTCCCCTCTGGCCCTCTCTGGTCCTCTGGTCTTCCTCTTGCCCCCGTAATGCAACTCCCATGCACTGTGTGATGCACCGTGTGATGCACTGCTTCCTTGCTGTGTGACAGTGTACATGGCCGTCGTGATCTGTTGCTGGAGGGCATGCAGGTGGAATCATACATCCGTTGCATGCAGGAGGGTTCAAACATCACGCAGGGTGAGCTCATTACCTGTGCACGCTGCAATGCATGCGCGTGATGTCGGAACATGCAGGAATGCTGGCAGGTGAACTTCTAATCCCTTGCATGCTGGAGCGCGTGCAGGTGATGTACATGGCTGTCATGATCCGTCGCATGCTGCTGGCGGTCCTGGACCCCTCCTTCATCGATGACCGCGATTACTATGGCAACAAGCGTCTGGAGCTGGCAGGTGATGATAAGCTGTCGGTGGTTATGGGGAAAGCAAAGGATTACAGATGTGGTCATTGAGGCGACAGATTTGGAAAAAGAGACAGGGGCAGATAGGTGCACACTTTGGTGCACAATGGTGAACAATCCCTTGACTGTGATGTGTGGCTGAGTGTTTAGGCACACTTGCCAATGCTTTGCGACGTTCCATGGGTTGCACACTTTTGTGCACAAACTCGAACAGTTCCACAATCATGAAGTTTCCATGACAGTACAAAAAGCAAGATGTGTAAAGAGTGGCTTTGCTTCCAACCTAGCCACCCTCCTCTTTTCCATCTTGTTTGTGCTTGAGAGGTAGGTGTCTCGATTATCCTTTTTCCCGTTCCCCATTCTCATTTGTTTTTGGGAGAAGGGAGTGAACAATGTTGCTGTCCTGATCCTCCCACTCCTCCCAACTTGCAGGCGGCATTCATGATTGAGCTGACCTTCTTGCAGATTGCTTTCACATGCAGCATGCTCCTCAGCAGTAATAGCAGTAATAGTGAGCCAGCCCTCGGTGCACCTTGCTCGCTCATGCGCAAAGTAGGCACGTATGTGCAGGCATTAATGAATGGTGCATTAATAATGTTCCAGACCGGCGCTGACCTGGCTTGCTCATGCACAAAGTAGGCACGTGTGTGGAGGCAGCAGTCCCCTGAGTGCACTCATTATGCAATACAGAGTTTCCCACCGGCTTGGCAATGTCGCAAGCCGGCCCTGTGTCCACCGATTTATTTTGCTTTGTTGCCAACTGGGTGTGCATGCCACCTAGTGCTCTACCACGCGTCAGCTTTTGGTTTGACTCAATGTGTGCCTCTGCTCTGAACCGCTCACCCTGTGCAGGCGGCTTGATGTCCCTGTTGTTTGAGGACCTGTTCAAGCGACTCAACACCGACCTCAAGCGCCAGGCAGACATAACGCTGTCCAAAGCCAACCGAGCCAGCCAGGTAGGTCACAGTGACTGTGCCTTATCCGATGGATTCCATGCCTCAATTGGGGAAAAGAAGCCATTTGGTCTGAGGGGCCTCATGGGTTGAGCTAGCCGGGAAGGTCACAATGACTGTGCCTTATCCGATGCATTTTATGCCTCAATTGGGGAAGAAAAGTCTTTTGGCCTCATGCGTTGAGCTAGCCAGGTAGGTCACAGTGACTGTGCCTTATCCGATGGACTCCGTGCCTCAATTGGGGGGGAAAGCCATTTGGCCTGAGGGGGCTCATGCGTTGAGCTAGCCAGGTCACAGTGACTGCGCCTTATCCGTAGGGATCGGCGTATAGCGCTATTTGAGCCCTACCCATAGCGCGATATAGCGTTATATAGCGATATAGCGCTATATTGCGCTATATGAAATTGCTATATGTCGCCAGAACTACCCTTCGCGAATCGAATTTCGGCATCAGACTCGGCAGGCTGGTGGGGCACCGTGCACAATGCTCCCTTGCAAAAAGCGAAAGTCAAAAAGCAAAGCTGTTGAGCTCTGGCCGTCATCAGGCCATAATATAGCGCTATATCTGCTCAGGCCAAATGACCTAGTGCACTGTAGGTGTACCCTTAGTTGCCCACCCCCTCATGCAAAGGCTATCCCCATTGGCCCTTCCCTTATCTAATACAAGACAGGCCATGATAGCTTGTGTGTGTTGCCAATATGTGTGCGTGCCTGTGTGTGTGCACGCCTGTATGTGTGCGCGCCTGTGTGTGCCTGCCTGCCTGCCTGCCTGCCTGCCTGCCTCTCTGCGTGTGTGTGCCTGCCTGCCTGTGTGTGACTGCCTGCCTGCCTGTGTGTGTGTGTGTGTGTGTGTGTGTGTGTGTGTGTGTGTGTGTGTGTGCGTGCGCGCTTGTTTGCGTATGCGTGCCTGCATGTTTAAAGCATGTGTGCGCGCCGATGTTCACCTGCCTGGGTCCTTGCGTGCCTGCCTGCCTTTGCGCGTGTGTGTGTGTGTGTGTGTGTGTGTGTGTGTGCATGTATGTGCATGTGTGCGCGCCTGCATGTGTTCATGCACTTGCATGCACATGCGTACATTTGCGCATGCATACTTGTCTGTCACGCATAAGCACGCTCTTGTGAATGTGCATGCTACAGCACATGCTGCCTGCGCGTGTGTGCCTGCCTGTGTGTGGGTATATGTGTGTGCGACATACACATAAGTATGCGTGTGTGTATGTGTGTATGTGTGTGTGTGTATGTGTGTGTGTGTGTACACACACATGTGTGGCTGTGGCCTCTAAGTCCATGGCTTTGCCAGGCCCTGCATCTCCCCCAACGGCTCTCCTTTGTGCACATTAGCCTTAAATGAAGGTCATTCTCCTGGTATGCGACGAAAATTGAAGTGCTGCGGACGGGCCGATGGTGATTTTGGCCGTACTCAATTTTAGCACTCGCTATATCTGAAAAAACTTATAGCGCTATATAGCGCTATATAGCGCTATGCTATATGTAGCGCTATAAGCAAACGCCGATCCCTACTTATCCGATGGGTTTCATGCCTCAAATGAGAAGAACAAACTTTAATCGAGTCAGGTTGTTCTCAGGGGGCAATAGGAAAGATGCCTCTTTTGGACTGTATACATCAAGCATCGGGATAAAGAGGCTTGAAGGAGAGGAGATATCCTATCAGCGTTTTGGTCTTGGGAGCAAAACGCTGACGAGGTTTGAACGAAAACCTTCAAACCATGTTTTGCTGTCCTTTCTGTGTGCTGCGAAGAGCAGTGGCTGGAGCTGCATTGTAAAAACTGTTAACAACCAGCTTCTAGTGACCGCAAGCCCCAATGCCATGCAACTCATATCTTCCGCTACCTTTTTGCGCACAGACGACCTGGCCCTTGCAGTAAACAGCCTCTGGATATCGCAAACTGAGCATGCCATTGCCACTCCTTTCGTCTTCCATCCTCCCATTGCACAGTTTGATGTGGCCAAGTGCATCCGCACAGACACCATCACCTACGGGCTGGAAAACTCGCTCAGCTCAGGCAACTGGACCATCAAGCGTTTCCGCATGGAGCGTAAGGGCGTGACACAGGTGTGTGTGCGTGTGTGTGTGTTGTGTGTGTGAGCGCGCGCGTGTGCGTGTATATGTGTGTGTGCGCATATGGTTTGCGTTGGACCCTCCTTGCATGAGGGCATTTGCATTTCCTTGCCCAACATACCTGTGGTACTGCTAGGGGGGCTTGGCTTCTTGCACTATTGTCTCTTGCATCCCCTTGCCCAAGAGGAATGCTGCTCCAGGCGCCTGAGCTAGAGCCTTTACCCACATTTTTGGCCCCTAGTCGGTGAGCTCATTCTCCGATTGGTGTGCACAGTGTCCACACCAGGGCCATGGTACACAGCCATGCGACAAGGTAAACTTGTGTCTCATTTTTTTGTTCCCTGTCTCAGGTCTTGTCCCGCCTCTCCTTCATTGCGGCTATGGGCATGATGACCCGCATGACCAGCCAGTTTGAGAAGACGCGTAAGGTGCGCTGCTGTCAGCATAAGGCTCACATGAGCTGTGGGCAAGCTCTTGTGTTTTCAATACGCAATCTATTTCATGTGTGTGTGTATGTGTGTGTGTGTGCGCGTTTGTGTGCTCGCGCACACCCTAGGACAATCTGAGAGTCAAGCGCGACAACTCCACTCACAAATGCTGCTTCCTCATGACGGCATGCTGGTATTTGAATTGTGGGGCCGGTCATGCTAACTGCTGCACCTCTGGCGCACACAGCAACTTTCATTGCTGAGGTGGTGTGAGCGCTTTTCACGCTCGTAACTCATTTGCTGGCAATGAGTGTCAGGGCACAAAATAATTGCCCCGCCCTGTGCTATAATATATATTGTCCTGTACTACTAAAAAAATTTGGCTCGCCCTGTACTATAATAAATAATTGGCCCGCCCTGTACTACTATTAACGTGAGAAAATTGGGTGTAATGGCATGCTCCTCTGGACATGGGCTACACTTTTGCAAACAAACATTACCTCTTTGAGAATGTGGCACAAACATTACCCCTTTGAAAATGTGGCGCTCCCAATTCAGGCTATGTCCATGCCAACACCACTCGCATGAGGCCAGCCCTTGCAAACTCATCTTGAACATTTTCCCCTCCCATCGCTCAGATCAACTATTTAAATGATGATGCGGTGCTGTGCAAGTCAGCGGCCCCCATATGTGCTGCACCCCAGCCACAAGCCCTGTAGACACACCCTTCACCAACCATCCATCATTCAGATCCACTGTATTAAGTATGGCATCATTTGGTGCTGCGCAGGCCAGCAGCCATCCATCATTCAGATTCATTGCGTTAAGTATAGCAGCATTTGGTGCTGCGCAGGCCAGCGGCCATCCATCATTCAGATCCACTGTATTAAGTATTGTATCATTTGGTGCTGTACAGGCCAGCAGCCATCCATCATTCAGGTCCACTGTATTAAGTACAGCATCATTTGGTGCTGCGCAGGCCTGCGGCCATCCATCATTCAGGTCCACTGTATTAAGTTTTGCATCATTTGGTGCTGCGCAGGCCAGCAGCCATCCATCACTCAGATTCACTGTATTAAGTATGGCATCATTTGGTGCTGCGCAGGTCAGTGGCCCCCGTGCACTGCACCCCAGCCAATGGGGTATGCTGTGCCCCGCAGACACGCCTGAGGGTGAGAGCTGTGGCCTGGTCAAGAACCTGGCCCTCATGACTCATGTCACCACAGGTGAGGGTTCACGCATGCCATCTTAGGTGCGGTTGACGCTCATCACCACAGGCGAGGGTTCCTGCTTTTGTAATCATAGGTGCGATTGACGCTTATCGACACAGGTGAGGGTTAACGCATGTCTTCAGAGCTGCGGTGGTAGCTGATCACCACAGGTGAGGGTTAACACATGTCTTCAGAGCTGCGGTTGGTGCTTGTCACCACAAATGAGGTCGGGTAGGGCCTTCATGACGCATGCGCGCCACCGCAGATTTCAAGCCATTGTGTCCTGGCCAAAAACCTGGCCATCATAACGCATGTCACCATAGGTGAGGACGGGGGAGGCTGCCTGTGGATATGTCGTGACACGTGTGTGTGTTTGTGTGTGTGTGTGTGTATGCGCGCGCGTGTGCTTGAGGGCTGAGTATGGGAAAAGGGATGCTTTGTTATGGCTACTCCGGGTCTCTTAAGATGGGGAAGCTGGACTGCCTCTGCACCACAACATGCCAATTGGCCGTTAAAAACGTGTTTGAAGTTCTAACATGATGACATGCTAATTTCTAATGTATGCTTGTTCAGAACAGCTGTTCAAATGTTTTGACAAGGTTCGGTCATAATGACAACCGTACTTGCTTCAAGTTTGTACCTTATTTTGGAATTTCTGCTTGTTGAGGTTTGAAGCACGCATGTTTTGTTGCCCCCTCACGCCATCAAAACCACATGTAATTGTGCCCTTGCATGGCTGCTTCAGTGCTTGTGCCAAGAGTGTTATGGCACGTTGTGGCCCACAACATGTGTGCTCTGTTTCATGAGCTGCACGTGTACAAAAGGGAGGTGGTGCTGATGGTTTGAGGACTATTTGCACCGTCTTTTACAAGGAAGAGTTGGAGGAGGTGCTGATGACGTGCTGCCTTTCCTCACTCTGCCTGTCTACGCTGCCATTTTTATGCTACACACAAAGGAGGAGCAGTCGCACTCAGCTGCCTGTCCATCTTGCAAAGCATCAATGCCTGCTTGTGCTCATGCCGACAGAGAAGAGCACTAACGACCTGCTACCTCTCCATCTTGCAAATGAATGGATGATTGCTTGTGCTGCCCATTCCCACTGCTTTGTTGCCTGTGCTCATGCAGATGGGGAGGAGGTGCTGATAATCCGCTGCCTGTCCATGATCTGTTTCATCTCACAAACCTACGATGCTTGTTTGTCCTGTTCACGCACTCTGCCTGTTCTCATGCATATGAGGAAAAAGAACTGCTATTCTGCTGCCTGATCACCTCACAAACCAACGATGCTTGTTTCCCCTGCCCATGTGCACTGATTGTGCTCATGCAGATGGGGAGGAGGCGGTGCTGATGAGCTGCTGCCTTTTCTTGGTCTGTTCCATCTCACAAACCAACAATGCTTGTTCACCCTGCCCACGTGCCCTTCCTATGCTCATGCAGATGAGGAGGAGGCGCTGATGATCCGCTGCCTGTTCATGCTGGGTGCGGAGCCCATCACAGCCATGGCGCCCTGCGAGCTACACACGCGCGGGGCTGCCTCTGTGTTCCTCAACGGTCAGCTGCTAGGGCTGCACAGACGGCCCCACAAGCTGGTGCAAGTCATTAGGTGAGACAGGCTGGGAGCATCACTGTAATTTTCTAGGTTAAATGAAAATACATAAAAATGACATGAGTGACAAGTGTTCCCCAACAGACAGCTGCTGGGGCTGCACAGGCAGCCCCACGAGTTGGTGCAAGTTATCAGGTGAGGGAGCGGCTTTGCGCATCATTCAGAAGCATTCTTTTTAGAATGTATACGCTATCAATTTACTACAATTGCCATCATCGGCAGCTGCTCAGGCTGCGGTTGCACAGGCGGGCCTGATGGCACATGATGATCGTACGTTTTAATATTGCACATACAAAGTAGACATGCAAAGCCCACCCCTACTCCCAGCCCACAGCCAATGAAAGGTCCTGGCCTGCCCCATCGAGCATGAGGATATGGCTTTTGAGTACACCTGAGCTTGTGCTTGCTTGCTGCTGTGTTCATGTGTGTACATGTTTTGATGGCACACTCACTGACCAAGGATATCTGCATGTGCCTGGCTGCGTTGTGATGGCAGCGTGTCAATAACAGCACTCACTGCGTTTTATCGGCAGCACTCACTGACTGAGGTTCTGCATTTGCTTGGCCGCACCGACTCAACAGGGACATGAGGAGGAGAGGCTACGTGGGGGAGTTTGTGCATGTGCACCTGCAAGTAAGTGTTCATGCGCTCGTGCCAGTAAGGGGGGGGGGGAGGGGGGTGCATGTGCTCCTACAAGCGTGCTCTTGTTCTTGTGTGCCCCTGTGGGTTGGTGCTCGTTTGCATGGGATGTTGTGGGAAGGTTGGGCACATGTGCATAAGATTTTGAGAGTGCCTGTGCTCCTGCGCTGGGCACCGTGGGCACCTCCTTGCCTGTACGGCATGTGTGTGCCTCTCTGCTATGTTGATGAGACCTTTGTTCACTGCCTTGTTGAGACTGATGCTCAGTGAGGTCCTTGCTAGATGAGGGGAGAGCTTTGCTCACTGCCTCGGTGAAGAGACCCTTGCTGGCTTGCTCATAAGGGAACCTTTGCTTCGTGCACGCGGCGTTTTTGGCAAGCTCTATCTTTCCTGCTCATGTGCCTCACTGCCGCTGTTATGTCTCATTGTCAGGCTGCAATTCCTGATGGTGTCCTCCGTTTTGTATGCTGGCATCCTGATCAGGTTGATGATCCATCCCTTGCCAGATCATACCTCATAAAAAGCATGCAGAATGCAGGCGGCGTCAGCCTTTCTTCCTAGAGGGAAAAGCCGGGCAGCGATTGCCAACACCTGTTTGCTGAACAACAAATTTTGTGCAGCACTTCCAAGGGATTGCTTTTCCTTGTTTTTTTTCACACAAAAGTGTTGCGTCAAGAGTACAGTGCTTTTTCACAACGTGCCCTTCATAGCGTGATGGCAGGTATGAGTGATGCCTGCTACAAATTTGTCATTTAATGCTGTTCTGCTCACGATGCACGCAGAACGATGCTTGCTATTTGTCGTGCGACGGCGGGCGCGTGTGCCGGCCCCTCATCATTTGCGACAAGGGTGTGCCACGTGTGAAACAGGAGCACATCACTAACCTCATGTCTGGTGCGTGCAAGTTTTGGAAGCAGCAGCAGAACAAGACGATCAGTCGGTTGGGATTGTCATTTACGACAAGGGTATGCCTCGGGTGAAACAAGAGCACATCGCCCACTTCATGTCTGGGTTCCGCAGGGAAAGGGGAGGAAACAATTGACAAAATGCAGTGATTGATCTTCACCAACTATCGCGTGCCTTGGGTGCATCAGAGGACCTTTTTTTTTAGCTCCTGCTGCACCAACCTCATGTCTCAAGCTCATGCCTGGTGCCCGGGAAGAGAGGGGTAGAATGAAGGTTCAAAATGGATGGATCACATTGTTGTGGACAAAAAGAGGTGCAGAATGGAGGTTTAAAACGGCACATTGCTGTGGGCAAACTAATTCTGGAGCACTTTTGCATCACTGGGTGGAGTGTAGGAAGGTCAGGACCATTAGACGTATCAAGAATGCTGTAGAGTTGAACAAGGAAGGCAGGGAGTGGTAGTAGAGCTACAACGCTTGTATCTGGCGTGTTCACGGTTTATTGTGCATGATGATGTCAAACACCTTCGATGAGTTGGCAAGAGGTGGGAGCTCTCTCGGCAGTAGACTGGATCTTAAATTGAAAATGGATCAAAATTGGAAAAGGCTGTGTGCTCAATGAGAAGGTCTGCATGCAGATTGATGTACTAGAACAGCGGCTGCACAAGGGAACAGTATAGGCAACAACTCGTTGCAAGCACAATTAAAACATTTTTCTACTCCATTTGACAAACCTCATTACATTTTTTTTCACAAAGGTGTGTGGATTGCTGTATAGCTCAGTATTCCTGCATTGCCTTCTCTTCTCTCAAAGATTGTGGGATGCACATTTGTGGATGTCTGCATCAAAGAGGGCCTGCTGGTTGAAGATACAAGAGGAACCGTATGGAAAGTACACCTTTTGTCTGCAATTATAATTGCACATTGTAATTGTATCAAATCAATGTCTGCAGCATCCTAATCCCATTCATGACAGTCTGCTTCCAGCGGTGGCAGCTCCTTTAAGTGTATCACTGATGGATAACTAGCTTGATCAGCAAGCATGCCTTTGCCATTTACAAGCAAGCCTCCCTTGATTGCATGCGCAGGCAAATGGGGCTTCAATGACTTCCTGCGGCATGGCCTGATTGAGTACCTGGACGTCAATGAGGAGAATGTGTCGCTCATCGCCTTGTGAGTTGCAGAGGCATGGGAGTGCTGTGGGTTAGGAAAAGCGTGTTTGGTCGCTGTTGTGAGTTAAGAGTGTTTGATGGGGCACAAACCTGCTGGCTCGCACCTTCCCTCATAAACATTGAGCTCAGTAACAAGTAGTGGCAAAAAACGTCTGAATGAATTTGATGCTGGCAATGCTGCTCTTACACCTGCCCTGCTTGACGATTTGTGCAGGTACGAGCAGCACTGCACTCCCTCCACCACACACCTGGAGATCGAGCCCTTTACCATCATGGGGGTTGTCTCAGGTCTCATCCCCTTCCCGCACCACAACCAGTCGCCGCGCAACACATACCAGGTGCGGGCTGAACATGCCAGATGCAATACCATACTAGGTGCGACACATTCCAGTTGGGCAACACGTACCAGTTGCAACACGTATGAGGTGCAGGCAGCACATACAAGTCGCCGCGCAACACATACCAGGTGCGGGCTAAACATGCCAGGTGCAATACCATACTAGGTGCAACACATACCAGTTGGGCAACACGTACCAGTTGCAACACGTATGAGGTGCAGGCAGCACATACAAGTCGCTGCGCAACACATACCAGGTGCGGGCTAAACATGCCAGGTGCAATACAATACTCGGTGCGACACATTCCAGTTGGGCAACACGTACCAGTTGCAACACGTATGAGGTGCAGGCAGCACATACAAGTCGCTGCGCAACACATACCAGGTCTGGTTACAGGTAAAGAAGCACTATCTTTTGCGACCATCCTGGGTATAGAAGTATGAGGCCGGAAGGGTATGAGGCTGGAGGGGCATGAGGTTTCAGGAGCGTGAGGCTAAAAAGGTTGTATGTGCCTGTGCAAAGAGTCGTCTTTAAAGGGTATCACAGAAAAAGGAAAACGTGTGACCAATTGCTGACAGTATACCTGAAGAAGGGGACACGTTTGTCTCAGCATTATCAACAAGTCTTGCGAATTCTCACATGTGTGTCTCAGCGTCATCATCAAGTCTTGCAAATTTTCTACAGCCAAGATGCCCCCCCATGTTTGGCCCTTTGTACCTTAAAACTTAATTTACACTAAGGAAAAGCTGTCTTGCCTCCTTGTCACTGCCTTGCAGTGTGCCATGGGCAAACAAGCCATGGGCAACATCGCCTACAACCAGCTGAACCGCATGGACACCCTGCTGTACCTGCTGTGCTACCCCCAACGCCCCCTGCTCACCACCAAAACCATCGAGCTCATCAATTATGACAAGCTCGGGGCGGGCCAGAATGCCACGGTGGCGGTCATGAGTTACAGCGGGTGCGTGCTGCAGTTCTGTTGCGCGTGCGTGTGAATGTATTGTAGGAGGGGGAGGCAGAATGCCATGGTGGCAGTCTTGAGTCACAGCAGGTGCGTGCTGCACTTCTATTGTGCGTGTGTGTATGTGTGTTAAGGTGTCAAGGTGTGTAGGTGCGGGTGAAGGCAGGTGGGTGGCTGCTAAGGGGAGGTGCAGGCTGCCCTTTTGCGCCTGAAAGTGTGCACATGCCTGCATTTTGGGAGGGAAAGCTGAATCGCAGCACACGCACCCAAGCTGCATCGCAGCGTTGGAGGCCTTGAAAATGTAGCATTGCAGCATTGAAAACATTAAATTGCAGCCCTGACCCAACTAGCACGGAGCTGTTCGCAGCTCCCCCTTATTGCAAGCAGGGACACTTGTTTGCTCAAGCCATGGGCATCATTGCTGACACACCACTGATTTTCTTGGAACAATTTGGTGGCACAGTGCCGTACTCCTGTGAGTGTTCCTGAGTGAGTTGTGAGTGTTGCTTGCAGGCCTTAGGTGCAAACCTGCTGCAGGTGCTAAATATTGAAAGTGCCTTTGTGATGGATATCAGAATGAATGCCATCAAGGTATGGTGACTTAAATATGCTGCAGGTACGATATCGAGGATGCCATCGTGATGAACAAGGCGTCCTTGGACCGCGGCTTTGGGCGCTGCATTGTACTGAAAAAGTAAGTGATGACCTTCGAGCGACTCTTAAGACTATCAAGTTTGCATGAGGTGGATGGACGGGACACACGCTATTTTGGGTGCTGCATCAATCTGAGAAAGTGAGTGATGATCTTGAGTTCGCGTAAAAAAGGTGGATGGACAAAAGATGGCGTGCATTTTTGCTGGAAGGCGGGGCCTCTGTGTGCAAAGTTGGGCCACAGGTGCCAAGACTTTGTCGGGGGCCTCTGTCTTCAGGCGGCTATATATGCAGAAGCTGCATGCCGAGGCAAGGCCTCTCGCCTTAAAAGGAAAAGAAATCAAGCGTGGGAAAACCACCGCGAAGGTCGAGGTGCCAAGGCAAGGCTCTGTAAAGGTCAAGTGGGAACGCCCTTCTAAGTCTATGAAGGTCAGGTTGCCAACTTGGCAAGGGTCCGAGGACAGAAGTTCAAATTGGAGCATTACAGAGAAGATTAGCATGTTCCCTGCGCCAGGGTGAAAAGGCAGGGCCGCTAAGTGATGCTGAGGTTTGGTGGCAAGGCTTTGTGGTCCAAAAATATTTCCAAGCTGCAGCTTGAGCCCTGAGGCTTTGGGGGTTGTAAGGCAGGTTGTATGGCCATTACAGGCTGCAGCTTGAGCCTTGCCTTGCTGACATGAAATGGAGGAGGTTGACTTATGAAATGGAGAGCCTGTTTGATCGTCAAATCATCATTGTTCTCTGCTCTCCTCTTGCGACCCGGCAATTGCGTTACCCGCCTGAGTAGCACAGCATCGCCTTTCCTCAATGCAAGCAGCCGGAGCTTGCTTGAGTAGTCTTTTCTTTACTTTTTACCGCCTTCACCACCATAATCCTCCAACAAAATGCTCCCCCCCTGTGTACAACGTGTGCACCATGTGTGTTGCAGGTACGGTGCTACTCTGCGGAAATATGCAAACAGGACCACAGACCGCATCGTCACTCCCTTGCCACTGCCAGGTAAGGTGCCAGTACACTGCTCTACTGGAAGAAAGCATGGACAGGAACCCCGTCCACGTGTGCGTCAAACACTGCTCTCTCCTTAGATAGAGCACTGGAAGAAATCTGACTTGGGGCCTCGCAGCAAATGGATTGTCTTGGTTTGCTGACATTCGTGAGATTCTGGAGGATATCATAGGAGGCCCTGAAAATATCATAGGAGGCCCTCTCTATGAGCATCAACACCGCATAATGTCATGCCTCGCTTTGTCAAAGGACTGACAGTCAATAATGCACGTCCATTGGGTGGTGCCCCAGGGCTTGCATAAAATGAACGCCTGTTTGGCATGCGCACGTGCACTGGTGCACAAATGCACTTGCGTGGCATGGCAAGCACATCGATTGGCGTGTGTGTGTGTGCGCATGTGTGTGCGTGTGCGTATGTGCGTATGTGCGCGTGTGTGTGAGTGTGTGTGTGCGTGTGTGTGTGTGTGTATGCTCACTGCTGTGTGTGTGCGTGTGTGTGTGTATGTATGCTCACTGCATGGTCATCGCAAGAGTGCACGACAGTATGCTCTTGCGCTTGTTGACGCATAGTGCTCGTTCCATCGTCTTCATCTCCACGCAGGCCAAAAAGCTCCCCCTGCCAGGTATCGCCTCCTAGACAGGGATGGCCTTGCAGCTGTGGGCGACTACATTGCACCAGGCGACGTGTACATCAACCTGCAGAGGCCCACCAACACGTGAGTTGCGCAGTGATTGTGATTGTACAGAGTCTTGATTGGCTGTGATGGGGCCTGACTCTGCCCGCCTCTTTTGTTGTATTGGTCGGCACTGCTTGCAAGGTGGGTGCAGTGTTGCTGTTGAAAGGTCAGTGCAACGCTGTTGCACTGATCAGCACTGCCTGCAAGGTCGCTGCAGTGTTGTTGCATCAATCAGCACCGCCAGCAAGGTCGGTGCAACATTGTTGCATCGATCAGCACCGCCTGCAAGGTTGGTGCATTCTTAGCGCTTCTTGCATAAGAACCAATATGTCGGTGATTGCTTGCTTCCTGGGACCCGACAGGTGGGCATGCACAAGCTGTTTGAGCCTCACCGAGTTTGAGTGCATGGACAGCTCACCATCCCTCCCTTTTCCACACCCTCAGCTGCTAACCACCTCGCCATGCTTGCTTGCATGTGCCCCTGACAGCCATGCTCCTGCAAGCTGGTGTGCGTGTGTGTGAGTGGGCGCGTGGAGGCGCATACTCTTGTTTGTTGCTGGATACCTGAAAACACACGTGCTTCCTATTTTGGACAACATGAGGTGGTGATCTTTTAGACTGTTGTAGGGAGGATCATTCCTGTGGGAGCCCACTGATTATCCTTACTGCAATTGTGTTACCCAATACCTTTTGCGTGATTACAGCCACAAACAAAAGTGCAGAGCACCAACATATGCATGCCAGCTCAGTGCGTTTTTGGAAATCTAATTTCTTTGCAGCCGCGTTCAGTGCAGGGCACCAACACACCCGACAGCTCGATGCATTTTCAAACTCGCGTATGCATGACCGCGACCCAGTGTGGAGCACCAACATGCCAGACAGCTGAATGTGTTTTTTATTCGAAATCTTGTGTGTATGCAGGCGCGATCCTGTGCAGAGCACCAACATGCCTGACAGCTTCTACAAGCCTTCCCCCATGAGCTGGAAGCACACTCCTGCCATGGCGGGAGAGAAGTGCGTGGTGGACAAGGTGCAGCTGACATGTGAGTGAATGGGAAGTCGGGCTAGCCATTGATTTGGAGTGTCGTGGTAGAGACAAGGTACAGCTGGGGTGTGTGCGTGGTGTGCGTGTGTATGCGCGCGTGCACGCGCGCACGGGACAAGGTGCTACTGGCAGTGGGTAGACTGAGGGTGCAGGCTAGTTGTTGATCACGAGTGTGGTGGTAGAAATGAAGTGCCCCTGATGTGGGTGAAGGAAAGAGGAGGGGAGAGCAGGGGATGAGGTACAGCAGTGGAGCTCTTTTGAGGTCAGAGAAGGGAAGTTTTGTTTTAATGTTAATCATGGAGCAGTGAGGTGCCCCTGAAAATGAAAGGCATTACCGAGCCTTTGAAAGGCTTTGGATGTGAGGTTTGCTTGTTTGGCTTGGGGGCAGAATGAGTAGGCATCATAGGCCTGATAGGGATTTCTCATGACTCTAAATAACTCGCAGAAAAAGGGGAAAGGCAAGGACAGATCTGGTCCAGCATGAGCTGTCAAGTGCCCGTCATTCAGCAAGTTGTGTCACAATTTGCCTGCTCCATGGGCGGCAGAGCTTGCCTGCTCCTAGGATTACATTTGTCAAGAGCCCACTGCCAAGAAATGCGCAGCAATTTGCAGCACTTTCCTATGGCATAGTGCGCCCCACATATGCCTCCCACTACTCATGCACCTTGGTGCCTCTTGTGCGCCAACAATGAAAGCTACTACACCATTAAGCTCATAGTCCCCCCTCAAGCTTGTCCTCTGCCACCACACTTTCATGGCAGTACACCTCTCGCATGCTTCCCTCCTCACACTCTGTTGTGCCTTGTGTGCAGCCAACGATGACAGCGACTACACCATCAAGCTCATTCGCCACACTCATATGGCATTGCATCTCACGCATGCTTCTCTTCTCCAGCATCCTTGTGTCTTGTGTGCAGCGAGGGGTGAGCCGCTGCAACATTGAGCACGTCACCATCAAGCTCATAGTCCCCCACAGTTTTGTGGCGGTGCACCTCAGGACAGCCATTCCACCTTCAAGCTTGTCTTCTGCCCACTCCTATGGCAGTACACCTCTTGCATGCTTCCCTCCTCACGCTCTGTTGTGCCTTGTGTGCAGCCAACGATGACAGCCACTACACCATCAAGCTCATCATTCGCCACACTCATGAGGCATCGCATCTCACGCATGCTTCTCTCCTCCATACACCCTTCTGTCTTGTGTGCAGTGAGCGGTGAGCCGCCGCAACATTGAGCACATCATCTGCCACTCTTTTGTGGCAAAGAGCACCCCATGTGCGCCTCTTACTTCTCCGCGCACTCCTTCGTGCCTTGTGTGCAGCCAGCAATGACAGCCACAACAACATCATGCCATCCTCCGCCACATGCTTTATGTGGCAGAGTGCACCTCACGCGTGCTTCTCACTTCTCCTTGCGCTCCCTGTGTCATGGTTGCAGCCAACGATGACAGCCACTACAACATCAAGCTCATCATCCGCCACACCAGGAGGCCAGAGCTAGGTGACAAATTCAGTAGTCGGCATGGACAGAAGGGTGTGGTGGGCAACATAGTGCGCCAGGTGCGTGCATATGCGTGTACCACGAATTGTGTGCATGCTTGCAGGCGTTGCTGTTTGAGCGCCACGGGCAAAGCACCCTGCACAGGAACTGTTTGCTTTTTGTTGCCATCCGCATGGGGCCCGGTGGTATGATGTGGGTGCCAGGCACAGCAATGCGCTGGCAAATGGTGCACCGCAGGAAGTGTTTGCTTCTTGTTGCCATCCGCATGGGGCCCAGTGGCATGATGTGGGTGCCAGGCGCAGCAACTTGCGGGCGAGTGGTGCATTTCACGGGAAGCTTCTGATGATGCAGTGCAAACTTGAAAACACTTCAAGCTATAGGCAAGGCTACGTCTGCCGTATCATGATACCCTATTTCAGCCCTTGCATTTCAAAAAAGAAGGCATTGGAAGCAGCCAATTGTATTTTGCACGCATCTGCTAGTTTTAACACCAAAGCATCCTTGCAAAAATGTATACCCCTTCAAATGCATGCATTCGCGGGCACCCATGCATACATGGACACACACACACACACACTTTGCAGGAGGACTTCCCCTTCAGTGAGCGCGGCGTGTGCCCGGATCTTATCATGAACCCCCATGGCTTTCCCTCCCGCATGACGGTAAGGCATGCAAGACTTACATGCATACCATACAAGGATTAATACAGGCAATAAGGAAAGGATGTGATCTGTAAAGGCATTGGTGGAGACATCAGTATGTACCCTTGGAACGGCGTGATAGTGCGTGCAGTGCACTGTCAGTGATTAAGCCAGCAAAACTCACTGTCTCACTGACAGTGCGCGCCACGCCAAGCCTCACTGACTCACTGGCCCACTGACAGCGCACTGCAAGTGACGAAGCCAGCAAGCTCACTGGCCCACTGACAGTGCATGCCATACTGAACCTCACTGGTCCACTCACTTCCTGATAGTGCATGCCATGGCGTGTCAAGGGTATTTTGCAGTGACCTCAAAGCAGGAGTTTGGGCATGTGGCTTTGCCGCTGATTACAGGTATCAGAGAGGTATAGTGTTGAGGTGGAGCTGACATTTGGTGATCGGCAGCATGCTGAGTCAGTTGGTCGTCAGTTGGTGACACATCTTGATCGGGAATTCCTGTGTATCGTCGCTCCCTTACATACCATCCCTTACCCCCCGGCATGTGACGAGCCCAACACACTCCCACCGCGTGTGAACCCAGTATTGGAAGCATGTTTTGCCCCCGAACACGCTTTCACTGCATGCGTAGGAAGTGTACCTAGCGTACCTGGGCAGCGTACCACCTATATACATACACCTATATATATACCTATATACACCTATATACACCTATATATGTACACCTATATATATACACCTATATACACCTATATATATTTACATACCACCCTGTACGTCGCCATACAATTGTAGTCGCCTGGTAGCATGCTTGCCATCAATGCCACCCTTTTGCTGCTCTGCAGGTGGGCAAGATGATTGAGCTGCTGGGCTCCAAAGCCTCCGTGAACACCGGTAAAAAGGTGTATGGGACTGCTTTTGGCGAGCCCTCCAACCTGGCACACCGTGTAGAAGACATCAGCGACATGCTGGTGGAGCAGGGCTTCTGCTACAACGGCAAGGACTTCCTGACTTCAGGCATCACAGGTGCGGCTGGTGGCCCGCTAGCGAGCACATGCAAGTGCAAGTGCAAGCCGCTGTGCAGCTGGCTATGCGAGTAAGTGTGAAGTATTGATGGAGCTTCGATGATGCTTCCCGTGATGATGCTTCCCGTGATGATGCTCCCGTGGAGGTTGATATTGAGGCTCCCGTGATGATGCTGGCTCCCGTGATGAGGCTCCAGTGATGCTTCCCGCGGGGTTAAGGTAGAGAGTGCTGGTACCTTAGGTCTTAATGCTTGGCTTGCTGGAGGAGGAGGGGTCCTGTGGCGCGAACACACTTTTCCTTACCAAAGGATGAAGGGTCCTGTGGCAGCCGCGAGCCCGCTTGTCCTTTTGCCAATTGCACACAGGCATGCCCTACACACAGGTGCTTTTTGTAAACAAGCTGGGGTAATGCGTTCATTGGGCTATTAAAAGGGCAGGGAGCCCAAGCCTGTTTCCTCGCACCATCCTTGTCCTGGAATGGTAAAGCAGATGTTGAGGCTTTACTTGAATGTAGCACGGTGTGGTCCATACCCATATTATCCAGGTCTGAAAAAGGGAATTGGATGTGAAGCAAACCTTTTGTCACACAGAAAGTTGCATAGAAGCCAAGGATGCATCCTGCAGCTGCAGGCTGGCTTTTACACTGAGAATCCTCGCATCCCATCCATCGGATTTGAAGCAAATCCAATGCATGACAGCCGCAGAGCTGAAGTGCATGGTGCTTGACAAGTATGTTTTGTCTGTATTTATGTTCTTACACAGGCGAGCCCCTGGAGGCCTACATCTTCATGGGCCCTGTGTACTACCAAAAGCTGAAGCACACACTCCTTGACAATTGTGTTTGTGACTCGTTTATGTTCTTACACAGGCGAGCCCCTGGAGGCCTACATCTTCATGGGCCCTGTGTAGTACCAAAAGCTGAAGCACACACTCCTTGACAATTGTGTTTGTGACTTGTTTGTGTTCTTACACAGGCGAGCCCCTGGAGGCCTACATCTTCATGGGCCCTGTGTACTACCAAAAGCTGAAGCACACACTCCTTGACAATTGTGTTTGTGACTTGTTTATGTTCTTACACAGGCGAGCCCCTGGAGGCCTACATCTTCATGGGCCCTGTGTACTACCAAAAGCTGAAGCACACACTCCTTGACAATTGTGTTTGTGACTTGTTTATGTTCTTACACAGGCGAGCCCCTGGAGGCCTACATCTTCATGGGCCCTGTGTACTACCAAAAGCTGAAGCATATGGTGCTCGATAAGATGCACGCGCGTGCACGAGGCCCACGGGTCGTCCTGACGCGCCAACCCACGGAGGTGAGCATATGAGAGTAAAAAAGTGGACGTGTCAGCCGGCATGGCACCTGATTGCGCCGCTCCAAACACCCACGCCAACGCAACAGTTGTTCTTCCTGCGCAGCCAGCTTGATTGCTTTGCAGTCGCCCTTTTGCTTCAAATCATCTTGATCACCCACTCCTATCCCCACCCTCCCCCTTTTTGCACACATGCGCACACACTTGTGTTGCTGTTGTTGCCTCTTCCATCACAGGGACGCTCAAGGGATGGTGGTTTACGGTTGGGAGAGATGGAGCGTGATTGCCTGATCGCATATGGCGCGTCTATGCTCCTGCTAGAGCGCCTCATGATCTCATCAGACCAGTTTGAGGTGCGTGCATGCGTGCGTGTGTGTGTGTGTGATCTCAAAGAGAGGTATCCAAGAGGCTCCTGTGTCAGGCATGACGCACTGCGCACTTGGACCAAAAGCAAAAGCTGAAGCATGCACCTCAAAACCAACAATCCTCACGTCTAGGCTTACTCTGTCCATGGGCGAGCCAGCGCGCGCACGCACACACACACACACACACACACACGCACACACACACACACTCTCACACACATACACACACACTCACACACACGTCAAAACCAATCACAGAAGCACACAGGCGCGAGTCTGAACGTGCACCTGCATACGCTCCAGTGCTGCCTACAGTTCCGCAGGTGGACATGGTCAGTGGGCTAATGCGCGGGCGCGTGCGCGCGCGCGCACACACACACACCAGTGTTTCTTTTTTAGCGCCATATTATGGCTTTCGCCATAAAATCTGGGTTTTTCGGCAATTTTGAAAGCTATAGGATGGGGATTTTGGGGCCTCGAAGGGCTTGGGTGAAAAAGGGGTCGAAGTGCCTTAGGATGCTTTCGACTCCCTTAGAAAATTGTGTTTAGCAACCCCTCAGTTGAAATTTTTCCAATGAGCGATGGGGAGAGTGAAAGGAAAAGGATGAAAAGGGGGCAGAGTGTTGGTGAGTACAAGGCAAACAAGCCAATAGGTTTCAAGCATCTCACCAATAGGTTTCAAGCATCCTGGTATCACCCTCCCAACTGCCCCTTGCGCAAACATTGGCTTAAGGATGGTGGTCTTGCTGCCAACAATGGGTACTTGGCAAAGTGCATCCTCTGCGAGACTAGCTTTCAGAGCCGGGCAATGTGTGTGAACGCGCATGAGAAAAGCAAGAAGCACAAGGAGCGCGTAGCAGCTTGGCAGCAGGCACAGAAGGACAGGGCAGTGTGGCAGCAGCGCTTGGACAAGGGCGCAGAGCCCACAGCACAGCGGCGCGCAGGGCAGGCAGCAGACCTGATGTTCTCAGCAATGAAGTACCTGAAGGGACCCCAGCGCAACAGGATGAAAGAGCAGCACCTCACAGCATGCGCGCGGGCATTCAAGAGCAAGGAATTTAGTGTTGCCTCCTTTCCCTACCCAGCAGCCATTGGCAAATGGCCAGATGCCAGCAAGCGCGGCTGATATGGACTCAAATAGCTAATCATGAAGACAGACAAGTCTGAACGGGTTGACACACCTGGGCAACTTTTGACTTAAGCCACATTGGCTTTTTGCGCCCTGCATGTATTGCAATGAAGCGCTCTGCAGGGTCTTACTGGAAAGTAATGCAGAGGAGTGAATGCGGCCTCCCGGCGGGCTGGAGGCATGTTGACAGGAGCTATAAATTTAAGGTTACTTGAATAAGCATATTGGGGTGAGACATAAAATGAAGGTTTTTGAAAAACCAAAAAAGAAACACTGACACACACATACACACACATACACACACGCACGCACGCACGCATGCATGCTCGCGCACGCACACACACACACACACACACACACACACACACACACATACGTGTGCGTGCGCACACATGTGTGTGCACAAAAACAATCATATGCTCCTGTGCCACCTACAGGTGCATGTGGACATGGCCAGTGGGCTTATGGGATATTGGGACGCGCACCGCAACTGCGCTCTGAGCCCCATCACCCACACCTCAGAGGACATGGCGACCATCAAGATCCCGTACGCCTGCAAGCTGCTGTTCCAGGAGCTGCAGTCCATGAACATCATTCCTAGGCTCAAGCTGGCGGACTTGTAGTAGTGCACGCAAGCTGCTGTTCCTGGAGCTGCAGTCCATGAACATCATTCCTAGGCTCAAGCTGGCAGACTTCTTACAGGGGAAAGCGGGGGGTGCAGGGAAGGGCAAGGGGTGCAACTTCTGTCCCCTTCTCTGTGGAGCTGCAGTTCGGGAACAGCACCCCAGGCTGAAGCATGCTGGCCACTTGCGTATGTGTGTGTGTGTGTGTAGCACTGAGCAGCCCACCTTGGTGGCGCACTGCCATGCCTTTATGTCTTCCACTCCCCCACTCTGCCGCTGTGTGGTATGGCAGAGTTGTATGGCAGCGGTCGCCCCTCTCTGCCACCGTTTGATATGGCAGCAGTCATTGGAGCTGCTCATTCCTGCGTCCCTTGCTATGTCCTGCAAGAGCTTTTGCGCGTGGTGAGGCTTGATGGCCACTGAATTGTGCAGGACTGCTCATCCCACCTTCACCTTGGGCTTGTCAATGCAACACCCGCTAGGAGCATGTGTGCATGGGCAGGCCTGGTGGCCATTTGAATGTGCACAGATGAGCGGAGAGGCAGTTGGAAACCCAGTGGATGGCTGGGACTGCTCTCATGGACATTGGCTGCGTGAATAGCATGCTATGCCTATGCCATGCCAGCTTTGCTATGCCAGCTATGCCGAGGGCTATGCTAGCCCTTGAGTGAGGCAGCCATTGTTTTCCTGGAGTGCATTCCTCAAAGCTTGCAATGATTGATAGGCAGGGGATATGTTGCAAACAGCCACCCGTGTTGAGAGTGTGATGCAGGTGTCAAAGCAGGTCCTGCAAATTTGAGCTCGCAGCATGCAGTGCTTTTTCGTTGAGCAAGATGGAGAGAAATGCACGTGCTGCAACTCTCATCAGTCCTCCATGGACCTTCCTGGTTACCTTAGTTATGCTGCTATATTAACTCACCAGGCATTAGTCATTCACCTACTAGATTATCATGAACTTTTAGATTAGAGCCAAACAGGCTGCTATTCCATGAGACAGGCAGAGGCTAAACACCAGTCACAGACAGACAGGGTTACAAGGGGGGTTGGCCTACAGCCCATGACTCTGACTGATCAGCCCACACCAGTCACAGACAGACAGACAGACAGACAGACAGACAGACAGACAGACAGACAGACAGACATAGAGAAGGTATTTTGGTTTACAAGGGGTTTACAATGGAATAGAGAAGGTATTGAGGACGACTTATCGTTTGTAGCTCCTTTTAGGTTGCACCTCCTCTGTCACTGTTACCCACTACCTACGGGAGAGTGTGGGAAGTATTTTGACTGCCCATGTAATTTTTCCCTTTTTTTAAAGGGAGAGGATGCACATGGCATTCTTGCGCAGTCAATGTTTCCTTTGCGGTTTGTGTTGGCTCAGCAAATCTTTTGCATTTCGTCACGCTTGAGATGCAAATGCAACGATGCTGACATGAATTACTCAATCTATTTCTCAACTGATTAAATGCTATCTTTTGATCTTTGCTGTAAAGAAAAAGAAAAGAAAAGACTACGCAAGCCAGGTCCAGCTGCGTGCTGTAATAATGCTTTAGCATGAGAAGCAGAGGCTGGCAATTCGGTGAGGCGCAGGCAAATACAGTCTATGAAAAGAAAAGGCTACGCAAGCCAGGTCCAGATGCGTGCATTAAGGGAAGGTCCCCTAACTAGCAAGCTAGCTAGGGCCTCACCGAGGAGGTTCACAGGCCCAGCCTAAACCAAGCTATGAACCGATGGGGAATAACTAATGAGGGTCAGACGGGTTGCTGTCAGCCATGCGCCTGCGGGCGTAGACTCTCCTCCTCCTGCTCTGAACTGCCTCACCCCCTGACTAACACAATTACTAGGAAAGGAAAGGGTTACATAGCTGTACCTGCCTACGAGGGCAGCTTAGCTGAAGCATAAAGAGATGCCTGCAACCAAACCAGACCTGAGTTTGAAACTAAAAGAAAAGTCTGAAGTCTACAACTGTTTTTGCGTTGCTAAAAAACAGAGATATAGGAAGCGTAGAAGTTGCTCAAACTGTTTCTCAAAAACCATGCCACATTCATGTACAGCCCCATGCTCGCCAGGATAGCAATGAGGTACGTGTTCAGCAACCAGAGGATTGACAGACATGTGTGTAGCTCCAACAAAGCATACATTACTAGAGTAGAACTAGCTGCCGATTTGGTAGCCTTACAAGGTTTACAAGGATAAGGCCTTCAGTCAAGAAGTGCGACTGCTAGCCTGCTCATAAAAGGCAATCAATTCATGATTTGGTAGGACGGAAGGAAGGAAGGGGTTACATAGCTGCACCTGCCTGCGGGGGCAGCTTAGCTGAAGCAAAACGTGCCTGCAACCAAACCAGTCCAAACTAAACAGCAAAATGAGCTAGAAGCTCAGTCACAGTATTTCAGGCAAGCAGACACAAACTTGGCTAATCCTAGGACATCAGCCTGATTCATGAAGTCTCTAAGGCGTGATGCACTGCTTGGGGGTGCAGATCTAAACAGATGCTGGAACTGAGTGCGCAGTTCTGTTAAATCCTGAGATGGGCAATCCAGGATAACATGCTCTTCGTCTTGTACAGTGTGCCAGTCGCATTCATGATTTGGTAGCCTTACAGCGCGGGTTGTTTATGACAGTGCTGACAGTGCTCCTACATCAAATTAGAAATCAGCATCTCAAACCCATAAGCATGTCTCGTCTACATGCAGACTAGTACTGCACTCTTGAAATAGTTTAGTCTGTGAGGGCTAAACCTTCAGAGGTTAAAAAGCTTGCGCTGCACTGTGGCACGAGTACAGAAACTCTTACAGGAAGGACCACAGTCCAGGATTGAGCTGAATTCAAAAACTCATGCGTTCTCCCCACCCCAAATCACCAATTGCACCACAAGACAGCTAGAAAAACTTCTATTGAGAGTAAAAAAGGGAAAAAATTACATTACGGTGACTCTTCACACCATCCTTCTGGATGTTGTTAGGACCTGCTATAGAGAGCATACCCTGAACCAGTTTAAACAGCGTGCCGTGAAACTTGCTCGCAACCTTCATGCCCATTCTGTTAAGTACTACTAAGAATAGTCATAACTCGTGTACCACTAGGCGTGCTATTGAGAACAAAAACACTTCTCAAAGCCAGGTTCTGGAGCCGGGTGCTTCCAGGAACCCTCCAAACCCCCATTAATGCTTCTTGTTCTAAATCTTTGTGGTGGAGGGGACTCATGGCTCTTCGGAGCCAATGCATCTCCTTTTCCTTATTTGATGTAGGGAGAGTTTCCTCTGCCTACTAGTTTTTCTTTTCTTTATTACATAGCTGTACCTGCCTTCGAGGGCAGCTTAGCTGAACAATAAAAAGAGACGCCTGCAATCAAACTAGACCTAAGCTTGAAACCAGTGAAAAGCTTGAAGTCCAGAACTGTTTTTGCGTTGCTCCAAATTGAGAGTTGACCTGCTTGTTGAGATATTATCAAAATGGGAAGGAAAAAAGGGTTATACAGCTGTACCATAAGGTGAATAAAAGAAGAAAAAAACACGTAGGCAGAGGAAACTCCCCTACATCAATGAAGGAAAAGGATGCACGTTGGCTCAAAAGAGCTGTGGTTCCCCTCCACCACAGGCACCCGGCTCCAGAAAAGAATAGAAGAGACAAGGGTTACAAGGGTTACAAGGGAAAAAGGCCTCAGTCAAGACGTTTGACTGTTAGCCTGTTCATAGAAGCAAAGTTATGAAAGAAAAATTTAAAGTTTGTTGTTTTTTTCTGTTAAAGAAAAATGTTCATGTCCAGTCATGGCAGAGGGCACACACGTGTACTTAAGTGTAATAACCCCTTTTGTTAGGGGTTCTTCCCTCAATGCACACGGCCTTTGGCTTGCGTAGACTTTTCTTTTCTTTCTTTGTAATAAGTACGAAAGAGAGGGCAGAGATGTACAAGCCAGGTGCAGCAGCGAGCATTAAGGAAAGGTTCCCTAACTAGCAAGCTAGCTAGGGCTTTAACCAAAGGCTCACAGTACCGGCCTAAACTAAGCTAAACGCCGGCGGGGAATACCTAGTGAGGGGTTGCCAGTAGCGGGTTGTAAGCCATGCGCCTGCAGGCTTAAACTCCCCTCCTCCTGCCGTGCACTGCCTCCCCACATTAACTCCCTAGCACGTTAATTCCCTACCACATTTACTCCCCTACCAAAAGAACCCTCCAGGACTTGGCTGTGAGGAGTATTCTTGTTTTCAATGGTGCACCTAGTGGTAAGGGTTTGGTTTACAAGGGTTTATATGGGGTACCGTAAGGTGACTTCGTGCATCATCCTCGTTAATGTGGCGGGCATGGTCTACAATGACTACACTTACCCTCTCATGAAGCAAGGCCTAGACAAAAAGCCAAGGCTCTTGCATCCAAATTAAGTTGTCATGCCATCCAGAAAAGAGAAGAACATTTTACACCAGCCCAAAAATGCATTGAGGAAAGATTCCTTAACGTGCAAACTAGCAAGGTCCTCAAAGAAAAAATAATTAAAAAAAAACTACGTAGACAATGAAAACTTCCCACATCAATTAAGGAAAAGGGGCCAGCTTGATTCAAAAACCGTATGATCCCCCCACCATAAGATCCTCAAACCTAAACTGGTCACAGCTAGGCTAGGAGAAAGCCAGAAACAGAGCTAATGAGGGTGTGGAGGGTTTTTGGCTATGCTCCTGGACGCCCACACTCTCCTCCAGCTCTCCACTGCCACGCGCCCAGCACCCACCCCAGAAGCCCCCTGAAAATGAAGAGCATGTCTGGTATTAGTAATAATCGTAATTCTTTTGATGGCATGGCAGCTCAATCCAAATTTGGATGTGAGTGACTTGGTTTTTTGCCTGGTTAGTCCCAGGTTGATAAGAGGTTGAATGGTGTAGTCATTATAGGTGGTGCCTGACACACCAACCAAGATAAATCATCGCATTATCTTAGGTCATGCGCAGTCCCTTTGTTGTTCCTCTTTGGATTTCTTAAGCTGTGCGCCTTGAGCCTCGTTATGGTGTTGGCAACATGGTGTTGGCAACATGATGCTGGCAACATGATGCTGGCAACATGGTGTTGGCAACATGATGCTGAGCTGTAGCAGCTTCCAGAATGGGAAAGGGGTTGGTGCCAGGGCAGAATTGAAATTCAACAAGGTAATTGTCCCTGTCTCGAGGAGGGATCTTGTTAGGGTCAAGGTGGGCAGGTCGGCCTGGGATAGAGCGCACAAAGACAGCATCAGGGTGGCTTTGGTGCCGAGCAGAAGAGCCAGTACCATGATGTAGAATCCAGTTAGGGGTAGCCTGGAAGATCTCTCCAGAAATTTATATGCCCTGTTCCAAGAGTCTCTCATTTCGGCAGGCATTCAAACGAATAAGGGATGAACCATATCTGCCTTTGCAGAGGGCTTTGATGCTAAGACCGACATGGTGCTTATTGTTTTGTCTGGGCGTACGGAGTTGGATACCAGGAGAAGGAGAGTCCGGGCGTCTCGGGGCACTGTTGACAACCCGCCCGATCTTCAGTAGTTCTGTTTCTTCCCTCTCCTAGGCTAGCTGTAGCTAGTGTAGTTTTGAGGGACCCTTGGTGAGACCCTTTCTAGCCTGCTAGTTAAGGGACCTTTCCTTAATGCACGCGGCCTTTGGCCTGCGTAGACTTTTCTTTTCTTTCTTTGTTTCGTATTCATCGTTGGATTAGGACGCTTAAGGGCAATGTGGTTTATGCTTTCCGTTTCACCGCCTACTGGGCAGCGTGCAGAGGTAGAGGACATCTTAATTGGATGGCATATCTTGGTGTGTTATCTGTTCCCGTGTGGTATTCTACTACCTTCATCACGTGTACTTTTTTGATACATGAATCCATTACCATCAGATGGGCAATTAAAAAAAATAGTCATTTCTCACAGCCAGGTTCTGGATCCGGGTGCTTTAAGGAACCCTCTAAATCCCTACTAGCCCTGTCTGTTCTATAGCTTTGTGGTGGAGGGGACTCACGGCCGCCGAGCGGCTCCTTTGAGTCAATGTATCTCCTTTTCCTAAATTGATGTAGGCAGAGCTTTTTTGCCTTCGTACTTTTCCTTTTCTGATGTTTATTACGTGCTCAAACGTTTTTCAACCAGATGTGCCATTGGAACAAAACAAATTTTTCGTAGCCCTGGTGCTGGAGCCGTGTCCTGCCAGAAACCCACCAGACCCACTTTAGCTTCACTCTTGCCCTCTGGTTAAGGAGACTCACGGATCTTTAAGCCAATGTGTCTCCTTTTCCTTCATTGATGTAGGGAGTGTTCTCACTGCCTAAAGAGAAGAAAGAAAAGAAAAACTACGCAGGCAGAGGAAACTCTCCCTACATTAAGGAAAAGGAGACACATTGGCTCAGAAGAGCCGTGAGTCCTCCACCAAGAAGCTACAAAAAGAAGACCCTAATGGGGATCTGGAGGGTTATTGGAAGCACCCGGTTCCATAACCTGGCTGCAAGAAGTATTCTTGTTTTCAATAGCACGCCTAGTGGTAACAAGCTTGTTGGCATACTGAACCGAATGGGCATGGAGTTTTTGAGCAAGTTTATGGGCCCGTTGGTGGTCAAGTCCCAATTGTTTAAACTGGTTAAGGTGTGCTCAGTGTAGCAGGTCCCACCAACACCCAAAGGATGGTGTGGAGAGTCACAACTTTTGCATTAATGAGTTGCAGAGGTCTGCATGCTGCCGCTGTGCCGCTTCCAACTGTTATCCAGGCCTCGTGTCTTCACAGTACTTGATTTCAATCAAGTGCACATGCCGCTGGTTTGCATTCAGTTGGTGGGGTTGCCTCACGCGGTTGGCTGTTGTGGCCCTCAGTGTGGGGTTGTGTCTGCTGCGCAAAGCATGATGGTATGAGCAGGAGGTAGAAGGAGAAGAAGTGGGTTTGACTTTATAGGGAGTAATCAGTATAGCATCGAGACGGCTGGAGGTGAGTCTAGATCTATTAGGAAAATTTCTTGGAAAGAGGTAAGGGGGTATAATTCTGTTTGATGCATGTGCAGGGATTTGAAGGTTGTGCTGCGCCAACCTATCACCACTTCCTATGTCCATGTTAACCAAGCCTGCTCCCCAAGGGCTTTTGCTAAGAGCTTTGATGATCATTCTTCCAGCAACATTGTGGCGTTCAGTTTTCATGCTGGAAATGATATGATTTTGGCAGCCTGAAAGCATGAGGTGTGCGCTGTCTAATTGATGACAGCCCGGGAGAGGGCATAGTGGGTCAGTAGACCTTTTGAAACGAACCGCATGTTTTTGGTTATAGAGGGTGCCAGTGCGATATTGTAGGATGGTGCGCTTCATGGGTGTGGATATACAGGACATGTTCCTAAAGGCATTGCTGATTTTCTTATCTACATGTGGTAACAAACTCTGATAATATGAGTAGTAGCCTGTTTTGGGGTTGGCATATCCAAGTCTGTGTTTTGTATGCATATGAGACTTGAGAGCATTTTGAAGATTGGGGAGGTAGGTGATTTTAGGATTGGGTGTAGGAGCTGTGGATGTGCCAGCATTGTGTTCTTTTTTTTCCTCTTTGGCTAACCAAAATATATGAGAAGAAGGATTTACGCCGGGGCCTGCGCTAGGGATCCCGGTATCAGCCACATTATTGTTGGCTTGGCTTGCTTAATATTTTGCAATAGCACCTGCACATTCGTTACCAGCAATGCCAGCATGAGATTTTAATTTGTAGAAACGAGTATTGGTTTGTGAGTTGCTAATGAGGGTATGTTTTTTAAGACATCCCCTTGAATATGTTGTTTGTGCTTCTCTGAGTAAAAGAGTTGTTTACGTGTTTGATGAAGAGAGGTGAAAAAAAAGAAAAACTACGCAGGCAGTGAAGACACTCCCCGCATCAATTAAGGAAAACAGGATACCTAGGGCCGAGGCATTGTGTATCCCCTTCACCAAGAGAAACAAGAAAGAAGTCAATGGGGATCAGGAGGGTTACTAGCAGTAGCACCTCGACCAGGGGTCCCCGACGCTGAGAGGTGAGACTGTCTGAAGCAATGTGTGAATAAGAGTGCGTGATGGCAGCAGCCATCGCTGCTAATTCAGCTCGACATATGGTGTTGGTAATTCCAGCACCGTTGGGCTCGACAAAACTTCTGCTGTCAGTGAGAGGGCAGTAGACGCCTGCTCCAATTTCCTGTATGCCATTTTGGATTTGACAACTACCATCAGTGTATGCCCATGTCCTCCAGTCAGGGACTTTGAGCTTGAGGGTTGGACTAGATTGGTTAGGTACAAAAAGTTCTTCCTTATTACCTACGTGTGGAGAGGTAAGATATCTGATATATCTGATATAGATATTTGTTGTTTGTCAGTGGGGAGGCGTTGGCAATTATTGAATCCAGGCATATCAGCATGCATTGTATTGAGAGTAGAATGGTTGCCTATACTGCGCAGCTTCCAGTCAACTGTTTGGTGTGGGCGGGGTCATCTACACCCCCCATACTTTGGAGCCCCTTCGAGAGCTTCGAGTTGGTTTTAAAACTCACAAAGCCACCGATCTTGCTCTGGGGCTTCAATGCCTGTCCTGTCCAGTACGCCTATAGGCTTACTAGCATCAGACACGCCCTTGGGAAGACTTCTCACAAATTTTATCACCAAGATCAGGCGCAGGGTACTGCTAATAACTCTCCCCATTTACTTTTTTTCTTCTCTTGGTGAAGGGGATACACAATGCCTCAGCCCTAGGTATCCTCTTTTCATTAATTGATCTGGGGAGTATTTTCACTGGCTGCGTAGTTTTTATACCTTTCTCTTTTCACTTAGGATCAAGGGTCCTTTGAGGGACCCACGTGCTGTATGTCACTCACATGCTGTATGCAGACGATCTGTGCCTCACCAGTAACCTTCCTGATCAGCTCCAACTGATGTAAGATAGGCTACATACGTATGCTCAGCAGAAATGATTCGCGATAAATGCTGCCAAGTCTGAGCTAGTGTACTTTAATTCAAGGGGCGATAATGTGCCAGTTTTCACGTTAGGTGGAGCTCGTTTGGCGTGTGCAGATTCTTTTAGATATTTAGGCATGCTGATCACAAAACAAAGCAACCCGCAAGCCACTGCTGAACATATGTGTGCCCCTTTCCTGGCTGATTGTAGACAGATTAAGCAAATCTCATCTGAGCACCATCTGACAGACAGGCCGCATACCATGCTCTGGCTGACTAAAGCATATGCTCTCCCTGCTAGCATGTATGCGTGTCAGATTTGGGGCACTATATTTATGAGAGAAGGAGCTGAGATGGACTGACCTTTGCAAACTATGCACCTGTACTTACTAAAGCGTATCCTTGGGGTAAAGCGCACCACTCCTAATTGGTCTGTACTGCGTGAATGTGGACATGAACCTTTACAGTTTTATTGGTTTCGCGCAGCAGTTGGGTTTTACATTGCTTTATTGCGCAGCAACAGCACTACACTCAGTAAGGTATTGCAAGCAGATGTTGAAATGAGCAGCCTTTCCCGTAAATGCTGGGCCTCAGAATTTCTGGCTGCATGTACAGGCTTGGACAGGCGCAATGTGTTTACTCATTGTGTTCGGTCTGTGCAGCCTATAGTCATGAGGGAGTTTGTTGTTGATTTGAGAAAAAGGCTGCGAGGTGTGTGGAATGCTGATGCCTTGGCAGAACATGGTGAACACACGAACAAATTAGCCAAGTATCATCACTGAATGGCAGTTCCTATGAGACCCTTGTCTGCTCATGGCGTGCCCTTTTCTGTCCCCAGGTATTTGCATCTTGATTTGGGCAAGCGCACGCTGAGAAACATAGCACGTTTTGTTTGCATGCTCACACTTTAAGAGTGGAGACATCACTTTGGCAGGAGCACACATCTGCTTGTGATAGGTGTGACCAAGGAGGACTCCAAGATGAAAAGCATGCTGTGTCCCTTTGTTCTTGCGCTTCTGTGTGTTCTGTTCAAATAACTCATGCACAGTTATTTTTTGAATTCCCCTCTTCTCATAGAACTTTTCTGGACGAAGCAGGCACTTTCTACTATTCTCAAGCTAGCTCTGAGGATGTTTTTCATTTCTTGGAGAAGCAAACTAATCACACTTACTGTTTTATTTCCGAACTCATGGATATTTTTTGTGCAGCTGGAACAGTTGAACAGGCCGAGCAGCCAAACTACCTGGCTGAAGGTCAAAACCCATTGTAACCATTGAGGGACCCAGCATGCTAGTTGGGGAACCTTTCCTAAATGTCGGCAACCTTTCTGGCTTGGCTTGCATCGGCTTTGCTTCTTTTCCATTTCAAAACTGTGCACAAGCTTTCCACCAGTTTATTCAATTGGGTGGTTACATCTCTTTTTGCTTGAGATTTACGTTTAACAAGTTTGCTGCACTGTATTTCTCCCTTCCAATTCCAAGCGCATGGCTTGCATTATACCAGCATTTTACTGCCAAGATGGATCAACAGAGCTGAAGTGTTTTCAGCGCACAAAGAGGTAACCTCAAAGTTAGGGAAATTCATTGATTGCTCCGGCTATTTTTGTATTTACAACGCTGCCATAAGAGGCAACAGGCAAGGAAAAGGCCAGTGACGGCTCAACATGTCTGTTGGTCATTGAAAAGCAAAAATGTTTTATGGTTCAATGTACAGAGATGAAGGGAGAGAGAACGGCTGTACAGGCCACAGACCCTGCCATGCATGAAAAGGTTCACTGATGAAGCTGAATGCCGTACTATCTCAGACCCATACCCATAAGTAGGACAAGGGCAAAAAAAAGCTATCAACTGCAGAGGACAGGCTTTTCCCAGGCAGCAAAATGGAGCTCAAATCAACTCCAATCCTAGCTCTCTCGACATTTCCCACTTGGCAGAGTATCCTGCCCTGTACATGACACTCCATTCTAAGAAAAGAAGATAAAACTACGTAGGCAGAGGAAACCCTCCCTACATTAATTAAGGAAAAGGAGATACATCCTATCCATCTAACACCCTGCGCCCAGCCTATTTTACAAATTCCGTTTCTTGTTCCCCTTGATGGGCATGGGCTCTCCATACTCCTTCTCATACATATCATGCCCCCAGCGGCCACCCCCGCCATTGGCCTCACCGGTTATCCCTACACCATTGTCGGCACCATCAGTGCCTGCCAGCTCCTCCTCCTGATGGACATGGCGACGCTTCCGGTGCTTGTCACTGCGTGGCTGCTTGCCTTCCAGGGCACTCTGCAAAAACCGTGCATGCAAGGGAGCAAGCAGCACTTATAAAAGAATTCCTTAAGCACGTGTGCATAAATGGACCTCATCGAGTGTGTGTGGTTATGTGTATGTGTGTGTGTGTGTGTGTGTGTGTGTGCATTCAACGGAACCCTGCGACAAATTCTGCAGCTTCACGATAAAGCCATCATGTTTATGCATGAAGATCTTGCAGGTGAAGAGGCCTTGAGCACTCCCTGACTGTCGGCAGCAGGTGGCTTAGCAGGTCGCTTAGCAGACTCACCGAAACTTCCACACACTTGCACGGATGGCACCATGGGCGCAGGGGTGCACAAGGTGGGAGTGCTGAACAACTCATTAGTGTGTGTATCAACTTTTTTTTCTGGACAGGCTAACTGGCAGGCGCCTCGACTCAAGGCCTTCCATAAACATTTGCAACCCGTCATCTCAGTGTGGCAGGCGAGCAGATCATACGAGCGCCTCACATCAGGCACACACCCGCAATGAGTTTCTGACGAAGCCGCCAGCACGTCCATGCCCGGTTGGAAAGCCTGGCTGAGCATCTTCCCTTCCCTGCACTGCTGCCCCAGGATCACCATCCTCTATCTCAGCCCTGCGCCTGTGAACACGCATGCCAGGTATGCAGCGGGTGAGTGAAAAAAAAGCTTTGAGAGACTGCAGTTGTTAAATTCAGACAGCAGCATGTGATGGGCAGCTCCTTCAATCCAACACAGAGTGATTCTTTACAATTCTGCCAAAGGTGTAGATGACAGCGGCGCAAGTTCCATGGCTGATGAATTCAGCTTGAAGAGCTCACCGAGCTGCGCAATTTGCCTGTGACGAACACCTATGCGCCGACTGGTTACACAGGAAATGCGCATCTAGCTCTGCAGTGTGCTTATGCTACCGTTGCAGGCAAACAATTTATGCAGGGTATAAGGACGGCCTTTGCTTGCAGGGGATGCATCTTGAATGTGGATTAAATTTCTTTCCCCATGCTCCCATCCTTTGGTTTGGTTACAGGCACCGTTTTTGCTTCAGATAAGCCGCCCATGTGGCAGGTACAGCTGAATAGCTAGAAAAGGGCGCCCTTTCCTTTTCTCCCACCTTTCACAGGAGCTGCACACAGGACAGGACTGCATAGGCTGTCCTGGTGCAGTTTTCCAGGAAATGCAGGACAACTTATTTCTAGCGATCATCTTGCTCTCTTTCTCGTTCTTCTCTCTATGCCTGCTGTGCTTCTCTCGGTCTGAACTTCGTAATGGGGAGGTCATACAGTCTGTGCACCAATGTGGCCCCCTTTCCTTAATTGATGTGGGGAGCGTTTCAATGCCTGCGTAATTTCTTTCTTTCTAGCTATATTGCAGCAGGCAGGTGCAGACCTTCAACGGCTAGAGAGAAATTGGCCTCTCGGCCCACACACCTGTCAGCACCGTCGTCTTCGCTTTCTCCACTGTCATGGGGGCTGCCGTGGGATCGCTTCGACTTGGATCGCTTGCTGCTGTGGTGCTTGCTCTTCTTGTCGTGCTTGTGTTTATGCCTGCTCTTCTTGTGGCTACTCCGTTTATGGCGTCCCCTCTGTTCTTGCGGGGGCAAGGTTTCCCCTTGCGCTGCTACACCATCAATGTCGTTGGCTAGACCGTCGTCATTACTTCTGCGGGGCGAGCGACACAATAAAGGTGCGAGTTCACGGCACTCGTCTAGAAGACACGTTTTTCCTTAGGTTTCCTAAAGTGGGGCTGAACTCGTGCACCAAGGCTACTAGGATGACGCGGGCTGCCTGTAGGCCATCCTTGTAACCTATTTTTTGGTGCTCTAAGCTCTCTTCAGTTGTAAGCCACGTGCTGACTACTAATATATGGACCCAAGCAGCACAAATCTAGTCATGGGTAGATGCTAGGCAAGCCAAAGAAAACAAAAGGTATTCAAAAGAAAAATCCAGACAGTGCAACTTTGGCTGCAGGCACTCTGGAGCTCAGAGTCAGAAGTCCCCATGATGTCGTAAGGTCCGTCTCATGACAGAAGAACTACTGCAATTTCTGAGCAGCTCTGAGTCCGCAAGCCTAAGGAAACACCAAGCTGTACATATGCTCACGGCTACTAGGCTACACAACATGGATAAGAGGCAGTGCTCCGGTACTTTTTTTGACTGTCCTCTGACCAATTAACCTCAGTCCGTTCTCCATGTACAACAAAAACTGTTTTTCTCTGGAAGAAAGTTATGATGGTTGAAACAGTCGCGTCTAAAGGCTGTTGAGATAGTCGAGTTTTTCCAAGTGTTTTTCTGGTGCACTCCAGTCCAGACCAGTCCATGCCGTCCTCAACCCACGAAAGGCCAGACAAAAGAAAAAAATCCACGGAATAAAAGAGAGTCTCTCTTTTTACAAGACAAAATAAGAGGGGTGCCCAGTTAAGTCCGCATGTAGATGCCCACCTAGAATGCTGCATGCACTGTGCATGGACCCACCTGTTGTGATATGCATGCATGTTGACAGCTACAAGGCAAGTGTGCAACAGGCAGGCCGTGCAGTGGAGCAGGCATGCAGGCTGACATGTGCATGCAACAAAGCACAACAGCAGGCACAGGGTTGCATGGCAGTGGAGCAGGCATGCATGTGCAGCATCTACACAAACAACCTGACACAGCTGAGTCCATGCTGGCAGGATCCTACTAACACACACAATGCACCTGTCTTCATTTGACGTCCCTTGGCTGCCAGCATCTAGTTGACTACCAGCAATGCGACTGCTCTCCTCTATCTGCACCCGAGCCTGACTAATCCCAACCCCCACTGGCACTTGCTGTTCAGAGACACTCTTCTCAGCACTATTTGCAGCAGCCGCAACATCAGCAGGCTCGCGTTGCGTGTGCTCTGACAGCTCGCAGGGCGTCGGCGCACGGTTGTGCTGCAGGGCAGAAGGCAAGAGGCAACGATGCAGTCACTAAAATTGAAAGATGGCAAAGGAGCCTGGAAGCACGTGGTGCAGAGGGCAGAAGGCGAGAGGCAACAATGCAAAGTCACCTGAATTGAAGGATGGCACAGAAACCTGAAGCAGCATCAGGGACTACCCACAAAGTGCAAACTTGAAGGATGGCCCAGGTGCCGAAAACAGCATCAGGACTTAACACCAATTAGTGCACTGGCGTCCAGGTGGAGCTTTGAAGCTGAACTGTAATTACGCGTGAGTGGTCCTATCAACCAGGATTTGAGCAGCAGCTGGGTCTTACATTCCTTTAGGCCTCCAGAAATGGAAAGCTGCTGCTTTTTTTCAAAAACAGCACCAGCTTTTCACTGTATTTTTGCACTTCAGAGCAGGTTCAAAGAGCAAATCAAAGGAATCAACACGTTTGCATCATCATTCATGTTAGGCTAGACTTTTCTTGCTCATGTCCCTAACGTTCTCCAGTGGGTGCTGGGCACAAACACTTGTAGAATCTTGTTGTGTACAGTTGATGTTAACCTTGTGAACGCAGGTTGAGAATGTTTCACCAGCAACTTAGCAGCCAGAGATCAGGGCTATAGGTTACCAATGTAAACCCATGTGAAGGACTTCATAACCAGGTTGCTTGTAGCCGCATCACATGCTTAAGGAGGCATTGGCCTTTCGCATACTTTACACAACCACAGATGTTTCTGTGGCAAGCAATGGCAAGCAAACACAGGCCAGCTGCATGCACTTGCTCAGTCTGAGGCCACAGAGAAGGGCGCGGAAATAGGGGCGGCTGTGGCGCTGACCAACATCATTCTGCACCCATCAAATGCCTCGCACAATTCATTTTCGTATGCCTCGCACATATTATTTTTTCATATGCCTGCGTGCACTTGCTCACAGCTCGAGGCCACTGAGAAGACAAATGCAATAGCTCTTAAAAGTGGAATGCATGCAGCGCAACTGCAATGCGACCACCGCAACCAGGAAGTTGCAGGAGCCAATATATATGTTAGTTATTGATGACTACAGGAACCCTGAGCACAGGAATTCCCAAGTGCTTTGCGTATGGCTGAATCATTCATTGCTACCAGCTGGCACGCTGTGCCGCGTAGGCAAGTGCAAATTCTGGAAGTCACCCACACAAATCACATTCCCCATGCGCAGTAAATGTGCGCGTTAATCGCAATTAATTTATTACTCATTAAAGAATATAGCCCAAATGTAGTTTAAAACAACTTCAAACTTTCTTTTCATCCTTTCGTAGAACAATATTCAAATTTTTGTGGTTTTACTAACCTCAAAACAAAGAGGTTCTTAGACATGGGTATTGACTTTATAGTTACACATAGGTGGGTGGCAGTGAAAATAAACATTTTTGGAAGCATGAATGGTCAGCCCCCCCCCCCCCCCAACTTGCAGCATCGAAGGCAACAACATCAAGCAGTGACATGAAGTACTGCAGAAGCAATGACTTTGAGAACCATAAAAGATAAGCAGCAAGGAGGGGACAATGATGAAAAGTGAATAAGGAATGGGAGAGGTGAGGCACGAACAGGTGTTACAAGTTGTAGTGCGCTTTTAGCAAGACAGCCTTGACTCAGGCCGTTGTGATTGCCCAGAATACTCTGAACTTGATGCGCTTTCTTCCTGATGTCCCAAAAATCTGGGATACCAGAATAAGTGCATCCAGTCTAGGTAAACTTGGTATTCATGTTTCAAAAGAAGTTTGCTTTCAGATTACCACATTAGTTTTATTTATTTGTTTATGCATGCTATACATAATTCAATCGTTGATGTTCCAGAACTACATCAATGAGTGCCTGCTCTGCTCTCCACCAGCGCTCACGCAAAGCTCCTGTACAACACCTGTACTCAGAGTTGGGCATCCTGCATCCTCACCAATTACATACACTCCAATCCACACACTGCATGCATCTTCACAGTTCTTCCCTGCGACACCTGAGTGGGAAAGTAACTGATGCTCTGCACATATACCTACCTTTCAGTCTAACAGACTGAGTCAAGCTCTTGCAAGCAAGCAGCGCATCCTACTTGTTTTGGCGTCAGCATGCCTGAAATGCTGATTTGATTACATTTGTTGCTTTTGTTCTCATATCGGACTGGTTATGTGTTTTTTGCTTCAGCAGCTCGTAGGCAGGTACAGCTGCGTAACCTCTCACTTTCCTTTCCCACCCATTTGCAGCACTGAGAAGTAGGTGTGCAGCCCCCTCCACCCCACCCCACCACTCCAATCACAGTCAGACCATTGAAATTACAGCTAGAACCGCCACAGTCACGGAAAAAAGGGCTGCCTACCTTATGCCGCCGGCCCTGCGGGTGGGGGAAGTGCGCAGTGGGCTCAGGCTCGGGTGCCGCGTCGACCTCCAGCGGCGCTGCACCCTCCGACCCAGCATGACCCAGGTCCTCTAGCTGCTGGCTGTGCTCCCGGCTGCTGTGCCTGCGGTGGTGGCGGTGGTGGTGGTGGCGCCCCCCCCTGTCTTGTGCCTCCTCAACCCTCTCCCCTATCCTGCCCTCCCTCTCGTCATGCCGGTGTGGCTTGGTGCTGCGCCGTGCGCTGCGCTCTCTGCTCCTGCTGCGGCTCCTGCTACGGCTGCGTGAGTGGCGGGTGGAAGAGCTGCGGTGGTGCCTGTGGCTGTGGCTGCGGTGGTGCTTGTTGCTGCGCCCCTCCTCTGTCCTCCTGGAGCTGTGGTGCCGGCTGCTGTGGTGCGGGGCAGCTGCTGTGCTGGAAGGGGCGCCTTGGCGGCTGGACAGCTGGCGACGCTGCTCTTCTTGCAGCTGCAGCAGTTCAGAGGCAGTGAGTGGCTGGCCCCTGCCAAAGGCTCTGAGCAGCACGCGCGGTGCAGCGTCAGGCAACACACCCTCTGCGCTCAGCAGTGGCAGCCAGTCCTCAAGCTCCTTGGGAGTGCAGAAGGGCTTGAGGAGGTCGGGCGGAAGGCCGGCCTGATCAGACTGCGCACGCATGTCTTCGTCATTGGCTGCTGTGCTGGGCGCAGCTGCTGCTGCCGTGGGGGCTGTGCTGGCAGTGGAGGGGGCGGGCAGGGCATGCAGCTTAACAGGCTGGGCAGCGGCTTGCAGCGCATCGTCCTCATCATCCCCCCCAGGATGTTCCTGCTGCTGCTGGGAACCGCTACCGGTTGGGGCCGGCCCATTCTCCAGTGCTAGCTGCTGCTGCTTGTCCGCCCCTTCCAGGCCTGCGGCTGCACTGCTGCTGGGCTGGGCTGCACTCGTGCCCAGCATCTGGGCCACATGCTGCTCATAGGCCTTGCTGTTGGTGGCCAGCTGGCCCAGGGCCCCGCCAGGCAGCAGGATGCTGCCCTCAGGGTCCGCAGTGATCTTGCCCTGCGGGATGCCGGCCGGCTGGCGCACATGCCGCACGTCGTACGCGGGGTCACCCTGCGTGGGGCAGTCGCTGACCCAGTGGTGCCCGATCTTGCTGCAGCGCGGGCAGATGTAGGTTGCGTGTGGAATGCTGCGCCCCCGTCCCCGCCCTGCTGCACCTCCCCTCCCCAGCCCCACACCCCGCCCGCCTGCCCCCCTGCCAGCCCCCAGCTCTGTCTCCTGCCGCTGCTGTGCCGCTGCTGCAGCTGCCTGAGCGGCCTCCTGCTGGGCTTTCAGTGCAGCGGCCTGCTGTGCAAACGGGTCCGCACCAAACTCGTCCGTCACTGCTGCAGGCTCTTGCTGCTGGGAGGGAGGAGGAGCCTCATCTGCTGCTGCTGCTGGTGATGGCTGCTGCTGCTGCTGCTGCTGGCCAGCTGCTGTTGCAGGCGCGGGCGTGGTGCCCAGGAGCGGGCGGAGGCGTCCCTGCTGCCCCGCAGGCACACGCCGCACCACGACGGACGTGCTCTTGGGCAGCTGCTCGCTCTCGTCCTTGTGCTCGGTGCCTGCGTGCGCGAGGGGCGTGGGGAAAGGATGGTGGGTCAGCAGCAGTGGCAAGCTTTTGGGGAGAGGAACACGCTCCCTGATGATGCAGTGACATGGCTGCATAGGGTTGATGATGCACACTCAATCACCCGTGTGCACAGCTGCTCCTCCTCATAAGAACTCATGGCCCTTGTACATGCATGCACACAGCACAGCACACAAACACACAAGGGCAGGAGTGGGGGAGCATGAGCACACCCCTGGCACCTGGCACACGCGTTCGTGGTCCCCATTTATGCACGCACACCCACCTGTCCGCGGGTCTGTGAGCACCAGCTCGCTGATGGCATCTGCACCCAGGTTCATCTTGGCGGCAATCAGCCTGCGCGCCTCGCCCACCGACACGAAATGCCCATCGAAGGTCACCGTGGAGAAGGAGAGCTGGGAGCGCAGCTTGAAGTAGATGAGGCCACTCATGGTAAACTATGCAGAGCTGTGTTGGGCAGTACTCAAGCTGCTGCTCAGGGGAGGCCCTGCTGGACTGGACCTAGCCCGGTACACCACGCACGAGCACAGCCATCACAGGATCACACAGATGAGAACGTAACTACGATATTCGTTTAAATATATGTCTGTATAATCACCGGCAACAAGACAAAGTCAAAGCCCATGCAACAACCCTACAAACAATTCCTTCCTTGGACATGACAATGGTATAATATCTGTAGCTTACCCAATCCAAACCACAAGAATGGCCTTGATTCAAGAGGGAGACACAGTTGTGCTGGACGAGAATGGGGAGAAGAAGTCCTTTGTGAAGCTGAAGAAGAAAGGGTGAGACAGATGCCTGGGCAAGTGTTTCACTTAATTCAAAGGCGCTCACATATGTCAGAGATCAGGACATGCACGCTCTCATGCTGCGACCCTCGCCGGGAGCGCTGTGCTTGACGGCTGCTCTGGCTGGCATGCTCCTTGACCTGACCGCAGGAGTGCAAGGGTTGGAAAAGCACAAGTGTCCACAGACCCTTTCTTGGGGTCACCCTTTGGAGCAGTGTTCACACTGTCAGCTGATGGCAAAAGCATGCAGCGCGTAACGGAATGGTGGGCTTGCAAGCATGCATTGCTGCAGTGCATGAATTGCGCTTGTTTTTTGGTTCCATAAAGAAAACTCATGTGTGTCAGCGCTAAATCCTGTGTATGCATGCTTGGAGTTTTAAATCCTTATATTTTAAGGATACTTTAAGAATGCATACCATCGAGTGGTAGGTATCCTTCCTTCGTGCACAGGAGCACTGACGTATATTTGTGGTTCCAGTTTACAAATGTAAAGGATGTGCCATCTAATTTGGACTGTGAAGGACACGATTACTCTTTGTCTGGAGTGCACCTGCCTTGTAAGTTAGTGAGAGCTCAGTGTCTGTATTGTATACACATGCAGAAGTGTGCTCAAAGCCTCAAAGACACAAAAAGAGCTACACACGTTTCCTGCAACTGGCATGCAATTGCACACACACATACACACACACGTGGGGAGCGGAGAGCAGCAAGCCTGCTTGCAGCAGCCTTGGTTTCGTGCTTGTGAGAACATGCTCTCTGCCATCGCAAATTGGCCACTTGTGTGCATACATGCATACCAGCTGATACAGTGCTGTGGGCGATGCACTGTGGTGCAGTCCCACAGGCGAGTGGGCAACCCAACACAACATCAGCACGATGCGCAACAACGCTGAGCTGTTTGACCGGAACACTGCCAACCAGAAGCTCACGAATGCGGACATCGCTGCCATGCGAGCGTCTGGGAAGGTAGGGCAAACAATGGCTGTCACAAGCAGGGAAATCCTGGTGCTTGCAGAAGTTTTGCTGGCACTGACCAAAGGCATCCTTGTCTATGTAAACCTTGATATGATGCTTGCAAACATGATGCCTTAGTGTATGCTCCGCAGTCCCTTTTGCTGTTGCCTCGCTAGCTTGCAAAGGAGTGAATTTTAATGAAGTTAGCTTTAAAATGTTGGACACGCATTATCTCTAGCTCAAGTCAACACAGCAGGGTCTTCATTCCTGGCAACACTGCTCTACTGCCTTGGCTCTGGTCCCCCTGCCTTTCGTGCCAGCTTGCTGTCCCAGCCCATGAGCTGTGTCCCATACATACCGGCAGCGGCTCTGCATGCTCTTTTGTTTGCATCAGGAGGGAGCAGAGATTGTTGAAGCGCTCATCAGCAACAGCGCCACGTTTGAGTCCAAGACAGAGTTTTCTCAGGTGAAGTGAATTAGGGCTCAGGGAATGAGGGCTGTCGAGGGGACCAGACTAGAGTACCAGGATGATGTAGCTTGTTTGTGGTGCGTGCGCGTGTGTGTGTATGTGTGGTGGAGATGGTGGTGGTGGTGGTGGTGTGTGTGTGTGTGTGACATCAAGACACAAGGCGGCTGCCGGGACGGCACTTGACCTTACGCACACAGGCATCCCTCCTAGAACGTACTGGCATTGGTGACCATGGATACAGCAGGATCAGACATGATAGAGCATGAGGAATGCCATTCGTGCGAAACGGTTTTGGTACATGCGGCAAATCTGGTGGTGCTATACATGTATGTGTGCTATGAGCACGAACCGCTGCTGTGCATTGTGGCTGGTACATCATGGCAGTTGTGTCCTTTGTATTGGCCAATTCATTCAACCCTACGTTTCATGCAGTATTATATGTATTAGCAATGGATGTACCTCATACGCCAAGTGTGGAGTAGGTGTACAAGATGAGCCAACCCTGCATATGCTGCACATGGCCTTGAGTCTCACTCTGCAGCATGTGGGTGCCTGGACGCGCAGGAGAAGTATCGAAAAAAGAAGACCAAAAAGTATGTGACCAATGTGACGCTGAGGCGGCCGACAGCGCTTACCATCTGCCAGGTGGGTTTCCTCGTCCATCCTCTCCTGCTTTTGCATCGCGAATGCCAGCAAAGTGCTGCAACACTGATTCATGGGTGCTCATACAGCACGTTGTGAAACACACACATCCTGCTGTGCGAGGGAGAACCCCCAGTTTTGTTTTAGCGAAAGTGTGGCCATGCTTCTTGGGGCGGAGCCCCCTGGGGCGTAGTCCACTTATATTTGGTCCAGTCAACACAGAAAGAACAAAACTTTGAGCCACCCAGGCCACCCCATGTCATCAGAACTCCATTGTCGGAATGTTTATTTTGCGCTGATTCCAGAGCTGCCCTTGGTTACTCGATCAACCCCTCCTGCCAAGCTGAGATTACTTTCTGCTGGTGAGGCATTCCGTTCATGCAAAATGTTTATCATTATTTGATCATGACGATAAAACTGATTATTGATGCCTGTTGTCTTGCAATTGAGTGGGCATGCACCGGCGGAGACGTGAGCTTTGAAGGGATGGACATTGTCGTTGCAACAAGCACTATCATAGAAATATGGTGTCGTTTGGGATGGTTGAAAGCTGGGTGGAAGGAGAGTTTGGAACAGTTGTCTCAAATCCTTTGACTGTGCACTCAACCCCCGCCACATCCTGCATGCATATATCCTCCACTTGCCCATTGGAGTTCTGGGACCTGGCGTTGATATGCTCCAATACTAGATGTGAGCGGGAGCTGGAGGTGCTAGGGAAGTACAGGAGCAGGGGAGTGCAGGCTGTGCCTCCGCTGCATAGGTCATTTTAATTCAGCGAATGATTAGGTACAAATACCGTGAACTCAGGTGCTATGGCATGCAAGGGAGGTACAAGCTCCACCTTTTTCTTGTGATCCAGAGGATTACACCCTACTTGTTTGATGCAAACTCTCTTCACAGCAGTGATAAAATACTCCATAAACATTGGGCCAGAAAAATGATCCTTGAATTAAAGGCTTCAGTGACAATCCTGACTGTTGAGTTTAAGGGGTTGACTGTCTTACACAGCCAAGCATGCTTCTTCCTGTATTTCCTGCTTTAAACCATTTTGATTACTTCATTGGACACCATGCTCACGAAAAAAAGACAAAAAAGAACAGATCACTCCTCCGGGCTCAAAACCCCCTAAGGGCCCACGGCTCCACTCTGGGTCAATCTTATGATATGTATAACCTCCTTTGATGGAAAACAGTTGGAGGGAGTGCCCTTTACGCTGATTTGTTAAAAGGGAAATAGATGGAGTTACAAATCTCACCGACAACTGAGCCTTGTCATCCAACTGGGTCTTATCATCCCATTCATTTTGCAATAATGTGTATTTGGTGAAAGTACTCCAAACTAGCAAAGTTACTTTCATCGGTGCAGTGGGTATGGAGTGGAGAATTGGTAGTGTGCTTCGATCAAGCTGAGTGCCCATAACAGGCATCATGTGCTGTAAAAAAACAGGCCTGTTTGGGACTCAGATATTCCCCCCGTGAAATTCCTGCCAGTTCCGTCGCAAAATTGTCTGACAAGGAGAAGTACAATTTGAACTGGAAGAACCGTGGGATACCACTAAAATGGTTCACTTGTCTCATGGGTCTTATGGGTGGCCAAGATGTGGGTGGCTTATGGGCCTTATGGGTCGTATGTGGGGCGTATGGGTGGCCATGTGGGTGGTACGTAAGACCATGTATGTGGGGCGAATGGGTGGCCAAAAAATGGGTGGCTTACGGGTCTTGTCTTATGGGTGTGCAGCACAAACAAAGCAAAGGACCCGGCTAGTGCTCACTCCTGCCCACCCGTCACTGCCTGCAGTCATACTTTGAGAAAGGGCCTGCACGGGTGTTCAACCTGCGGCCCGACAGCCTGGCCATCATGCTTTCTTTAGCCAACTTGTCGGCAGGTGTAAAGGTAAGACATGCATGTGGGTTTGCTATGTGCGCACTTGTGTGTGTGTGTGTGTGTGTGTGTGCATGCTGTTTGTGTGTGTGAGTGTGTGAGCGTTTTTCTACTCTTATGCCGTGAGCGCAATTGCAGTGCACTCGTGTGGTGGATGCATGCATACCAATCCATCCAAGCTCACCAGACTCCAGCAACCTGCTCACAAGTGGAGGCGGCTCTCTGCTGCCTTGGCAGCCAGCAGATAAGCTGCAGGAGACTGATATAGGAAGCATGAGTATGCACGCATGCTTGCTTTCACATCCATGCATGCTTGCTATCACATCCACGCATGCTTGCTAGCACACCCATGTACGCTTGCTGGCACATCCACGCATGCTTGCTTCCACACCCATGCATACTTGCTGGCACACTTACTCCAGCCTGTGGTCTGAGTTGACGGTTCTGAGTCGCGCGCAACCGCCTGTGCAGGTGTTGGTGATGGATGCTTGTGTGGGTGTGGTTACTGCAGCAGTGGTGGAGCGCCTGGGAGGCTATGGCCATGTGTGCTGTGCGCATGCTGACAGGCCCATGAGCACCGATTGCGTGAGGCTGCTCAACCTGTCTCCGCAGCAGGCGTCTGTGCAGTGCTCTGCGTCCTTGGCTGCGCTGCATGAGGCAAAGGTATGCGGTGGGCGTGTGTGTGTGGGGGGGGATTCTTTGTGAGGCTGCTCAACCTGTCTCAACAGCAGGTGTGTGTGCGGTGCTCTGCGTCCTTGGCCGCGCTGCATGAGGCAAAGGTTTGTGCACAGTGTGTGTGCATGTGTGTATGTGTGAGGAGGGAAGAACGTGGGTGTGAGGTTCTGTATTCAGTGATGGATGTCGTGTTTCCTTAAGGTGCAAGATGAACCACGACTGCAAAGGATTTCACATCCTTGAGTGCTGGAGGGAGGAATTTTGGGCGACTTGATCCACTTTCTGATCGACTGGCTTACAATGGGGAGCTTGGGCATGCCAGTTCCATCGTCTTCAAGCGTGGGTTTGTTTGACTAGAGGTGAAACAGGAGGGGGGAGCTGTACAGCACTTTTCAGCCACTGGCCACAAGCGCGCAACAAAGCAGGCACGTAAGCATATCAGATAGCTGCACCAGGCAGCGAGTTGGAAAACCTTGCTGCCTGTCCGTCGTGTTCCTTGAGAGGATTGATTATCTTCCAGCCTTCTGACCATGCAATGCACACACACACACACACGCACATGCACACACAAGCACTCAGGCCTGGTTGGCTGCTGTTTGCGTAAGCTTGTGTGTGTTGTGGCCCTAGCCTTTCTGCCCCCCAACCATGCGATGCACGCACAGGCACTCAGACCTGGTTAGCAGCTGTTTGTGTAAGCTTGTATGTATGTATGTATGTATGTATGTATGTATGTGTATGTATGTGTATGTATTTATGCGTGTGTGACCCTGACCTTCCTGCCCTCCCTTCACGTGTTGCACACAGGCACTCGGGCCTGATTGGCAGCCTGCAGCGGCGGCAGTACCAGCGGCACAGCAGCCAGGCTCGACTGGGGCAGCGGCGCCTGCAGCACCGCCTGCACCAGCTGCAGCAGAAGTGGCGCCCCAAACACAGGCAGCACTGCCAGCAGGACAGCAGCAGCAGCAGCAGCAGCAGCTACGTGGGGAAGAGTCCGCCACAGGAGCTGGAGGCACAGGAGGTAAGAGCGCACAAGGGGGTAGTGGTGCTCCAAGGGGTGAGGCAGCAGGTAGGTGATGATCTGAATGAAATAGGCAAGCCTTGCAGCGGGAGTGGAGGGTGTTTGAGTCGGGGCACACACGTTCCTTGTACTCAACCATGATTGAGTCACAACTTGACCATATTGCAAAAGTAGGCAAGGCGTGTGCAGGAGCCTCTTCATTACCTTGAAGAAGCTGCTGCACATTGACAGGCAGAACCAGGAGCAGGGAGACGGGGATTTGTGACTTTGGAAGTAACGTTGGAGGAAATCGACCTCTTCCAGCAAGGCATCCTTTACAGCCCTGCCTCCCAGCCTCTCACTAGCGCTTGTCGAGAGGTTTCTGTTGCAAGATGCCCTCTGCGCTGCAGTCTGTGACACATCCTGCCATTAGAGAGGCTTGTCTATATGCAATCATCAATTAAGATGTCCGTGCCTTTCCGTGCTGTGTGCTGCTCTTGTTTGTATGAAAAGGGTGTAAACAAATACTGATGATTGCTTCTGCTGTTGTCTTCATCAACAGGTGGACCAGAAGCTATGGAAGTTGAAGCCAGCGGCACTCCTGTAGCAGCAGCACCAGCAGCAGCAAATGCTGGGGATGCCTCAGGGAGTACACCTGGCACTGAAAAGCAGCAGCAGCAGCAGCAATTGCAGCAGCAGCAGTCACAGGAGCAGCAGCAACAAGGGTGTGAAGTATCTAAGCGTGTCGGGTCTCATGACCGGGAAGAAAAGGCCGCACGGCAGCTGTCCCTGCTGCATCAGCTCGTGCATCCAGGTGAGTGGGCACCTTCATGTCCCTGCTGCATCAGCTCGTGCATCCAGGTGAGTGGGCACCTTCATGTCCTTGCTGCATCAGCTTGTGCATCCAGGTGAGTGGGCACCTTCATGTCCCTGCTGCATCAGCTCGTGAGTGGGCACCTTCATCGACATCCATGGTTTCATTCATCCATGAATCAGCATGCATCTTTTTGGAGGGGGGGGGGGGGGGTAACTCCAAATTTGCTCAGACTACAGCATGCCTCTGTGCCCACAATTCAAGGAGATGCATGTGCCATGCGCGCGCGCTTGCGTGTGTGTGTATATGTGTGTGTGCGCGCGCGCATGCACGTGCTGTCTGGCTGGCACACCTGCTGAGGGCAACCTGCAAAATGAGTGAACACGAGCTGCCATGGTTTCACGCGACCCGGGTTGTGCCAGCCAGGGGTTATGCTTCAGGTGCCTTCTGCTATGTGGCTGAGTCATCTTGAATACTTTTGTATCCCCCCCCCCCTCTAATGCCTGCACTGTTGCGCGGATCCTTCTGCATCCCTTTCGTGGGGGCTTGCCAAGCCGGTGAATTCTCCTCCGCCCATCTCACCATCTCTGCGGCGTGGCAAGCACCTGCAGGGGTTCCACCTTGTCTGAGAGAAAGAAGCAGCCCCGCCTCCTGTGAAAGGGACAGCTGTCTGGTGGTCACCCTGCTGCTCTGCTTATGTCTTCTGTGCGCCAGGCTTCTGCAGCTGCATCCTCGCCGTCCCCCGCCTGAACCCCACCCGTTTGGTTTATTTTTACTTCTGTGCGCCAGGTTTCAACAGCTGCATCATCGCCGTCCCCCGCCTGAACCCCATCAGTGTGATGGAGGAGGTGCTGCCCCTGCTGCAGCCGTCCACACCCTTTGTCATCTACTCCCAGTGGGTGCAGCCCCTGGCGGAGTGTCTGCACCACTTGCTGGTGAGCAGGCGTGTGCATGAGAGGGGTGTGAGACGTTTTGCTTTCAAGTTCCTTGGGCAGATATCAGACTCTTTAGGCACAACTCATCTGCCCGGGTGGATTGGCACCGCTCGATGGCAAGGGGGTTGAGTGTGAATGACCGCAGCAATGGTTTGGTGCATGCACCGATCATTGTTGGCCTGCTATGTAGCTTACCAGCACCTTTGGTGGAAGATGTTCGTGTGTGTGTTTGTGTGTATGTAAATATGTGTGTATGTATGCGCTGAAATGCTTAATTGGAAAAATTGTGCTTGTCACATCATCGCTCAAATGCTTGGTCGGAAAAACTGTGCTTGTCACGCCATTGCTCAACTTTGTGCTCCTCACACCTGACCTGTGCGCCAAGCCTTCATGCACATAGCGAGTGTGTGCTCCATATACCTGACATGCGTGCAGAGTACCCATCAAGCTGTCTTACTGCAACTCCAGGAAAGCTGGATGAGGCCTTACCAGGTAAGCAGTACCAGAACCTTGGGATTCAAGGGTCATGAGATACCACCTGATAGTGTGACCCACAGCGATTTGTTGAAAGATGTGTGCTCGGGAATGTTGCTGCAGGTCCAGAGAAGCTATATGAGGCCAGATTTAGGGCTTTCTCCTTGCAGCGGCTATAGGGTACCACAGTGAGGCCAGATTTAGGGCTTTCTCCTCTGTGGCTATAGGGTACCACAGTGGATAGGATATCCACCAAGGGTTTATGTCAGCATTTGATGAGCAATGTATGCTCAGGGACATTTCAGGCTTAGCTCCTGAATTTGCTTGAGCTTTCTCGCGTTTTCAAGGCTGCAAGCTACAGTGTAAGGCTTGCTGAACTACAGCCTCCTCCTGCTCAAGGCCAGCAAAATGAGACATCTGAGACGCCGGCAAACTATTTTATCTCCTTCAGCAGGATGAGGTGCTCAAGGTGGCAAATCATTTGACAGATTCAATCATTTGATGGCAGATCATTTGACAAAAAGAGACGCTTGAGCCGGCAAATCGTTCCAACTCTTGCGGCATCATGTGGTATACCATAAGTCATGCATCACTGTTGTGCACCGTGTCTTCCTTCCATCATTTGCGTGCACATGCACATGCGTGTGTGCGCGTGTATGTGTGTGTGACCACAATTTTTGCACATGCAGTCAAGCCTGGCATAAGAGGAGCGTGCATTTACCTTTAGGCTTTGAATGGTTGACCTCAGGAGCATTACGCCGCACCATTGGCAGACATACTGTGCATGCCACTGCAGGTGTTGCCATCAAGACGCACCCGTCATGGCAACATCGGGCACATTAGCAGACATGCCATCAGCATACACATGTGTGCCACTACAGGTGTTGCCATCAAGGACACACCCGGTCATGACAACATCAGGCACCGGCGGTTTCATTTTGTCAGGGACCAAAGTGCTGCCGGGGGAGGCAGGGGGCATTGGGGGCCAGCAACAGCGGCAGCCAGGGACTCAGCAAGGGAATGGGGGAAATAGTGGCAAGCAGGGCGGGGGCAATTCTCGAAAACGCGAGGGTGGGGGCAGGCAGCAGCAAGGGAGTGCAGCCAAGCGGCGGAGGTGAACGGGTGGGGTGAGTGGGAGGTCATGAATCTGTAGCCATTGGCTGTTAACGTGCCGGGATCGTCACTCAACTCCTGCTCTCTTTTGACCGCTCTGACGACAAACTGTGGCTGTGCTGCTGCATGATCTTTCTCCCATCTAAGTCTCCTGTGGAAGGCTTTTATGTTTGGGCATGTGTGTTGCTCTTCCACGCGAACCTGAAGACGCGACTGCGCGAGTCCAATGTCACAACTGCATACGCTGAGGGCAGGCACACCATGGCGCTCAAAGAGGCTCTCATTGGCTGCACAGGAACATGTTATAGAAAAGCAAAGGAAAGCTATGTAGGTAACACTCTACATCAATAAAGGAAGGTAAGGTTACATTGCTATACCTCTACATTGACAAGGGAAAAGGAGACTCCTCTGAGGCACATTGGCGTAAATGCACAAGTTCAGAAGTTAGCAAAGGGTTACGTAGCTGTACCTACGTAGGCAGCTTAGCTGAAGAAAGAATGGTGCCTATAACCAAACCAGTCCGAGAGGGAGAACAAGAGCAAAACATATAAGTCGGTCACAGTATTTCAGGCACGCTGACACGAACTTGACTAATCCTAGCACGTCAGCCTCGTTCATGAAATCTCTAACACGTGATGCACTACTTGGGGGTACAGAACTAAACAGGTGCTGGAATCGATTGCGCAGGTTTGTTAATTCCTGAGAAGGGCAAGCCAGAGTAATGTGCTCTTCGTCTTGTACAGTGTGCCAACTTTGATTGAATCACATTTGTTGCAAATTCTTAGCTCGTGTGAGCACGGATTTCCATGATGCCGTTGGGTTTTTCGCTCAAAGGTTGTGACTGGAAAGGCTTAACTCAAGTTTCCTTGAAGGAAAGGAAAGGGTTACATAGCTGTACCTGCCTAGAAGGGCAGCTTAGCTGAAGCATTAAAAGAGATGCCTGCAAAGAGGTGCCTGCAACCAAACCAAACCAGACCTAAGCTTCAAAGTGCACTACTAGTTTCCGCTAGCAGTGGAAAGGCGTAAGCATGAGATAAGGTTAGGTTAGGTCACATGGGGGGTTTGGCCTGCAGCCAGGTGGATTGACTGCTGGTTTCTGCCAAGCTCACAAAAAACATCCATAATACCAGAAATGGAGTAATACAACTGATTCGAATCTGATGCGTCCCCTATTTCTTAACTGATGTAGGGAGAGTTTCCTCTGCCTATGTAGATTTTATTTTCTGATTCGAATCTTGCCTCAGAAATTCACTTCAGACTACTAAAAACCAGAAGCACCAAAGGAAATTATTGTCTCGGGGGAATTTTTGAAAAAATATGTGAATAATTGTCCTTCACAGCACACACGCTAGCACAATTACAAAGGAAAAAGGAATGTTTCTCATCTTGCAAATCATGTAAGTCATAAAAATCACAATGGCCATTTTTGCAAGGCTGCCAACAAGCTTTGTCAACTCCCAAGGTGTGAGCACGAAGCCTAAATCTTGAGACATGACGCTGCACTCTCCTACTCATAGAAAAGAAGAAACTGCGTAAGCAGAGAAAACTCTCCTTACATCATTTAAGGAAAAGGAGACACATTGGCTCCGAAGAGCCGTGAGTCCCCTCCACCACAAAGCTTAAAAACAAATGATCTCTCCTACTCATACCAAGATTAAGGTATCTAGGCACCTTATACGGGCACACATTAGCATTCAAAGGGCTCAGATGAAAAGCAAACCATCGATGGTAAGAGGCCCGCGTATGGCAATGCCCCCTTGGCTCAACATTGTCCAAATTACTCCATAGCTGTTCCTGTTAAAACGGCCGGGTGTACTGCTCATGCTTCTCCAAACCCTTACAAGGCTACAATAAAAAGAAAAGAAAAGAAAAGAAAAGTAAATTAAAGTCTACGCAAGCCACAGGCCGCGTGCATTAAGGAAAGGTCCCTTAACCAGCAAGCTAGCAAGGGCCTCACCACAGGTCCCTCAAAACTACACTAGCCAAAACTAGCCTAGGTGAGGGGAAAAGACAGAACTTATGAGGATCGGGCGGGTTGTCAGCAGTGCCCTGAGACGCCCGGACTCTCCTTCTCCTGGTATCCAACTCCGCGCGCCCAGTGACACCCCCCCCCCCCCCCCAATTGCAGGAAATGCCAGGTTCCAGGGAAAAATAGACTTCCGTGTTCCCACATGATGTTCAAAGAAGTGTGAAGAAGAGCATTACTCTGATAATGGTGTAGCAGGCCATGTCAGATATGTCCATGATACTTTTTGCTTCAATTATCGGCCCCACTGGTCATGTAGGCATTGCAATGCTTCAAGAGAGCAACCGCCCTTGCAGCCTGATGTGTGCGCATGTAAGCATGAGATATCAAGTGCATTACATCGCTTGAGCATTTTGCAAACGGTTGTCTTGAGACTCCAGACACCTTATTAGAGACCATCAGGCCCTAGGTACCTTGATATGTCTACCCCATACATGGCTTGGCTCTTGGATAGAACTTCTATCCATATTTGAAATCGGACTCCCCCATACTTCACAGAGGGACCCCATGGAATTTTCATTGCCTGAGCCTTCTTGTGGACTCTGAATCGCACGTCTTGGTCTTCGTTTGCTGCTCGTCCTCCTCCGCCTCTGGCTTCCCATCTCTTCTGCCCTGTTGCTGCTGCTCTTGAGGGAGGAAAGTGCTGATGCTGGACTGGGGCAGGCTTTTCTCTGTTAAGTATGATGCACTTGCGGCTTGGGGTGGCTGATGGAGTTGCATTTGCTGTTGTGGATGGCTGTGCTGGAGTTCACTTGCATTTGGTGGGAGTGGCTGGTACTCTTGCTGCAGCTGCTGTCTCTCCTGCTGCTGATGCACATGCTGCTGCTATCTCTCCTGCTGCTGCCACTCCTGCCGCTGCTGTTTGTGTTGGTGGTGGGGCAGGCAAAGCAGGTGCTTGTGCTACTGGCGGTGGCACTGTTGTAGGTAAAGAGGTTTAGGAAAAAGCCTTTTTGTTTCGTTTCCTTTCGTCCCACCAGCCTGGTACAGAGCCCAGTGGTACGCCAAAGTGTGTGTGGTATGAGTTACAATGAGTTACAATGGGGTTTGACCTTCAGCCAGGTAGTTTGGCTGCTCGGTCTGCTCAACTGTTCCAACTGCACAAAAAATATCCATGAGATCGGAAATAAAACGATAAGTGTCATTAGTTTGCTTCTGCAAGAAATGAATAGCATCCTCAGAGCTAGCTTGAGAATAGTAGAAAGTGCCTGAATCGTCCAGAAAAATTCTATAAGACGAGGGGAAGTCAGAAAATAACTGTGCATAAGCCCTTCGAAGAGAGCACACAGAAGCGCAAGAACAAAGGAACACGGCATGCTTTTCATCTTGAAGTCCTTGTTCACATTTATCACAAGTTGATGTGTGCTCCTGCCAAAGTGATGTCTCAACTCTTAAAGTATGAGTATGTAAGCGAAAACGTGCTATGTTTCTTAGCGTGCGCTTGCCCAAATCAAGATGCAAATACCTGGGGACAGAAAAGGGCGCACCATGAACAGACAAGGGTCTCAAAGGAAGTGCCATCCAGTGATGATATTTGGCTAATTTGTTTGTGTGGTCACCATGTTCTGCCAAGGCGGTATGACTTCATGATTCTACTGGAAGCATGAGCCTCTTGTGGGATCCGCCTGTCCAGACTTCTCCAAGCATGGATGATTGCTCACAAAAAAAACCTCCAGCTCGTTCAGGTTAATCGTGGCTCTGGTACGTACAGCAGCAGCAAACTGTTGAGCATGAGGCACGTCATTCAAGGCTGTCAGAACCTGGTGAGTCCAACTGCCCTCCTCATCAGCAAGTCGCACGTCTGCTTGCACAACTTGGCTCAGGAGGGCATTGTTTGTGCTCAGTAGAGATCTCATTATACACCTGAACCAGTAGAAGTAGAGAGGCATCTGACCCGTCTCCATTAGGGTGAAGTGTGTTCCTTTTGCTCTCTTAACACCCCAAAGAGACATGAGAAAGCCCGTATGGTAACCATTGGTAAGAAAAGAAAAGAAAAGAAACGAAAAAGAAAAGACTACGTACTACGCCTAGTAGGCAGTGAGAACATTCCCTACCAAAATTAAGAAAAAGGAGACACTTTGGCTCAAAGAGCCGTGACTCTCCCTCACCGGCTTCAGACAGGGTATCTTGTCCGGACTGCTCTGCTAGCTCTTGTTGGCTGGTGTCCATGCATGGTGCTCGTTCACAGAGAGTCTGCTTAAGGCTGAACGTGTTCCGTGTGGTGGGACTTCTGCTGGCCCAGCCGGGCTTGTGCACCTCTGCTCTCTCATCCATACCATTCACCAAGTGAATTCCCAGGATTTGAACATTTTTTAAAACCAGGAAAACAACAAACTTCCCTTTTTTGCTCATGTTCATAGTTAAGTTATTATGTGCATTTATGAACAGGCTAGCAGTGAAACGTCTTGACTGAGGCCTTTTTCCCTATAAATCTTGTATACCTTCAAGTTGTCTCCCTCACCGGAGGGCAAGAGGGAAGCTAACGTAGGTTTGGTGTGTTTCTGGAAGCATGCAGTCCCAGTGCACCAGAGTTACGATGAGAATTTTTGATTTCAATGGCACATCTGGTAGAGGTAAGTTTTTGCGCATATTGTACAGAGTGGGCATGGAGCTTTCGTGCAAGCTTGGTAGACCTTTGCGGGTCAATCCCTAGTTTTTTGAACTGAAGCAAGGAATGGGCAGTATAGATAGTCCCACCCACACCCAGAAGGAACAAGATAGATGTGTGCTTTAATTTTGGTGATGACCTGTAGGAGAGTTTGTCTGCAGCCCATATTTGGCATCCATAAAAACACCAGCTGTGAGCCGCGCAGCGCAAAGACTTAAAAAATCCAAAGCATGGCGTTTTTCCTGCCCAAGATACCAAGCTCAGCATCAGCTTTGTGTACTCTGGCGATGCCTCCTATGAAGTTACGTGCCATTGCTTGCTCTATGGCTTAGGGGTGGATCTTGAGCTTGCTGGACAGGGCCTGCCTGACAGTCGTGTCGTAGGTCCCATGGTGGAGGCCAACTTGCTGGTGTAGACTTCTGTGCCACCTCTTCCTCTTGGTCTGTGTGGTGGGGCCCTGCCTTTCAGGTGACCTTTCCTTAATGCACGCGGCCAGACTTGACAAGCGCAGTCTTTTCTTTTCTTTTCGTGCCATTTGGCTTGTAGCAGCATTCATTTTGCCAAAGAAAGTAAAGAAAAAGAGAAGAAAAACTGCGTAGGCAGAGGGAACTCTCCCTACATAAATTAAGGAAAAGGGGACTCCCCTGTGTCGGACACTGTGTCAGACACACTGGCTCAGCATGCATTTTGCCATCACGGCTCAGGAAAACTCTTATGTATTTGAATTCCGGAAAAATCTTCAGGCATTGTAACCAATGCAGCACTCATTATGCCACCACGGCTCAGAAGGACTAACCAATGCAGCATTTTTTGGCCTGTGTAGTCTTCAAGAGTTTCCTTTCACTTTTCTTACTAATTCAAGTTGGTAAGTCTCCTTTCCTTAATTTGATGAAGGGAGTTTTCTTTCTGCCTATGTAGTTTCTTTTTCTATTTTTGCTCCCTGGGCTTAGCAGGCTGCTGGACCTGTGACAGAGATAACCATGTGCTGGTGAAAGCAGCTGAACAAAAGCAGGAACAGCAGCTGCAGGGCTGCAAATGTGTTCAGATTTTGGGGGGGGGGATGTGTGTGTGTGTGTGTGTGTGTGTGTGTGTGTGTGTGTGTGTGTGTGTGTGTGTGTGTGCGTGCCCGCACGCAGGTGTGTTTTCACGCAAGCAGGCCATTCCCTTCTTGACAGGCTCTTCTTAGTGCCTAAGCTTGAATGACCCCTTCACTTCCTTCCTCTGACCCCAAAGCCTGTGCTGGCTGATTCACAAAGTCTGTTTGCCAATTTACTCCTCTGTTTGCTATACATGCTTCCTCAATGTCACATGCATGCTGCTCCCTTATTGTGGATTGCGTTGCCTCTTTCAAGGTTAGCAATCCAAAGGTTGAGATAAAGAGATAGTCACAATGCTTATTGGGCACGTGTTGTAGACTTCATGCACCAGACTGATGTCCTAGGACAAGCCAAATCTGTGTCAGCATGCCTGAAATGTGTGACTGAGCTCCACGGTTTTTTGCGCCAGTCATCCAGGTCCGACTGGTTTTGTTACAGGTACCCTTTTTGCTTCAGCTAAGCTGCCCTTGTAGGCAGGTACAGCCATGTAACCCTTTCCTTCATTTTCCTATGACCACATATGATTTCAAGGTCAATGCTTTCCTAAAACAAGATTCGTACAGAATTTCAATTTTTTTTGTCAGAACTGGTTTCAATTTTTGATGCTGGATGAGAATGTTTCACCAGCAGCCGATCAGCCAGATGCTCGGGCTGTAGGCCAACCCCTTGTAACCCTTGTAACCCTATGACCACATATGAGCTTGCAAACTTTGAAGCAAACAGCTTGACTAAGCATGACTCATGCTAAGTCAATGTTGTCGGACAACAAGCAAACTTCATCAATAGAAAATGATCCGATTGGGGGCAAGTTGCCATCATGGTCCTTCTGGCCAGCCAGATCATTCCGTGCTTTTTTTCTTCTCTGTGTATGCATTGAAAACAAAACAAAATTGTCATGAGTAAGTAGTACTTGCAGGCTTGAGGCATGTGAATTGCGGCCTGTTTGCCTTCACTGAGCAGCACAGACAAAGAGGACCAGCACAGGCAGCGGTGCTGCCAGAGCTCCCTGGGCGAACGAGTTCCGTTACCTAAATTGGGCTTCTAGGAACATCAGCATGACGGGGATGAGCTCCTTATTGCTGTAAAGCGACTCATGGGATCCATCCAAAGTGATGGTAGTGGCGAGGTCTCCAATTCGTTTGCCAGCTTCCCTGACAGCCCATTCAGGTACTAGTGTGTCTTCGCGTCCGGCAATTAGCAACACAGGAGCTTTGATGCCCTTGGCGTGCTCCAAAGGATCCTTTTTGTTGTACCACCAAAACACTTTTGCTGGCACAAGATTATGCCAATTGCCCACCCCCTGTGTTGACTTTAAAGCCCGCATGATGTCATTGTAGTCTGATTGAGGGACTCGCAGCAAACTCAGCGGCTTGAGTAGACCCTCAGTGTCAGCAGAGCCCAAAGGAATGTAGGCAGGGTTGAGACCTGGAAGCACACAGCACAGAATCTCAAGTCAACAGAAATGTAATGTACGTAATTTTGATCTTCCGCACTTCTAAGAAATTGTTCTATCATAAAGTTTATGAATTCTACCTTAATCTTGCACCCCCCATAGCAGTAATTTTAAGGTGTCCCGCATGTTCCCACAGGGGCGATTTGCCACTGTTTGCCCTGAAACTTAAATAGGAGCTGTGGAATGAGCATTACGTGACCAGGCTGCACTCTGCTCCTGCAAGTGTATTCAAACACACCCAGGCCCTTTACACCTCCTAAGAACTTAGGAAAGCTGTTGTTCAAAAGCGCATGAACTCCAGCCACGCACATTGCTCCTACAATGAAAACCTGCAATTGCTGCTGGGCAATATACGCAATCCCTCAAAGTCTCAGAAATGAGATGCTTTTCAAAAATACTTGAAAGTCCAACTGCACACACAGCCCTCATTTTGCAGAATCTGATCAAAAGGTGTAGTCCCAGGAGCTCAAAGGAAAGACTCAGCTGCCGACGACCTTCTTGAATGTCAAGGCCCTCAAGTATCCTTAAAACCATTGATCTGTCAGTATCACGCACATTCCCACACGCTTAAAGAGAATCAGCTTTTCAAGTGCCCACAGTCATCCTGCACCCTCAAAAACGTCTATAAGACAAATAAACAAAAGTAAACAAACACTTATCTTTAGTTTTGAGGGGTGGCATACACCCTGTATGAGGCTCTTGTTCTAGGCAGACATTGCTGCTGGCGTGGTGTACACCCTGGTGGTGCAGACATTGCTGCTGGCGTGGTGTACACCCTGGTGGTGCAGACATTGCTGCTGGCATGGTGTACACCCTGTATGGTGCTCTTCTTCTAGGCAGACATTGCTGCTGGCGTGACAGATTTAGCAGCAGCCATCTGAGGCATCCAGGGACCCTTGTGCTTCAGCTAAGCGATCCTTGTAGGCAAGTGAGGTCATGCAACTTGCAAGGGTTGAACCCTTTCCATCACTTTCCTGAGGCATTCTGACTCAAGCTTGGCGGCTGACACTGTTGCCAACAGAGGTGGCGAGGACACTGGCATGCCCACTAGTAGCGCCAATCGCTACTGTGCTGTTGCTTACAATGCTGTACTGTCACACTGTCGTACTGCATTCTTGCTTGCACTGGTCAGCAGTCGCTTCCTTGGGAATGAAGGCACCTAGCAAAGGTGTCGGGTGCTCAACCAATGAAGGCAGTGCTGCTGGATCTGTGTCAAAGATACCAAGAAGCTGCACCAGTCCGCAGTTGTGGGCCTTGCCTTTGCCGGCCACCAGAACTTGGCTGGAGTGGTGTTTCCGTACTCAGGCAACGTGCACAATGCAAAGTGGAATTCACTCCTCCCCGCAATCACCCACTTGCCCATGATGCTGATGCACCCTCGAGAAAGCTGCTTTCAGGCAATGGTTCAAGCTTAACAGGCAAAAAAGGACGTGGCCACGATAGGAAACACAATGCTACAGCCACACTCCACCGCAAGCCTGCTTTCATGCATGTCTTATGCTTCTCCACAGGGAAGGTCTGTGCAAAAGGGAGCCACCCACCTAGCCATGTGCGTACTGTGTCCACGGCCGCCACTAGTGTGAGCCGCAAGGTCAGGATCTGTGGCCACATTTTGAGGGAAGAGATCAAGCAATGAAGTCTACATTTTCAATTTGTGTGCCAATGACCGGTGATCAAAGATCATAATTCACGTCATTTTTTGGTTGTGAAGGCGCGGGGAGAACACATGGATCAGAACCTCTCAGCGTCCACTCATGTACCAGGCAACAAGACATCCCACACTGTGTGCGGCATGACCTCCTGGTTAGCAGCCGTTATCAATAAATGACACTCGACGAAGAGCGCCATGCTACAGCAGAGCGGCATAGACAAACCGTGTGCCTTGATTCCCCAAGTTGTGCATGGCAGCAATGGTGGTCCCCTCTTGCCCCATTGCCGCCATTGGCATCTGCTTGAGAGCCCCACGCTCCAACAACGCATCGTAGACGTACCGTCTGCCTTGATTTATCAATATATATATATACAATATATTACTGGTTGAGCTGTGCAGGGCAGCCAAGCAGGCCCTCTCACCTGGTCACCCATCATGCTTCGCAAGCGTGCCAGCACACCAGCACCAGCTGCCCCATTGACCTCTGCCATTTTGCCACCAGCAGCTTTGAGCTGCAACGAGCGGTTGGCCAAAATCCCCTGTCCTACATAAGGCTCCATTGCAATGACCTACAAGCGCAAGTAGAAACATTGCGGCGTGTTACAAATCTGAAGCTTGCACAAGAGGCGCAAGTGCTATTTCATTTACTCGCTGTGTTGAGATGCCATTTAGGGTATGTGAGCTATGAAGGGGGAGAGGCTTGCTCAAGTGGCAAAGTAAAATTACAAGGTATGAGGTACAAAAACAAGGTACAAATTCCTACACAAGCCCACGCATGCCCATGAACCGTGTCTTTTTGCGGCAAGTTTTTGGGCATTCTTTTGGGGGGAATCGTGGAAAGAAGATGTTGGAAAAGCTTGACACACACACACACACTTGTACAAGGAGCAGCACTCACAGCAGCGACTTGCTTGTTCAGCTGTGCTGATGCAGCAAGTGCGTGGCCTCCACTGTAACTCGTGCCCCACAGCACAATGCGCGAAACATCAACGGTGCCATCCAGGCCATTTTTTGCCTGCAAGATTTGGGTGGGTGTGGCTACATGCTTAGCACATGTAATTCATGTGGAATGGAGACACAAAGGTCAGAAGAGAGATACAATGGCATGTCGGGATCCATGAAAAGAAGGGAAAACAAGGAATAAAAGTGGCGTCCCTCATCCATCCGGAGTTCGAAAAAAAAGCCTGTGCTCACAAGGTAACCACAAAAATGCTGATCCCTTAGATTTTTGACATAGTACCTTGAAGAATGGCAGCCAGGCAAGGACTGAGAACTCTAGTGCAAGGTCGATGCAAGAAATCGACACACAAAACCATACCACACCCTGGAAAGACCTCAATATCCACAAACCACCCATCTGTATATGCCTTACAAAACCATACCATACCCTGGAAAGAACTCAATATTCGCAAACCACCCACCTGTATATGCCTTACAGCATCAACATAATTCTGGATCTGCAGATCTGGGTCCACATAGTGGCGGGGCAGCCCTTCGCTGCCCCCAAAGTGTGCAAAGTCAAAGAGGAGGGTGGCATAGCCTGCACTATCAGAGAAGTCAAAGAGAGATTGCCAAAGTGCGCAAAGTCAAAGAGAAAGTCGGCACAGCCTACACTGTCAGAGAGTCAAGCAGCATCGTTGGAACAAACAATGTCCACGTTTTAAACAACTACTTTTAAACGCACACAATACACTTCCCCAAGCATGACATGAAATTTGGGAAACATGCTGTGGCGCATTAATAAGTATAAAGCAGCAACTTGATGACAAGAGTGACCCTCTTCAATGCAGCCCTTATGCTTTCAGGCTCCGAGCGTCTGCCTATTGGGCAACAAAAGCTCACCTGCAGCAGCAAAGGCTTGTGCGAAGCGTGGCAGCTCGAAATCCCTTTGAAGTCCCAAGCCCTGTTCGACAAATTTGACAAGAAGAGGATTCTATCATATGTGAGAAGCACCTTTTTTACTTGAGCTAAGCTGCCCTTGTAAGTAGATACAAATTTGCAATCTTTCCTTTGCTGTCTTGTCCTTTCCTGTAGTGTGTGAGTAGAGGTGACTGACAAGCAGCATGCCATGCTTTCCTGTCGCCCAGCCCCAGTGCACCTTGCTATGCAGGCAATGATATGGTGAGGTCATGACCATGGGAAGAACAAACATCCATCCAAGACGTGATGACAGAAAAATTTGTCATTTCACCTCTAATGTCCAGTCTAGAAGAATTAGAAAATTGTACTCGATTCCTGCAAGCTCACCCTGCTATTCCTGACAGAAGTTTTCCTGTCTTGCACAGCTTAAAATAAAGTGTGCCAGATTTTCCCTGGTGTCTTTGCTGTGTTGCGGGAATTGTACGGCTGCACGTTGCACATCTTGGGGAAAGAAGGGTTTGGAAGCGAAACCATGTTACCTATAGGCTCTAGTGTAGGTACAAATTAGGGCAACAGACCTACCGCGGCCATCAGGATTACAGGTGGCTTCTTGGCAGCAGATGGCAAGTATAACCAGGCCTCACAACGGGTGCGGTTGCCCGCAAGGGAGGAACTCTTGAAGGTGACGGTCTGCCGAGACCATCCATCTTCAGTGATCTCCCGCGGTTGCTGGGGCTGCTCCGTCCTTCTGGGCGGAAACACCAGCTTCACATCTGATCATGCATTTGCGTGGTGTGTGGATGCGGCAGATTATAATTACTGCACAAAGGAGTGATCGGAGGAACCTGCTCCAGCAGGTACACCTGCTTGCTTCTTAGTGCTCAGTAATGTGTAGCGTGAGCGCGCGCCCACACAAAACACAGGGTAGAAGAGTAGAACGCGTGTGTATGTGTATGTGTGTGCGTGTGCGTGCGTGCGTGCGTGCGTGTGTGTGTGTGTGTGTGTGTGTGTGTGTGTGCGCGCGCGCGTGCGTGCGTGTGCACATATGCTCCCTCATGCTCAGATGCAGGTTTCAATTAATGCAACTAACTCTTAAGCTGTCCTGTCCTGCACCTGGTTCGTGGGGAAGTTGCAGGAGTACAGCCAAGAAGATTGATAACAGAACCGATGTCTGCATCCTTCTAAACCAGCCTGTTTCCTTCGGCTACGTGACAAACATAATTATGTTTCTGTTGAAAGCCTTAAATTTACTCTGGTCATAAAATTGGATTATTTGCAATTGCATCAATACAATTCCTTGCGATGTAGTCTCCTCATTTGTGCAACCTGACACCTGAAACAATGAGCTCTGATGCCAAGCGGCAAGCGGAGCTCCTTTTCCAGCAACGCTCTGTTGCTGAAATCCGGGAGGTGGGTTGTGGCATGGCAGATTGGGCTTTTGGTGCCAAAAATCGCAACATGCAAGCAAGCAAATGCCCCTTTCAACACGCAGATTGAGGCAAGGACAGGCAAGGATATTGAGTTAAAACAGCATCAGCTGCGGCAGCTTGTTGGAAACTCTTACAGGTCAGTTGGCACCCATGCATCTGTGTAGGTGCCCTGCGTGTAAAGCATCATGGCCTGATGTCACTTGATTTCTGTCAATAATAATCATGCATGTATTAACACACACACATGCACACACGCGCGCACACACACACGCACATACACACACACACACACACACACACACACACACACACACACACACACATACACACGCTCACACATACACACACTTAAACATACACACACATACATACACACTCATACATGTAGCAGACTAGGTACACAGACAGTCACCATCAAAAAAATTGAGAACGCGCTGCTTGCTTGTGCTGAGCTGTGAATACAATAAGTCCAATACTATGCGCAGCATTAATGTACCTGGGAGGTCTCATGCTTGTGGATTTTAACGTGCTTGTGCACACAGCTGTAGGTGCATGCTCTAACAGCAGCTAGCTTCACATGTGATCTAGTTCATGACCATCCTGAGCAAGTCTAAGGCAGACTTGCCAAAACTATTTAGACAGATGCACTGAGGTTGTACCACGGCCTAATGGAATTGCAGGGACCTCATTGGCAGTGCCGACACGATTGTCTCCATCTCTAACAACTGTGAGACCATCTTGACTAATGTAGTCAACATCCAGGTGCGCACGCATGGGGTGGACTAAATGGGTGAGAAACTCTTCAACTGGGCATGAGGCAGCAGCAGGAGCAGCGGGATGGCAGCAATAATGGTTTATGAGAGTGCCCCCATCTTGACAGATAGTTGAGGTCAACGATAGGAAGAGATACTCAGATACTCATGTCCATTACTCAGGGGAGACTGTACACGCCCTTGGTAGTATGAGGACGTGAGGTATGAAGTGAAAAAGCCGGACGCGTAGAGTGTGCTGCAGCACATGTGGCTGCATAGAGTTAAAAGAGTAAGGAGTGCATGAAGTTGCAAGAAAAGAAGGGTACAGCTCCATGCCTCCTGTGATACGATGAGCAATAGAGGAGAAAATGGAGAAAGGGTTACATAGCTGTACTTAAAAGGAGGTGATATGATGAGCAACAGAGGAGAAGGAGAGGGAAGGGTCACCAAGATGTATCTAACAGGAGGTAATATTGTGTATACTTCCTGTTCTGGTTTAATGCGTGTTGCCTGGTCAATTGCTGTCCCTCTTTGAGCTTGTGTGAGGGCTACCTGCCTGTTCCGTTTGGCTCCATAAACTTCTTGCTTGAATCTGAAGACAACTGGTCATATGGAAGGCATGCAGGCAATGCAGTCCGGCTGCATCAGCGCCCAGTCTGTCCTGGACTAGGTGCCATTGCAGCCGGACTGCGTTGCCAGCACCTAGGAGGGCAGGCTCAGCTGCATCAAAGAGGTGCCAAAATGGGAGGTTAACCTCAAAACAACCTCAATGGAGCTCATACCCTTGCTACACGCTGCCCCTGAGTCAGCCCCTCCCTCTTCATCCATTGGCCTCGTCATCACTTCTTCTGCAGCACTATCCAGCTCTTATGCAGCGCAAGAAATTTCTCTCGCAGCTTGATCAGAATGTGTAGAAGAGCAATCCTGGTAATTGCCTTCATGTTGGTGCGCTGAGGGCGGTCAGGACTGAATGATTGTTGTATGTGTTCCTGCTAGGCATCTCTTGATACAGCAATGGTGTGGGAGGTCAAAGATGTTTTGAAAGATCTATGGACAGCAGGATCTTTTTGGTATAATTTGCGCACAAAGTCAGAAGCCCATCCCCTGCGTCTGCTATCAAACAGCAGGATCTTTTTGACAGTATTTGCACTGAAAGTCAGTTAATCCACTGCATCTGCTACCAAGGACGCTCTCTGCATCACAGGAGGCAAACCCCTGGAAAGAGATGCTCTGTGCAACCTGGATTACTGCTTTTTCCTTGCTGGCTATGACTCAGGCTAACAAAACAAGAAGCCTGCCTAAGGTCTCTTCATCTCTTCAATCAGAAGGGGCATGCTGCCTGCACAACCCTCCTGCTCTCGTGCAGGAAGAATTTGCCGGCCTGGCGCGAGGGTTCTCTACGGCGGACAACCTTCTGAATGAGCGGAGAGACTCCTTCACCCGACATGAGGAACTGTATGGTGAGCGAGAGGCTGCAGGAGCTGCTTCAATGGACTTGTAGATTGTGGCACGAGTTGTCTGCAGGCTGTGCTTAAGTGCGTCCTCCTTGCCTGAGCAACTGTTTGCAAATCATCCCTGGGATCTTGGCTGTGACTTATGGAGCATGATCTCCTTGCTCCACCCTTTCAGTTTTATGTCTGTGCACTTGGGCGTGCCAATGACCTGCCGATTTATGCCAGCCTGCATGTTGCTTGCAGCCCTTGCCTTCCTCCCATTCCCATAAAACAACAAGAATTGTTCTTGCGGCCCTTGCCTTCCTCCCATTCCCATAAAACAATTGTTGTTGTTCTTGTTCTTGTTCTTGTTGTTGTTGCATTGTTTTCTTTCCTTTTTAGCTCTCAGCCAGCAAGAATCAGCCAGCCAACCATCCCAGCCTAATTCAACGGCAGCTTGACAAATTTTGCACACCTCATGTGCCTGCACAGCCGTGGGTGGCCGGATCAAGTACTTGGTCGATACGCCTGAGGTGATCTGGGGCTTCTTGGACGTGCGGCAGTTCATGGATGCCAGCCGCCGTTTCTTGCGGGCGCACATCGTGCACCAGCTGCTGCACACGTCGTGTGGCAGAGATACGCTGGCGCGCTTCCCGCTGCTGGCCCACCAGTGGCCTGTGGTGGAGAAGTTCAAGTAAGTGTTCCCATTGTGCACCAGCTGCTGCGCACGTTGTCTGGCAGGGACATGCTGGCGCGTTTCCCCCCTGCTGGCCCACCAGTGGCCTGTGGTCAAGTAATTGTTCCCATTGTGCACCAGCTGCTGCGCATGTAGTATGGTAGGGACACGCTGGCGCGTTTACCCCCCCTGGTGGCCCACCAGTGGCCTGTGGAGAAGTTTGAGCGTTCCCATTCAATAATTGTACACCAGCTGCTGCGCATGTCTTGTGGCGGGGCCACGTTGGCGCACTTCCCCCTTGCTGGCCCACAAGTGGCCTGTGGTCGAGAGGCAGAATAGCTTGTTTTTGCTGCTGGCTTCTCCAGGCGAAATTTTCCTGATGTTGATCTGCAGTGACTCGTCGGTACCAGTAGCTAGTTGAGCTGCAGTGACTCGTCGGTACCAGTAGCTAGTTGAGCTGCAGTGACTCGTTGGCACCAGTAGCTAGTTGAGCAGCAGTGACTCATTGGTACCAGCAGCTAGTTGAAAAAGGAGCGACTAGGGATCAATTGAGCTGCAGTGACTGACTGGTACCCGGGGTTTGGTTTGCCCTCCACTTCGCATCTGGATACACCACCTGCGGATTTGACACACCGTCGCAGCGTTTTTGGATGCATGCATGTGCTCCAACAAATGCTGTGTACGTATGTGTGTTTGTGTGAGCCTTGGACAAATTGCTAGGAAGGTCTACAGGCTTACATTGCAGCTTGACCTCCAAATACCCTACATGACTCAGCCCATACGCACTACGCACTTGTTCCGGTGCATTTTTGTATTTAAGCATGGCCACAAATTCTGTAATTGGGTGCTGTGTTGCACTTTGTGTGCACGCATGCCCATTCCCTCATTGCATGCTTGTGAGCACGCTGTGCTGCTGGTGTGTGTCTGCTTTGCTGCAGGTGTGTGATGTGCTGCGAGTGTTTGTCTGATGTGCTGCTGGTGTGTGTCTGCTGTCATGCTGGTGTGTGTTTGCTGTGCTGCAGGGGTATGTGTGTTTGTTGCTGCTGCTCCCACCCCACCCCAACCCTTGTGCCAAGACATCTTTGCATTGCTACTTTTTGTACCAGCAATAAAACAGGATTAAACAAAAAGTGCTTGTGCCGTGCGTGCGCGCGCAGGGGCCAGATTGAGGGCTTGGTGCACACCAGCCTGTCCACAGAGGCAAGCCTGTCTTCCCTCCAAGCGGCCGACTGCCTCATCGCACTGTCTGCATTGGGAGAGCTTGACAGCCAAGCTGCCCTGCATGCTTTTCTGGCAGCACGCCGATCTTGGATCAACGCACAGCTTGCGCAAGCGCAGGCGCTGCTGCAGCAGCAGCAGCAGCAGCAGAGAGAGGGGGAGCAGCAACAGCAGCAGGGGAATGGCGGCGAAGGCAGCGGTGGTGTTGATAGTGCTACGTGTGACAGCAATGCAGTTGATGCTGTGGCTGTGTCGCTCGCGAGCTTGGCGCAGTCCATGCAATCCATCATCTGCCAGGTAAGGTGGGGGACGTGCCAGTGACGCGCCGGTGTTTGAGCACTGCTTTGTTTTGCCCTGCAGCAGGTGACAGGCAAGCAGAGGGCACATGCCCAGTGTCCCCTTCACGTGAACTGCTGTGTCTCTTTGTCTCCCCTGCATTTCCAGGTGGGTGAGCTCTTTCTCACCAGCACCTCCAGCAGCACCACCGTTGCCAACGGGCGGCTCGGTGGGGAGGGAGGGAGCAGTCTCCTGCAGGCGTTGGCGTGGGAGGACGAGGTTGCCAGGAATGATCTGCAGGTGAGCATGGGTGCAGTGGGTGCTGAGGTCGAGGTTGCCAGGAATGATCTGCAGGTGAGCATGGGTGCAGAGGGTGCTGGGGTCGAGGTTGCCAGGAATGATCTGCAGGTGAGCATGGGTGCAGAGGGTGCTGAGGTCGAGGTTGCCAGGAATGATCTGCAGGTGAGCATGGTTGCAGAGGGTGCTGAGGTCGAGGTTGCCAGGAATGATCTGCAGGTGAGCATGGTTGCAGAGGGTGCTGAGGTCGAGGTTGCCAGGAATGATCTGCAGGTGAGCATGGGTGCAGAGGGTGCTGAGGTCGAGGTTGCCAGGAATGATCTGCAGGTGAGCATGGGTGCAGAGGGTGCTGAGGTCGAGGTTGCCAGGAATGATCTGCAGGTGAGCATGGGGTGCTGAGGCACTGCAAGCGGGAAGGTGATGAGCATTGCAGTGGTGCTTGATGCGTGGGGTTGCATGTCAGGGCAGTACAGCCTGCTTATTGAGTGTGTTTGAGCAAAAGGACCTCCGAAGGTCCTTTCTGCACAGTTTGTCACACAAACACAAACACACACGCACGGAAACACGCGCACGCACGCACGCGCGCGCGCATTTACACACATACAAAAACACATATGCACACGCACACACACATAATAACACGCATCCACACAAGCATGCACACAAGCATACATGCGCGCGCACGCGCACGTACACACACGCACGCACGCATGCACGCACATTGCTCACACACTGATGGCATGTGCGCTCTTGGTATAGCATGCAGAGTGCTCCAAAGAAAGTACAAGCGTTCATACACTCACTGACCCTTACAATGTGCTTATGTAGTCTGGCATGAACCACTCACATGCTTACTGACCCTTGTATTGTGCTTAAGAGGTAAGGTATAAATCACTCACATGCTCACTGACCCTCATGATGTACTCATGCATTTGGCATGAACCACTCACGTGCTCACTGACCCCTGTGGTGTGATGTGCTCGTGCAGTTTGGCATGAACCACTCACGTGCTCACTGACCCTTGTGGTGTGCTTGTGCAGTTTGGCATGAACGACTCACGTGCTCACTGACCCCTGTGGTGTGGTGTGCTTGTGCAGTTTGGCATGAACCACTCACGTGCTCACTGTCCCTTGTGGTGTGCTTGTGCAGTTTGGCATGAACCACTCACGTGCTCACTGTCCCTTGTGGTGTGCTTGTGCAGTTTGGCATGAACCACTCACGTGCTCACCGACCCCTGTGGTGTGGTGTGCTTGTGCAGTTTGGCATGAACCACTCACGTGCTCACTGTCCCTTGTGGTGTGCTTGTGCAGTTTGGCATGAACCACTCACGTGCTCACTGTCCCTTGTGGTGTGCTTGTGCAGTTTGGCATGAACCACTCATGTGCTCACTGTCCCTTGTGGTGTGCTTGTGCAGTTTGGCATGAACCACTCATGTGCTCACTGTCCCTTGTGGTGTGCTTGTGCAGTTTGGCATGAACCACTCACGTGCTCACTGTCCCTTGTGGTGTGCTTGTGCAGTTTGGCATGAACCACTCACGTGCTCACTGTCCCTTGTGGTGTGCTTGTGCAGTTTGGCATGAACCACTCATGTGCTCACTGTCCCTTGTGGTGTGCTTGTGCAGTTTGGCATGAACCACTCACGTGCTCACTGTCCCTTGTGGTGTGCTTGTGCAGTTTGGCATGAACGACTCACGTGCTCACTGACCCCTGTGGTGTGGTGTGCTTGTGCAGTTTGGCATGAACCACTCACGTGCTCACTGTCCCTTGTGGTGTGCTTGTGCAGTTTGGCATGAACCACTCACGTGCTCACTGTCCCCTGTGGTGTGGTGTGCTTGTGCAGTTTGGTATGAACCATGCAAGCACGGAACCAGCACCTGGAGGGGTAGGGCTGGGGAATGGGAAGCCAGAAGCACCTGAGCAGGATGCTTGCGGAGCTGCAAACAAGGCATTGCAGGTGAGTGCTTGCTGTGCGTTGCACAACACTGAGCACTGCAGGTGATTGCTTGCTGTGCGTTCCGCAAGGGTGTCCCACAAGAGGTGCACAACAGGATGATCCCTGCACACAAGAAAATCGAATTTTCTGCTGTTCCTGCGGCTGATTGAATTGTGACGCCTACCAGGCGCGGCTCGGTGGTGCTCAAGGTGCCACATAATAGCCTCTGAGCTGCATCTGCTCCCTACTGCTTGTGCCGACTTCACCCTCTGTGCCTCTCATGTCGGTCCATGCGCTCTCCATGTACAGCACACCATGTACAGCATCAATCATGTACAGCACCACCCTTAAACAGCGTCATCCTTTGTGCCTCGCATGTCTTCTATGCGCTTTTAATGTGTTTACCACACAGGGCTGGCCAGTTTTATGCACAAGCGCCACATCTTTCATGTTTTCCTTGCAAGATTGCTTTTTGCTTGAACACACAGCGTGTGTATGCAGGAATGGCTGACTGTGTGTGTTTATGTGTGTGTGTGTGCATTGCTGCTCTCTTTTCTTCCTGGGCACACCGTCCACACTTCCATGTTGACTTCCCATGGTCTGTTTAATCTTGCACAGACGCGCCTACACCCTTCTCCTCCGATCTTAATTATAACCTCTTCACGTTCCTGTCTTTTCACCCTTGCGCAGGCGCGCCTTCCCACACTGCCCCCCAATCTTCTGTTCACCCTTGCGCAGGTGCACCTGTTCCCCCCTCCCCCCTAATTCCATTTCTATTCCATCACAGTGTGATTGAAAAAAATGAATGAAAACCTTAAAACCCCTGTTCACCCTTGCACAGGCGCGCCTGTCCCTCTTGCAACCCCATCTCTACGTCATCTCTTCACAGTTGTGTTATATTGCCTGTTCGACCTTGTACAGGCATGCCTGTCCCCCCTGTCTGTGCTGTTACCTCTTCACAGTTACACTGTGTTGTTTGTTGACCCTTGCACAGGCGTGCCTGTCCCTCTTGCAACCCCATCTCTATGTCATCTCTTCACAGTTGTGTTACATTGCCTGTTCAACCTTGTACAGGCGCGCCTGTCCCCCCTGCCCCCTCATGCTGTGGAGCAAGCATGCAACCAGTGGGTGCAGCAGCTGGCCCAGGACTGCGCTACGCGTTGCCCCACGCTGCTGCAGGTGAGGCAGGATGCGTCCATGTGTAAGATTGTGTGTGTATGTGTCTGTGTGTACGTGTGTGTGCGCCTTCTCACATGCATGCTTTGGCATCGCCGTCAATGCTTCACAGTATGTTTCTGAAGGCTGGATTCCTGTGGTCAATGAACAGCAAGTGCAATGAATGTTGCAAATGGTAACCTCGGACCAAGGCAGCGCTGCAGGCTGTCCCCACTCCCTTGCTCATCTAGCATTGGAAGTGTGAGCTTTCATTGCCGGTGTCAGCGTCGCATTATTTTTTTGCTTTAATTGACTTACCTATGCGATGCGGCTTACTCTGCTCCTCTGACTGTGCTGTAATTTTGTTTGCCCTTCCCCTGATGGCCGCTGCCTGCATTTTGTACACCCCCTCCTTGTGGTCCATGCCTTCCCTCTCTTGTTCCAAGTACCCACTGCATTATTGCACCAGCTCATGGCACATCTGTTATTTGCACGTGCAAAAGAAACCAAGCCCCCTCCCCTCCCCTCCACAAACACACACACATGCTCCTCCTGCAGGCATGCACCTCAGCAGCAGACCTGGTGGCTGTGGAAGGCGCTGTGCATGCTGCCATGGCGGCGTGGCCCATTCCCTATGGCACTGCCACCATCACGACTACCAGCAGCACCACCGCCAATGGCAGCAGGGCTGCAGGGGCTAAGGACAACAAACCAGCAGTGGGATCAGCTGCACCAGGAACAGCAGCAGCAGCGCAGCTGGGCGGGGGGGTTGCCTCTGCACAGGCAGCAGCAGGGGAGTCGTGGGGTGCAGTGTGCGAGCGTGTGCTGGGAGTGCCGCCGATGCCACTGTGGCGAGTGGTGCTGCAGCCGGCATTTGCGGGGCGAGCAAAGGAGGTTGGTGTGCCATGTGCGCCGTTGCTTGATGCCTCTTGTTTTTTTTGTTTGCTCGGGGGCACACGTTTTGCGAATGGCGGTGGCATCCCGTCATGAGCATGTTTTGCTGTACTCGCACCGACACATAAAGGAGAGCCATGGGGGCCACGCCTCCCCTGCGTCACTCCCTCCTACTCTTGCAAAAACAAATGCTACACCCTCCTGTGCTTGCACAAACAAACGCAGCAGAGCCATGCCTCCCCTGCGTCATTCCCTCCTGTGCTTGCACAAACAAACGCAGCGGAGCCATGCCTCCCCTGCGTCATTCCCTCCTGTTCTTGCACAAACAATAGTTACACCATGTGCTTGCGCAAGTAACTGTTACACCCTCCTGTGCTAGCACAAAAAAAGTCAGCTGAGCCATGCCTTCCTGTATCACGCCTCCCTGTGCTTTTGCCCGGCAACAGCGCAGGTGCCTGTTTGGCAATCACTTGCTCCCCCTCATAAGGGCATAGCCCCAGATAAACGTGCCCTTCTAAGCGCTCATTGCCAATCCTTCGATCTTCTTCTTCCCTTGTGATCCCAGCTGCTAGCAGAATGCTTCCGCTCAGTTGCAGCGGCTGTGCAAGAGCCTCTGGCGCAGTACTTGGCAGAGGCAAAGGAAGCCCGGCCAGAGCCAGCAGGAGAGGTGTCCTGTAAGGTGGGTGCTGTGTGTGGGTGTGGGTTGCAGCAGCCGTGTAAGAGCCTCTGGCGCAGTGCTTGGCGGAGGCAAAGGAGGCCCGGCCAGAGCCAGCAGGAGGTGTCCTGTGCAGTGGGTGCGTTGCTGGGTGGGTGGGTGGGTGGGTGGAATTTGTGTTTGGCTGTGGATGCGACTTGTGCATGGGTGTGGGTGAGTGAGAGGCAGTGTTTGGAGCTGGATTAGATGGGATTACGTGGGGAGCCTCCAGCCAGGTTGTATAAGTGTAGGTGAGTGAGGGGCAGTGTTTGGAGCTGGATTAGATGCAAGCGCAAAGGGAGCCTCCAGCCGGATCGGCCTGTGACTGGTAGGTGCCCATTCTCGGTTACAGTGTTCACCTCAGACGGTATTCAGGCCCCATGGGCAATGCCCCAGCCTGCATTCATACAAAGAGTGTTTTCCATCCCCTCCTCAGTTGTGCTGCGCTCTTCTCCAAGTAGGCGTTTCTCCATCCAAACCTGGGCTCGGTTGCAGTGCTGGCCCATGGTCACTGCCTCCAGTGCTCCACTGCCCATGCTGGCAGGTAAAAGTAGTGTGTGACCTTCTCTAGACTGGCTTCAATCCATCCAAGCCTTGGATCGGTTGCAGGGCTGGCCCATGGTCACTGCCTCCAGTGCTCCACTGCCCATGCTGGCAGGTAAAAGTAGTTTATGACCTTCTCCAGATTGGCTTCACTCCATCTAGACCTTGGATTGGTTGCAGGGCTGGCCCATGGTCTCTGCCTCCAGTGCTCCACTGCCCATGCTGGCAGGCCAGGGCAGGATTGAACTGCACAATGGACAGCAGCAGCAGCCACACAGCAATGGCAACAGCAGCAACAACAGCAAGGTGCCCTGGTCAGAGCGGTTGGGCTCTTCGAAGCAAGAGGGGAGGAAGGGCACAGCGGAGGAGGGAGACAAAGGTGTGTGTATGTGTGTGTGAGAGGGGGGGGAGGGGTTCCGAAGCAACAAGAGAGGAAAGGTACTGTGGAGCAGGGAGACAGATGTAAGGGGAAGGGGAGGGCACCTTTTTTTGGTACGCTGTGGATATGTTTTGATTGACTTGCCTGCTGCCACTTGGTGACAATGCCGCCTTGAAGCAGCGAGTTGAATGGAAGGTGTCTGCTAGTGGCACCACCTTCCAGGACGAATAACATGTCCTTTTTGCTTTCATCTTTTTCCTTGGATGGTCGACATGGCATGTTCCTTTTCTTTTTATTTTTACCATGGATGGTTGACATGGCAGCCAAGGAGCAAAGCCTGCTCGTGCCGCCTCACAATCATCTGCTCGATCGTGTCAGATTTGTGCGGTCATCGCCTCGTTCTTGCACGTTGAGTTGCGCTGCATCCTCAATTTGCATCCTTAATGTGCATCCTCAGTTTATATTCTCATTGGTTATCCTTTATGTGCATCCTTGCACAATGAGTTGCGTAGTACTCTGCTGATTATCTGACGCATGTCCTGGGAGAGCTTGCTTTGTGCAGTCTTCACTCCCTTCTTGCACATTAAGTTGCGCTGCATTTTCTGGGTTTAGGGTTTTGAGGTTTAGGGTTTAGGGTTAGGGTTAGGTCCGACGTACGTCCTGGGAGAGCCCACCCACGCCCTGAATCCTGTACCCAGTGAACCCAATGCTTCACAATCTGCTCTGGGTTCGGACGTGCTGCTGCAGACTTCCGTCAGAGCGTGCACTTCATCCGGCGGCGCTTCGACGACGAGCTGCTGGCAGCGTTGCAAGCCGCTCTGCTGCTGCTGCTGGGGCCCCGCCCATCCCCTACGCCCTCCTCCTCCTCCCCCTCTGCACTGCCCCCCCTAGCTGGCCCTGCCAGCAGCAGCCTCCAAACCATGGGCAGCGCTGCAGCCGTCAGCAGGTGTGTGTGTGTGTGTGTGTGTGTGCACTTCATTGTCTGGTGCTGTGGGGCTGGGAATAAGAGCGCCTTTGATCCAAGTCCGGCACACAAAAAAGCGCTGGCTCACACAGGAAACCTGCAGGCCTGAAAGCTCTTGCCTGCCTCTTTGAAGGTTGCCCACCTCTTTAGAAAATGAGAGAGCAGGTTCACATAGCACACCTGCAGGCCTGGCAGCCCTTGCCAGCCTTTCCTCCCAAGGCCACACACTGCACTGGCAAAAGCAAAAACAACTGTGCTGTCAGCCAACCAGCAACTGTACAGGTGTTTCACAAAACACTTGCTCTGCTTATGCTCTTCATACCTGCAGCCGTGCTGCTGAGCTGGAGCCATTTGTACACAGCCAGTGCATGGACCTGGTGGCCCAGCTGGCTGGCAGCTGTCGCTCACAGGTGGGTTGCTTCCCTTTGTGTGTGTGTCTGTGTGTGTGTGTGCGCGCGTGCATGCGTCTTTGGCTGTTAGGCAAATCCTGTTTCTACCTGCCAAGGCAATTGCTGCACACTGGCACACAACTGCTCACATGCACCTCCATCTGCTGTTCTGTAGCTTGCACGCCCTAAGCCTGGGCTTGCCTGAAGGCCTGGGCTTGCCCATGGGTGGATGGGTTTAGAAGTATGGTGCTAAAGTGTGACGCACATGTACCCACATGCACTTGATTTTGTGGTTCGTAGCTTGTCAAAGGCCTGAGCTTGCCCGCTGGTGGATGTCGTAGACTGACGCGTATGCGCTCACATGCACTGTGTTGCGTGCTGTGTTGGTAGCAGGTAGCAGGTGCCGGGCCTGGGCATGCCCAAGGGTGATGTTGGTACTGTATGTAAACACACACGATTCCTTACATGTTTTGTTGGTTGCAGGTGCAGAGCCTGGGCATGCCCAAGGGCGATGATGGCACCTCAGGGGCAGCGACAGCAGAGCAGCTGCTGGTACTGGGCAGGCTGTGCAGCGCGCTAGCCATGGAGAGCCGCTACTTGCAGGTGCGTACACTGCTCGTGTGCAGGTGTGTGCACAGCTGTTGTGCATCCCCTTGCCATGCTGCATACCTGCACAGGCGTGGAGCAAAGCCGGGAGCCGCTGCATGCAGCTGCGTGCACAGCTGTTGTGCACCCCCTTCCTGAATGTGCGCTCATCTGTGTCAGCGAGCACTGGTGGCTGTGGAGGGCTGCTGCTTGTAGGTTCGTGTGGGGCTGTTATATATCCCCTTTTCCTGCCACATGGATGATGGGTAGACACAGCATTATGTGATTGTCATTATTTTTTTATTTTCTTTCACACGTCATCCTCCTTCCTGAATGTGCGCTCATTTCTGTCAGCAATGCACTGATGGCCGTGGAGGGGTACTTCTTATGAGTTCATGCAGAGCTGCCGTGTGTCCCATTCTCATGCTGTGCTAAACAGGCAGGAGGCAAGCAAAGTGTGCAGCACACGCAGTAGGCATGCATGCCTGGCGAGGGCCTGCTGACAGCGGGCGCTTAGCTTGTCACACAGCCCCCCTGTTCCTGTGTGTGTATGCGTGTGTGCACAAAAAGCAACTCATCTATGCTCGATTACGCCGCCATGCTTGCTTGCTTGCCTGGGCTTGCTTGCTTGGGCAGGTGCTGCTAAGCCCTGCAGGCCTGGGCTGCAAGCAAGCAAGCAAGCAAGCATGGCCGGGTAATGGAGAAAACACGAGTTGCTTTGTGAGTAGACACTGGCGCTGAGCCCTGGAGGCCTGGGCCCTGGAGCCCAGCTGGCGCTGAGCCCTGCAGGCCTGGGCTGCTAGCGCCTACATCACCTGCAGTTATGCTCACAGGAGCGCAAGGAACGCTGGGTTGTAGCCTGTTTGTGCAGCAGGTGTTTCTCACACTTCTGTGAACATTCATGCAGGTGATGCTGAGCCCTGCCAACAGCTGGCGCCAGGCGGTGGCCCCGGCTCGTTCCACACTTACCTACTTCACCCGCCTATCAAGGCGAATAATTCCACTGACGCCCTGAACTTGCTTGCTCATTGCAAACGCAGGTGGTGCTGAGCCCTGCAGACAGCTGGCAGCAGGCGGTGGCTCAGGCCCGCCACGCAGCTGCTGGCCTGCAGCACCCCGGACGCAGCACAGCGGCCGCGATGCGCAGTGCAGCGGCTTCGGCAGCGCGGGGCGCGGCAGCGGGTGGGAAGCTGCAGGCAGCAGTGGGCCAGCTGCGAGCGGCAGCTGTGGCGGCGTACAGGTGAATAAGAAAAGATGATGCCCAATGCAATGATGACAAGATCAAGCTGCAGGCAGCGGTGGGCCTGCTGCGAGTGGCGGCTGTGGCGGCGGACAGGTGTCTGCATGTGTGTGTGCATGAACTTGATCTGTGCATGAACTTCACCTATATTTGCTTTGCTTGTGCCTTTGCGCGTGCTTTGAGGCCTACAATTCCGACGCAGCATCGTCGCATCTACATTTGCGCAACCTTCCTTCTGCCCGCACCCTGCTCCCACATCCGCTTCTCCAGGCAAACTTGAAGGCAAGCAAAGTCAAGTACTAGTCCAGCACACACATACACACACATGCACTTGTGACCACAGGTTATGGGCAGCATGGGCTGGCCGCTGCTTGGCCGCCAGCTTGCGCTCGCGCGTGGTCGCCGACGATGCCCTCACCTCCAACACCACCCCCCTGAGCTGGCAGGAAACAGTGGTCCCGGGCGCAGGGGCAGGGGCAGAAGGGTTGGATGGCGGGTTGGATGCAGGGCTGCTGCTTGGGGATTCGGGCCCCCAGGACATGCGGTTCATGCTGCCTGCTTGCCCCTCATTCGCGGTGATGGCGCTGCTGCATGGTGCATGCCAAGAGGTGCGTGCGGGGTGCTGCGACACGCGCTGTTCATACTGCCTGCGCGCCTGCCTCTCCTGAGCATTGGTGGCGCTGCTGCATGGTGCATGCCAAGAGGTGTGTGCAGGGTGCTGCGACATCACACACGCATACGCACACGTGCACACACACATGCACACACACACACGCACGCACACACGCACGCACGCATACACATACACTGCAGGTGCGCCGAGCGGGAGACCACGCTGCCGCCCCTGAGGCGCTGCAAGCCTTAGAGTGGGAGGTTGCCGGGGCTGCCCTAGTAATGTATGCACGCCTGCTGCGAATGGATGCTAGCCTGGAAGACGGACCAGAGGGGAGCGAGGAGGAAGCCAGCAGCAGTGGCCTCATGGGTATCAGCTTAGCTAATGGGGCAACTGGATTGGGGATTGGTGGCAACAGGTGTGTGTGTGTTGTTTCTGGAGTGCTTTTTCATCACCAAGGAAGAGAAGAGGGAGAGAGAGAGAGAGAGAGAGAGAGAGAGAGAGAGAGAGAGAGAGAGAGAGAGAGAGAGAGAGAGAGAGAGAGAGAGAGAGCTATTTAAGACGCTTTGCAGGACCGGGATGCATCATGGGCTACATGTTGGCAATGGTGCTAGTATGAACTTTGGGCTCTGAGTAAGCTAATCCTCGTTTCTAGTCAAGGTGTAGGAGGCCTGTGAGCAGTAACAGCCTTGGTGAAGAACCTGTTTCAAATATTGTAAAGCTGCTGCACTTCATCGTTTCTTTGTTCCTGCTGTTTAAAGTTCAGGCAGCCGTGACGCGCACCCCCTGTATCTGCTTAGAGAGCGGTTGACGCAGCTGCTCCCCTAATGAGGGTTGCTACATATTCACTCAAATGTGTGTACACCTGATCTTGAACATTCACACACACATACACACATGCAGCACGAGCGGCAGCAAAGCCGAGGCTGCTGCTGCTGCTCGCCTGGCAGGCGCCCTCACAGAGAAGGGCGTGCTGCAGCTGCTCATGGACGTGCGCTTCATGCGCGATGTGCTGGCAGGGGGCCGGCCACTGGGGCCACCCCAGCAGCAACATCAGCAGCAGCAGCAGCATGGTACGGAGGGGAATGCTGAGGCTTCTGATTCCCATATCGTGGCAGCGCTGATGGAGCGGCGGCGGCAGGGATCGAACTTGGAGCAGCATTTGCAGGTGAATGGATGTATTGGGGTACCAGATAAGGGCTCCATGTAAAGGTGAATCACAGATGTCAGTGTGTCGTAAGCGCACCTGTTGCTGCAAGGACTCCGGCGATGCTTGCCGCCGATTCAAGCATGCACCCATCACCATCCGTGTGTATGAATGGAAGCTCTGGCTTTTATTGATCCATGCCCCCGCAAGCGAGATCTTTCTTTCTCTCTCTGAAAGCCAATTGTATGCTGATGCTGACCATATGGTGCCAATGCCCTCTGTGCTTTTTGCCCTCCACATGAAATCATGATAAAGCATTGCCATTGTCTGTGATGGCTGCTTGAAGCCGTTTGCTAGAACTCAAGCGCAGCTTCTTTCCTTTACACTGGCACCATCATGTGTACCCCTCACATGATCCCTTCATACCTTCACGTGTCCTCCCATCCATCTCATACCATACTATGCACGCACATGTGATTCATCCCATATTCCATGACGTGCACCCACATGAGAAGCATACCATCATTTGCACTCGCAGACCTGACTCGAGACATTATGTGCCCTCACATGATCTTTCACAACTTCAGCAACTAAGTTTCCTCCCCATGCACACCATTATGTGCGCCCATAGAACTGGCTGGACCCCATCCACTGGGTCACTTAAGGAACCTACCTGTGGATCGACGTGCAGCACCTGCAAGAGCACAGCTGTTTCATCTCGCTTCTACCTACGTTCCTCTAAAACACCTGCATGTGCCCTCACAGGATCGGCTGGACCCCATCGACTGGGCCACCTACGAACCTCACCTGTGGACCAACGTCCAGCAGTTCTACCAGCGCACAGCCACCCTGCTGGGCTCCCTCACGCAGCTGCAGCGCGCGTACCCGGAGGGGCCATCTGCATCTGGTCGCAGTGGCACAGCTGCTGGTGGCGCTGCCTTATCGTCCACAGCCGCCGCACCCAGCGGCCGCGCGCGTGATCTCAATCCCATGAATGTGCTGCCGGTGGCGCCGCGCTTCCACTACCTGCCCATCTCCATCCCCAGCATTGCTCGCGGACCCACTGCTGGGGGCACGCAGGCGCTGGCAAGGATGCAGACGAGTGAGTGCAAGGATGCAGACGTTCCAGTGCTAGGTTGCAAGGATGTTGAGACGAGTGAGTGCAAGGATGCAAGGCTGCAGACGGGTATCGATATGGAGCTGCGCTTGGGTGCGCCCTTTGTGTTGCAGGCACAGGATTTAATGCAACAAGCAGCAATTTGTTATGCTGAATGCCAGAGTGCTGTGTACTTTTGCAGACAATGGCGTGGCAAACAAAAATCTGGTGGGGCCGCTGTGATGCACTTGGTGTTCGTGTCGCACATGATTTTTGCTGCACATGCAACCTAGCCGGAGTTCCGCAGCTGTTTCTCCAATGGCTTTACAAAGTTTGGACCTGGTACAGTTCAAGCAAGCATGGTTTGCGCATGTTTGGGTAAACCTGCACATGCAAGCACGCTGCATGGGGCTCTCCCAAACGGCAGCAACAGCTTTGTATACCTCCCGGGGCAGCCCAGATCGTACATACGTCATCCTCTGTCCCACCACAAATCCTATCACATCCTGTCCCACCACACATCCCAAGCATATGCATTTAAGCTGCTTCATTGCAGGTGCGCTGCCCAGCTCCAGGTCCGGTCCACTCACAACCACAGCTTTGTGGACTTGGGGTAGTTGGCCTGCCAAAATGCACATGGCACCCTATCCCATCACACGTTCAGAGCATGCTTTCAAACCCATCTCTTGCAGGTGCGCTGTCCGGGGATGGTCCCACTGACAGCCACAGCTGTGCGGACCTGGGGTAGTTGGGCTGCCCAAACTATGCATCAAACCCTATCCCATCACGCGTTCCATGCATGTCTTCCACACACACTCTCTTGCAGGAGCGCTGTCCGGGGATGGTCCCACTGACAGCTACAGCTTTGCAGACTTGGGGCTACCGAAGCGCCAGCGCCCCTCAGGTGGCATGGGTCAGCGTGTGGGTGACATGGCATCTGTGCTGGCAAGCGGTGGCAACGTCGACCCAGCCGCCGTGGCGGCAGGTAGCTCCGGCAGCTCCAGCACGGCAGCAGCTGCCGCGATGGGTGGCTGGAATGCACGCTTCCAGACAGGTTCGTTCGGCACTCTTGGCAGCATGCTGGGGGACAAGGCCGCGGAGATGACAGCCCTCGCCCAGCAGCGGTTTGAGCACTTGTCGGAGCCGTCCTCCTTCTCGGGCCTGCTGTCCAGCTTCGCCAAGACCACGTTCCGATAGGGAGCACCTCCAGAGGTTTTGGATCTTGTTGTCAGGAGGCGTTGTGGCTCAAGGGCACGTCTTTCAATTTATGAGGAGGAACAACTTGAAGCACTGGACACATGCTGCAATAAAAGTTTCTAGATTTCAGGACAAGAGATTGTAGTTCTATAAGAGGTTCCCTTGGTAACCAAGTTCGGCCAGAAATAATGAAGCGTGGGAGTGTGGTAATGTGGTTGGTTTTTTGGGTGGATGGTCCTGGCTGCCATGCTGGATACATGACAATGCTTTTCTTACTGTTGTGCAAGTGGCTGTGAAAAACAGACGGTGGTACTGGTTGGTCAGAACATGAGCTCAGCGCATGCAAGCCATTGCATCCAACCCTGATGTTGGACCAATGTAGACTGTTGCATCGGACCTCTTTGACTATATCAGAAAGAAAGTAGGACATCTGATTCGAGTCTTGCTCAAGAAAACGGCTAACGTCTTCATTGCTAACCTCAGAATGGTGTAAACCGGTAGGACCAAGGGAAACTCTTGTTTGTGGAGAAGTCTCAAAGAAGAGATGAGCATACTTGTTCTCTCCAATTGGTCTTGCAAGAAAAGACTGCATGCCACGGGCAGGCAGCACTGGCAGACCACAACCACTGGCAACTGGCATGTCACAACTAGCTGCATTGAGGAATAGCTCCCTGCCAGGGACAGTGAAAAGCCAGCTAGCGATGACTTCATCATAGGCTCTCAAGCCCAGCCTCCAAGCCTAGCCTTTCAGAACCCAGTGGACTCCTTAATTGATATCATATGATAGGGAGAGTTTCCTCTGCCTGCGTAGTCTTCCTTTTCTTCTTTTAGCAACTCACAGACCAATACTTGTGTCTACAAGTTGAAATCTCATTTATATTTACAAAGTGAAATCTGTGACAAAGCTGGTAAGGAATGTGCAGATGCTCGTGCAAAATACCAGGCAAATCAAGCCAACAGTGGCGTGGCAGATACTGGAATTCCAAGCGCAGGTCCCAGCTGAATTCCATTTTGGTTAGCCAAGGAGGAAAGACGAGAACAATCTGTCGGCACGTCCACAGCTCCTGCAATCAATCCTAAAATCTATCTTCCCAATCTTTAATAGACTCAAAACCAAACCAAAGATTCAATAGACAGCGCACTTCGCATGCTCTCAGGCTGCCAAAATCATATCATCTCCAGCATGAAAAGTGAATGCTACAATGTTGCTGAAAGAATGATTACAAAAGCCCTCAGCAGAAGCCCTCAGGAAGCAGGCTTGGTTAACATGGATATAGGAAGTGATGATCGGCTGGTGCAGCACAACCTCCGAATTCCTGCACATGCTTCTAATAAAACTATACCCTCCTACCTCTTTCCACATAATTTCCCTAAGAAGTCTAGACTCACACCAAGCCGTCCTAATGCTATACTGATTACCCACTATCAAGCCAAAACCACTTCTTCCTCTCCTTCTTCCTCCTGCTTGCACCATGTTACGCAGCAGGCTTGTTGCCATGGACGCTTGCTGTAGAGAAAAACTCCAAGAACAGGGCATTGAAGTCCCTGAAAACATCTCCAGGGATATTCCTGACTGGGCTTTTCCCAATGGTTCTGTCCCCTCTGCCCGACACCGAAGCCGTCCGTGTTGCTGTCTTTGTGCGCCCTATCCAAGGGAGAGCAACCCATCTTAACCCTAGGATGATACCAGCCCACGACAGAGATATTCACCTTGTGGAACCTAAATTCTGCCCTGACACTAACCCCTTACCCAGCCTACGAACAGCTGCCGAGCAGCGTGCTGGTACCATTTCCAGACTTTGCACCCGTAGTCTCAGAAACCCGAACAGAAATAATTAAGGTGACCTTGCACACCATTTTACTTAGTGTAACAGGTACTATCTATGATGACTACACCATCACTCCTCTGGTTGAGCTGGGTCTTACCAGACATAACGCAGAAAAATTAGCCTCTCAATTAAGTTGCCATGCACTCCAATCATTAACAAAAATAATAAACACCAGGCACTCATTATACTTGCAGGGTTCTTCTGGCAGGGACGTCACTGGGGGCGAGGCAGTTCAGAGCAGGAGGATGAGAGTCTACGCCCGCAGGCGCATGGCTGAAAGCAACCCGCCAGACCCTCATCAGTTGTTCCCCATCAGTTCATAACTTGGTTTAGGCTGGGCCTGCGAACCTCCTCGGTGAGGCCCTAGCTAGCTTGCTAGTTAGGGGACCTTTCCTTAATGCACGCAGCTGGACCTGGATTGTGTAGACTTTTCTATTCTTACGCAGCAGGCACGACACCTCACAGAGGACCAGCGCAGCAATCCGAGTTTGACAGCCCCATCAACTGAGTGCAAACCAGCGGCACGTATACTTGATCAAGAAAAAAATAAATACTGTGAAAATTAAATACTGCAAGAATACCAGTGGAAGAGCTATGGCATTACATATCATACTTCTGGTGTTGGTGGAATCTTAAAATATTTGGCCTCGACCACCAACGAGCTAGCAAGCTTGCACGTGAAATCCATGCATCATGGATATGATATTCTATGAAGTACGTTCACAAACTTGTCTCCACTAGGGGTGCTATTGAGAATAAGAATATCCTAGCAGCCAGGTCCTGAAGCCGGGTGCTTCTAGCAACCCTCCAGATTCTGACTAGCCCTTTTTTTCCTGCTTTGTGGTGGAAGGGACTCACGGCTCTTTTGAGCCAATGCATCTTCTATTCCTTTATTGATGTAGGGAGAGTTTTCTCTGGTTTTTCTTTTCTTAGACAGCACACTCCACATGCTCTCAGGCTGTCAAAATCATCTCCGATCTGAAAGCGGAATGCCATAATGTTACTGGCAAAATGATTGCAAAAGCTCTTAGCAAAAGCCCTGTGGGGACAGACTTGATAATACAGAAAGAAAAACTATGTAGGCAGAACTTCTTCGTCGGGAAGTGTGGATTTTCTAGTCCCAACCTGATCAAGTTCTGATCTGTCTAATTCAGGAAATAAGTGATCTGAATCATTTCTTTGGGCTGAACTGATTCAGTTCATCAATCAGGACGGGTTTTGCCTGAATCAGATCCTGATCAGAAGTATTTGACAACGACCCTCAGAGGTGTGCTTTTCAACAGGAGAACTGATTCAGGTCGATTTCAGCTTTGAGAGCACCTGAATCATGATGACCTGATTGATCTGATTCAGGTAGTTTCTCAGTTCGTTTGAATCTGAAGTGATCTGAACCAGTTATTCGGGCTGGATTGATTCAGCTTCCCAATCAGGACGGGTTTTGCCTGATTCAGTTCAGCCCAAAGAACTGATTCAGCTCGTCAGTCAGAATGGGTTTTGCCTGAATCAGGTCCTGGTCAGAAGTACTTGGCAACGACCCTTAGTGGTGTGCTTTTTTACAGGAGAACTGAATCAGGTCGAGTTCAGCATGGTTTGCACCCGAATTAGGATGACCTGATATGACCTGATGCAGGTAGTTGCTCAATCTGTCTGGATCTAAATTGGAACTTCTTCTAGCCTGCAAGCCCATCCAAGAGGTTTTTGCAAATTTGGTGAGGTGAATAACATGGCACTTACCTGTTCCGCAAGTTGGTGATGGCACACTGATGCCATTTTCAAATTCACTTACCCGGCCCCTTAAAGTACGTGAATTGAAGACTCTACGCACATCAACACAGTTTCTAAAAAAATGAAGTGGATGCAGTCTAGGTAGGTGAGCAGGGATTCAAAGGTTGTCTGTTGCACCAGTCATCACTTTTTATGTCTGTGTTACCTCTTTCCAGTAAATTTGACTATGTGATATAGACTCACCTCCAGCCGTCCTGATGCTATACTGATTCCTCCCTATAAAGCTAAACCCACTCCTTCTTCTCCTTCTACCTCCTGCTCACACCATCATGCGTTACGCAGCAGACACAACCCCACACAGAGAACCACAACAGCCAACCACCTGAGGCAACCCCATCAACTGAATGTGAAACAGCGGCATGTGCACTTGATTGCAATTAAGTACTGTGAAGACACGAGGGCCCGGACAACAGGTGGAGGTGGCACAGCGGCAGCATGCAGACCTCTGCAAAAGTTGTAACTCTTCACACCATCCTTTTGGGTGTTGGTGGAACCTTCTACACTGAGCACACCCTTAAACAGTTGAAACAGCTGGGACTTGACCACCGACGTGCCAATAATTTTGCTCGCAAACTTCATGCCCATTCTGTCATGTATGCCAACAAGCTTGATACCACTAGGCGTGCTATTGAAAACAGTAATACTTGTCACAGCCAGGTTATGGAGCCAGGTGCTTCCAGTAACCCTCCAGGTCCCCATTAGCATTTTTAGTTCACACCTTTGTGGCGGAGGGGACTCACGGCTCTTCTGGGCCAATGTGTCTCCTTTCCTTAATTGATGTAGGGAGAGATCCTTCTGCCTGCGTAGTTTTTCTTTCTTAGGAAAATTACGTGGAAAGAGGTGAGGTGGTATAATTCTGTTTGACACATGCGCAGGAATTTTGAGGCTGTGCTGCACCAGCCGATCATCACTCCCTATGTCCATCATGATGTTAACCAAGCCAACTCCCCAAGGGCTTTTGCTAAGAGTTTGATGATCATTCTTCCAGCAACATTGTGGCGTTCAGTTTTCATGCTGGAGATGATGTGATTCTGGCAGCCTGAAAGCATGTGAAGTGCGCTGTTTAATTGATGTCAGCCTGGGGATGGGCATATTGGGTTAGTGGATCTTTTGAAGCGGACCGCATGTGTTTGGTTATAGAGGGTGCCTGTGCAGTAGTGTAGGATGGTGCGCTGCGTAGGAGAGGATACACAGGGCATGTTTCTAAAGGCATTTCTAATTTCCTTATCTATGTGTGCTAACAAGTCAAGTCAAGTCTGATAGTACCAGTGGCCTCTTTTGGGATCGGCAAACCCAAGTCTGTATTATGCATGCATTTTGAAGATTGGGTCCGTCATTGCCAGAGCAGGCTGGCTCTCTTTTACTATGGCGCTCTTCTATGCAGGCAGGACTTGCTCCTGCTCACCAAAGGTATCTTTGCAAGCAGGATGTCCTACATTTCCCCTGATGGGCACATCAGTATGTTGGAGCAAGTCACACCTACGAATCAGGTCTGCCCCTGGATTATGTAGATACATGGACAATTAATGCAAGCATGGTAGCACTATGTATAAGCAACAAGTTGAATGGTCAATTGGCCCACATGATGAATCTTTGCATCGAGACATTTTGCAGCATGGAAGATATGTGTTCACGCAGATCAGAAAGTCCTTTGGGGGTCATAGGGCATTTTTCAAGAGTGTTTTTCTAGCCTCTCAAGCCGCATTCAGGGACGCAGCATTGCAACAATTTGTGCAGTCTTTTTCTTTGCGTTCAAGGGCACAGCCCTGCATAGAAGGTTTGGAAAGGGCAATTTGTTGCGTAAGTGTGTGTGACAGGGTGCGCATAGGGAAGATGGGGCAGTACAATGAAATCTGGGAAGTTTTCAAAAGACCCAATCTTGCCAATTTTGCCTAAAAGTGCATAGCAGATAATGACACCATTGGTGGGCTGGCTGGGTTAGGGTGAGTGAGAACACTTTTTTTTTTTAATACATAAGCAGGAAGAAGCTTAAACGAAACATGCATAGGACCGCAAGAGTGAAACACTGGGCGCAAAATATTGGATTTTTCTCAGATCTCCAGCCAAATTTTGATCTGGCATAGATCATTAAGGTAAACAAAATCTGAGCGAAAAAACTTAACTGGCAAAACTAAAGAGCGCAAGATTTTGTTGCTACGCTTACCATCATGACCTCAATTGAAGCCGAAGATCCACACATATCCTATTTTGGAGCATCTTTTTGGATGAAAGCTATTGCATATTGCCAAACTGCCTTGGTCTTTTACGCATGCCTGCTTCCTATTCATTCACTTCTATCCTATTGAACTTAACCAAGTTTCCACTGTATTATCTGCACTTACTAACCCAGCAAGTACTGTGAATGCTCGGCCTGAAATCATAGGAGAAGAACGCTGTTCTCTACCATGGCATGAGTCAGCTGTGCTTCCTGTGTGTCTTTGATGCCACCAGAAATGTCCCAATTTGGTTGAACGAGTGCTGGTCCAGACCTGCACGCCTTGGAATGCCAAGGCGCAGACAGCTGGTGTCCCAAGCTGACTGCAGGGGCCTGTAATTCTCAGTCCAAACAGTCGTGCATGAATCATGATATATGTACATTCAAAAGGCCTGCTGGCGCTGAATGCTCGCCTCTGGCTTCTGGCATTCCGATCTTGACGCCTCGTTGCCATTGTTTCTGTGCATGTCTTGTCAAGGACACATGCGGCCCAGCAAGAGTGGATGCATGTGTACAACGCCTAATCTTGAGGCCTGTGCAGCATCAGTTAAGGCAGGAGCAGCCTGTTCATTCAATCCATTCCTTGTCCAGAATATCCCACTCCACACAATTTGGATCTTGATATTCAACAGTTTTTTAAGATAATAAATCACCATTGGGAGCGCTCACTTGCGCAGGACAAAAGAGGGCAAGCCTCGGATCCATCGAAGTCCAGCTCAAGCGCCTTGCGCGTAAGCACTCCAACTGACCAGGACCATGCACTCATAGCCTAACTAACTAAATCCTCAGTGGATCCTTGTGCCCGGAGGAGAGCCGTGCAAGCGACCAAGCAAGCGCAAGCACGGCAAGCGTGAACGGGACCGCGCTCTTGCGCACTCTCCGGCCCCATCACCTTCATCGTATGTTCTGAATCTAGGCCGCACCTTTGGATATGGATAAAGGGGCTGCAAAACGCTGGATCGACAAACAAGCAAACAATCGAGCCCATCACATCTTTCCCCCAATCCACATTTTTCTCTTTCAGCACCTTCAATTCAGCCCTCAAAAATGTCTCCACGGTCTATACAGGGCTGGCATGGAGCGACTCCGCGCTTCCTCCTGCGTGGGAGCTGGTGGGACTGGCTGTATGGGGCAAGTTCAGCCTGGAGCAAAGGAGGTGAAGGAGAGAGAAGAACATCAGGGTCTAAAAGTATTGTTGGGAGAGGAAGGGAGGGAGGGAGGGAGTGAATGGTTCGGAAAGGGAAAGACTCTTGCAGGTCATGTCAAGGCTTGCAAGCTGCGCGCCTGCTTGCATCCAAAACCCCATCACGCACTCTACACCGACACGTAGCTCTTGTGTGCAACTTTATCCTGTGTGCCTCTCAGGCTGCAGGCATAGCTCACTTTGCACCAAAGCAGGCTATTGTGACTCTCAATCTTCCACAAATATGTACCTCTCTCTCTCCCTTTTATCCAGGTGGAGGAGGGCATCGATGGCCACAGGGCAGCACAGTACCCAAAGGAGGAGGCATCTGGAGCTGAGCAGGCTGAAAATGCAGAGGCAACCACACCTCTGCACGCGCAAAGCTTGCAGGCCCTCCTCCTGAATGCTGGCAGGTGAGGAAGCATCTGTGACAGCTGCAGCGTGCATACCTTTGTCCCAGCTGCCCTGAAGATTGCTGCAGTATGACACTGACATTGACAGACACATAAAAGCGCGCGCGCGCACACACACACACACACACACACACACACACACACACACACACACACACACACACACACACACACACTCACACTCTCACACACACACATACTCACACACAATACACGCACACACTGACACACATTCACATGCACACCGCAGCGCCTTGGCTTCCGCCACGAGCCCTGCATGCCCAGGCAGCCCGTATGCCCCGTGGCCCCCACACGAATTCCAGGCCCTCCTACACACCCCCAGCAATCCTAGTACCCCCCTTCGGCGCAGCCTGTACCAGGGGTTCATCATGCCATCCAGCCCTGTGAAGCGCCCTCCCTCTGCCACCCAGATGGCGCAGCCTCGGATGACTGGCGGGCGGCTGGGCAGTCCCACTCCCACGTCCCCCAGGCTTCCAGGTGTGGGTATGGGGGGTATGGGGGATGTGTGTAGGAGAGAGAGTGTGTGCGTCACAGTATGCATGAATGGTGAGAGTTCAAAGCAAGCCGTGCGATCCCCCCCCCCCCTGCATTCCTTCATGTCAGCAGCTCTCCCCTGTCAACACCGATGTGACCGCATTAGGACCTGGCGCAGGCTTGTGCCAGCTTATGCAGTATGCGCCTTGTGCAGCGTGCAAAGCAGCATGCAGCACTTCTAGCTCTCATCTGTGCCTGCGCTGAGCATGAAAAATCTGGGCTGTAACGCACCAGGTGTGAGGTTACGCCTCATTTATGCATGGACAAGAAAGAATGCACGAGGCAAGTATGCTCCTGTTGCTGTTGTCAATCAGAATCAGAAGTAAAGGTTGCTTTACTCTGTGATCAGGTGACATGTGCCGCATTGTCTATAGGCAAGCTTGGTCCATACCTAGGGCTGACCCAAATCCGTATTGTTGTGGCTTAGGCTTCAGCTGCTTTTCGAGGAAAATAAGGAAATGTGGCGCACACATGTATGGAACTGTATGTATAAATACACACATGTATACAACCAAATGTATATACCAAATATATATAGGTGTACGGAACTGGCAAACCTGGCTCATAACGTCAGGCCTGCTGCTGTACTTCTTGTGAGTTGCAGGGGGAGCTGCCTCACCTTCCAGGGCAACCTTTGGTGCCTTCTTTGCCAGATCACCCCTCCCGGGCTCCCCTTCAAGGCATCAGCCAAGGTGTGATTATTTTTCATGGCTCGGCACCTCGTGGATTACCTAAGCTAGCCCCTGCAGTACTATGGAAGAACAGGTGTGGGTATGAAATATGCGTGAAATGAACAAGCCACTGGTAGCAGTGCCTGGCATTATATTTGCCTTCCGCTGAACCTCACACCTTCAGACTCTAAACGGGGTAATGAGAGTGTAGGTTTCGACTGCCCGGAACAGTTGCCGCAATGATGGAAATGCTGCCTGACCAGCTTAACGTTGAGAATTCTTGCTGCCCCCCATAAATATGCTTGGAAACTGTGAGTCTTTGCACCTTGCAGCTTACTCAGTATGCTGCAACTCTTTGCCGTGCGTACTGATGTAGGGCTGCGGAGGGTGTGAGGGCCATGGATTCACAAGGGCCCCAGACTGCGACACCGTGGCAAGGTGAGGGTTACACTGTGAGCAAAAGAAAAGAAAAAAAAGAAAGTCTGCGCAAGCCAGGTCCAGCTGCGTGCATTAAGGAAAGGTCCCCTAACTAGCAAGCTAGCTAGGGCCTCACCGAGTAAAGGAAAGAGGGCCGCGAAGGCCACCCTTCTTCAGGTTAAGGGGAGAGACTCAGTCCCGAAAGACTGCGTCAGTCTCCTAAAGTGTGAGCAAGACATTGAAAGCATGCTGGGCAGGGATGAGATTAAGAGCACTGGAATGCCTGATCTCTAGTCGACCAGCAGCCAATGCCGTGGACTGACCAGGTCCAGGTTTTGAAGGTCTCTTGTGAAGGGGGCAAGCAGCCTCTGCTTTGTCAATCTAAAAACTAAAGGAAGTCAAGGCTTGGCTCAGGTCCGCCTCAGAATGCAGGCGCGGCATGGCAGGTTGCGGTGTGTTTTCAAAAGGTTGCATGTTTTGCATCAGGTACGCACTAAGGAGCTATTCTTTGCCTCAGCTGAGCTCAGTGGAGGCTATGGGTAGCTACTTTGTACCGACCTGATGATACATGCATCATTTTTTGAGACACATGGGCACAAACAGGCTTTCTCCCGCCTCTACTGAGCTTGTTAGAGGCTCAAATAGTACTTGTTGGTTCTCTCTGCCAATTTGCTAGACCTATTTACCAAACTCTTTTCATAAGCTGAGGTCAAAGGGGGGCTGGCTGCACACAAGCAAGGCCTGTCCCACCCTCCGGCTTCCTTCCCTGTTTTGAAGTGTTTGGAGGCAAGAATTAAGGATCTGCCATGCCCGCGCTCAAGGTCTTCAATGGTTGATCGCCTCGGCTGAAGGCCTGGTGTTTCTTGACGATTAGGTGTCTGCCACTATCGTGCACTTGGTTCTGTGTGGCCGTATAAATACACGCTTAGAAATCCATGCATCTGGCCACCCCTTTTGCGCTTGATGCTTGCGACCTGTAGCACATTGTCGTCCCCTTCTGAAAGTGCTGCAACCTGCGCCTCATTTGCCATTTCGCCTGCACTTGCTGTATGCGATGTGCGCGCACTTGTATCTCTTGATCCGGGGAGTGGGAGGTTATGGTGGCTGATAATTATCTGATGTGCACAGGCGTTTTCAGGCTGTTCAGCCCGCTAAAACTGGCTGCATCGCCTGAATGCCAATTGCACTACCTCTCCATGCACACAGAGCTCCCCTTAGACCCCCTTCAGCTCTGTGTAGAACCACAGCAAAAGGCATGTTTGTGACAGGACCAGCTTATTGTATTATGTTTGTGTACGGCTTCAATGTGTCCATCATTTGAAGTAATTCGATGTATTTCCCATAAAAAATATAAACAGCAGGATCACCTGCAGGGCCAGCATCCTCCACTTCCTGCTTTACAGATCGTCCCAGGCCTTGATCAAGCCAATGCAAGCTCAACCCCCTCACCTGTTCATCTCAACAGCTTTTCCCAAACACTGTGTCCCTTCATGTGGCCCACACCCCTTGCCAACACCTCACGCTCCCCACCGACTCTCAGCACCTTTACTACCCAGGCATTGTCTTCCCCTGCCTCTCCTGGTGCAGGCAATAGTCAGCGGCCCCTTGCTCAGAGTGCCCTTGACGCCCCCCCCTCCTCAACCCCACAGCTCATAGCCACCAAGCGCGTCCTCCGCCGCGCAGCACCGCTCACTGGGCCCACCCCCACTCCCATTGCCCCCTTTGCCGAAGCTGCTCCGTCCACGCACCCCCGTCCTGGCACTACTCCTCTGCTCAATGGCACTCTCCCACTGACAAGCAGGATCCAGGGCCTTGCTGCTCCCATGCTCAAAGCTGCCGGCACACAAAATGCCCCAGCAAAAATTGCGGGCGCTGCTCCTGCTGGCACTTCTGCTGCTGGCACTGGTGCTCTTGCTGCTGCTGGCCCTGCAGCTGCTGCTGGTCCTGCCCTGCAGCTGCTGTCCAACACTCCTCGCCCAAGGCCAAAGTCTCGCTTGGGAGGCGCTGCAGCTGAGCATGCAGCTGTGGGGGGTGCTGGCTCCACTGCTGCTCCTCCTGCAATGGTAGGCGGAAGGGCTGGGAATGGTCGCAGTGCTGGGGATGCGGGGCCCCTGCTCGGGTTCCTGAAACGCCCTCAGCAGCAGCTGGGACAAGCGCACGCTGCGCAGCAGCAGCAGCCCCAGCAACAGCAGCCCCAGCAGTGGATGCAGGGTGAGACGGGCGCATCCGTGGAGGATTGCTGGCCTGAGTGGTTCAAGGCGTGGACGAGTACGGGGCAGGATCTAGGCGTGGCAGGCCAGTATGATGCTGCGTTCTTCACAGCTAACCTTGGCCTCCGAGGCCCTGAGCCCCTGAGCGCGGAGCAGGGGAGCATTGGAGGTGGGGATGTGGGCGCCATGTGCGCTATGCAACCCCAGCTCCAACAGCAGCAGCAGCAGCAGCAGCAGCAGCGGCTTGAGCGGAAGCAGTGCAAGGTGGAGATGACAGAGGGGGGAGGCAGCCTGCAGGATCTGGGGCCAGCAGGGCTTCAGCATCACCATCAGCAGCAGCAGCAGATCAATTTTTCATGCTTTGGACTGGCAGGCTCCAGCGTCGCAGGTGCGCGTGCATCGCCGTCCCTGCCACCTGTGTGCGTCTTTGGCGCAGGCAGTGGTGCAGGAGGTTTCCCTGCTGGCGGCTTTGACATCATGTGCGGGGGTGCTGACGGCGGCATTGATGCTGTTGGTGGCTTCAATCCCACCAGCATTGGTACACAAGGCGGCCTTGGTGGGGGTCCCGCTGCAAGTGGGGGAGACAGCAAGATGCAGGAGCAGGGGGATGAGGGGAGCAGCGATGAGGACAGCAGTGACAGTGGGTCAGGGCCGAGCAGGAGGAGCAAGGGCAAGCGGCCCGCCAAGGTGGCACGTGGCAAAAGGGCAGGCGGTTGCAAGGCTGGACTGACCAAGCTGCATGCAGGCGGTGTGCAGAAGCATTGCAGCAATCAGAGGATCGGGCCGCGGCCAGAAGGTGGCACAAGCAAGCGCAAGGGAGTGACCAGGTGAATGCTGGCTGTGTGCTGCAGAATGGTGCCATAGCCAGGAATGTGTCTTTAGCCATGAATGTCAGGGGGCTTTGGGAAGAGTTTTGAGTCGCGGTTGCCTCAGATGGGGCGTCTTCTTTTGTTCACTGACCAAATGGCTAGGAATGCAAAGGTGGTCTTATATTCACAAGGCGCCTGCTTAATTACAAGCACACACGGCCTATGCTGTGCGCCTGCTTGATTAAAAGGACACTGTCTTGGCTGCAAGCTCAGCCTCATACAATGTGAACTTTGACTGCAGGACCAAACACGATTTGGGCATGATCCGCTCTGCTCTGAACCTGAACATGCAGCTTAAGCTGATCGCTCTTCTGTATGCATGCAGGCATCGCCACACGCTGAGATGGGAGGCTCACCTGTGGTAAGTGGAGGAAACATTTATCTCTACCTTGATGCTAAAGGCTGGGGTTTCTCCAAGTGGTGGGATGCCCCGTTTATTTGCCACTTGCTTTTTTTAGGCCATGACAAACCTGGCAATCCAAACATGGCCTTTTCCTACAGGCATTCACCAGAATTTGAGCAGGATCTTTTTACGTTTGTCTCACCTTCTGAAACGTTGCCATACTGGTGACTTCGAAATCACACCTGCAGGGATAGCTCTGCACCCAGGAAGGTCACAGGAAAAGGCGGGCGTACGCGCGGCAAGCAAGTGTATCTGGGTGAGTGTCTGGATGTTTCTGCCTTCGATGAAGCGCTCCAACCAAGGAATATGCATGGGTAAAGGAGACAAAACCACACTTGCATTGCGTGCATCTCCCTCCAAGATGAATTGTGGAGGCCTTGATACCATGTTTCTTCTTCCCAAAAAACGAACTTAGGAACAGTCAGTGGGATTTGAAGGGTAACTGACAGGCCCAAGGACCCGGCTTACAGAAACACAGGGATGCAAGCCAAGGCTGATGAAAAAGCAAGTGAGATGCCTGTGGATTGCGTAAGATGTGGATGTTGTGACTTAAATGACAAATCATATGTGATATGCTCTGAAAACCTGGTTCCAGACTCTGTTTGACCCATGCTGTCTTTTCCACACGCTCATTGTTTGCTCTAGTTAGTTCTTCCTCCTCCGGCTCAGAACAATAAGCACAAGATCTTGTGCCTCTGCATCTCATGCAGAGTCAGAGCCCTCTTTGGTATGTTCTTTTTTGCAGGCGGCTTCAGCAGTGAGAGTGATGCCGCCAAAGCCTATGACCGCGCTGCAATTGTATACTGGGGCACCTCTGCGCAGCTGAATGTGAGTATCAAGCATGCTGGAATTGGCGCATGCAGGAACAACAGCTGCCAATAGCAAGAGCTTGATTTAGAAACATAGCCAATTGGGCAAACAATTTCTGTGCCCAAGCGCGGGGCAATCAGAGCGCAAGATTTTTTATTCCTTCTGAAATAGAGGGGCGTCGGAAAAGGATGTACTTGGTGCTCTCCTTGTTGTGCAGTTTTAAAAGTGAGGTGCACATTGGGCTCTCTTATCAGCTAGCACATGCAGCCTTCATTGGCTAAGGAGAACAATCGGTTTTTGTGCATTCCCACATCCCTCCTGCATTTCAATGTCCATCTTTCCATCTTTCCTGCACCTGGATGTCCATCCTTCCATCCTTCCTGCACCTGGGTGTCCATCCTTCCATCCTTCCTGCATTTCAATGTCCATCCTTCCCGCATCTGAATGTCCAGCGTCCACTGAAGCACAGCAACACACAGCCTGACCAGTCCCGTTCAAAGTCTTAAATGGCAGCAAATTACTTCCCAGCTGCATCAGCACGACGTGCCGTGTCCTTTCCAATCAGACAGCCGTACTTTAAAGCTGTGCTTTTGAAAAGGTAACTGCACTCTAATTCAGATGGTGGTATGAACGAGGGGGGCTTTGCAGGTGTGCTGGTTTTTATCATCATGCTTTTTGACTTTGTGGTTTCTTTCTTGCATTGACAAAGTTAAAGTGGCTCATCACAGTGTTGCTCATTCTCAGCAGATGATGGCAGTGCCCTAGCAACCACCAAAGGAAACGTGTCAGAGGAACAAACTTGTGATAGCCTCTCAGTGTCTGTAGGGGCTAATCACCAGCAGGACCACTTCCCTGCTCTGCTGCTGGTCTTTCCTCTTTACATTGTTCTTGACGGTCAAGGTTGGCAAAAGAGGGTTGAGCATCTGGCATTTGGTCAAAGAGGCTCAACAAGGCCTGTTTGGCCCTCTTTGGCCCTCTTCAGTGCCTCTTTTGACGGACGCTCAACCCTCTGTACCCAACCCTAGTGATGATGCTTGGATCATCATGCTTCCTTGCCTCGCTTGTGACCCTTTGCTTTGTTACTTTGCTTTGTTCATGATGTTGTGATCTCGCTCCATTCACTGCTCTGCCTGTGGTCTTCTGTTCTGCTCTCTTGCAGGGCAGCCTGTCAGATTATGAGGATGAGCTAGACGTCCTGATGAATATTAGCCGTGAAGAGGTGGTGAGTTGGGATGCTCCGGAAGTCCTCAAAGCAAGCAAGCAAGTACCAGTTGCTTGCTCAGTGTCACCTAGACTTGCTATGGACAGCTTTCTCGTTTGTGTGGTCCATTGTGCAGTTTCGTTGATCAGCTTCCTTGCTCAGTGTAGTTCAGGTACACCATGGACAGACATCTCAGTTGCGTTGTCATTTGTGTAATTTCTTCAACCCAACAGTCCACTCCTTCTCAGGCACTGACACGCAAGCTCATCCTCAGGCATTTAGCTTGCCTCTGTACATGGGGGTGCCAAATAAAATGCCAATCGCACTGACGATGGAAAAATGACGCTTTCTTTCATAGGGAGGCCGTTGTTGATGATTGTTGATGTGTGATGCTTGACTTGGATTGCCCCCTGCCTTTTGTACAACATTGCAGGTGCAGATGCTGCGGCGGAACTCCTCTGGTTTTACCCGCGGGGCCAGCACCTTCAGAGGAGTAACACGCCACAACCTCCAAAACAAGTGGGAGGCCCGCATTGGCCGCATCCCAGGAAGCAAGTACTTGGTGAGAGCAGCCACTGCTTGCTTTCCTTCTGTCATGCTTGCTGCTTAGCAATCCATGGATGTTTTGTGTTCCTTTTTAACTCATGCGTTTGTTTCAGGTTCCTCAAGCTCAAAATTGCAGTGCGCTTTCTTTCTGCCATGGCCATGAGACAGTTTCATGTCCTGCCAATGGCTGCACTCTTGCCTCGTCAAGAGTGCTTGTTTTGAAGGCGTGAAGGTTAGGGAGTTTTTTGAAGGCACAAAGGATTTATAGCTGCACAGCGGATTGCCGTTTGCTGCAGTGAAGGACTCAAAGATTGCTCTGGACACAGATGCACCTGCATCAGAGTGCGTGGCAGGTGCATGACATATGCTGAAGACTCCCAAGATCCACAAAGTCAAGTGTATCCTTTGTGTGTCTTGCCTTTTAAGTGCAGCGGGCCAGGTGAGGACAAAAGCGCCCCCTTTTAAAAGGCCTTGGTTATCAGCTAGTCTTTGAGTACTGAGAATCAACGTCTCTTTCATTGCTGCTTAGGACTTGGCATTTCCATCCATCTTGAGCCTGGCCAAAAGAATCACATACACACACATCAAAAACGTGCTGCAACAAAAGAGTGTTTGTGACTGTCTGTGCTGAGTTGGACACTCGTTTCAGCTTACATACTGCTGCTCCCCTGCTTGCACAGTACCTGGGTACCTTTGACACTCAGCTGGAAGCTGCGGTGGCTTATGACCATGCGGCTCTCAAGTGAGTTACTATGGCTAATGTTGCTTTTCAATTATCCTTTAGGGGCTCATGCAACAGTGGGTATGACCTTGCAGCACGAAAATGTGTAGCTACGGCTCATGTTACAGTGCCTCATAACCATACAGCTCTCAAGCAAGTTACAGCAGAGCCCATCCGCTCTGTGGATCAAAAGGTAGTGCACAGGCTGGATGCGAATGCTTTGATGGCGCACTGCTGCAAACAAATGAGATCACACACACATGCACACACGTGCATGAGCGCATGCTGGCCTGATTGACAGAGCATGAGATGCTGCATGGCACGCTTCTTTCTTAAGATGATCAGCATAAGGGAGAGGTGAACTGATGTCGAAGTCGCTGGATTGGCTTTCAAAGTGGCAGTGAGGTGCTGTTCCAACCCACCTTGTTTGAAGCTGGCTCATGGATCTGGATGGATCAAAATGCAGCGGTGTTCTTGAGGATCCACTGATTACGTGTGGAGCAAGCAGGTCATGTGCATGTCAGATAGATCGGGGCACACACCACATTTTTGGTAGCCCTTCATCTGTTAAACTTGATAGGATGATTGATAGGATGATCAATAGCCTGGACAAGTCAACCTTTTGTGCATCCTGGTGTTGTGCAGTGTCTTTCCCCCCCTTCCACTAGCATGTGTTCCAACACATATGCATGCACATGTCTGCTTCCCAATCTTCCGTGTGCCCGCAGGCACCGTGGGCTGCGTGCTGTGACAAATTTCCCCCGCTGCTGTTACTTCACTCCTGGGTTTGGAAACCAGCTTATTGACCTGGCAGTGGCACAGGTGGGTGCTTGAGGCATCTCGGCTTTAAAAATGGATTAAGATGAACAGGACATGTGTGTGTGTACGTGCGTGTGCGCGTGTGATTCTTAGGATGCCTTTTGAAAAGGAATGCCTGCTGAAGGTGCCAGTGGTGGACAGTTTCCCCCAAATTGTTTGAAGTGCTTGGGCCCATGTGTCTAGTCAGCCGTGGCATGAGCCCTGCTTTTTGACCACCAAATGTCCATTCCAGTTAAATAATTTGTAGTCCCTGTACCAGAGAAATGAAACTGCAAAGGAAATGGAGTAAAAAGGCTGGATACAGGATTTCAATGTATTCCCTCAGGGAAGATCCAGCGCCACCTTTCAAGGCCTCAGCTCAAGGTACTCTCCATACCGCTATGTCTGGCGTGGGCGGGGGCGTCTGTACCCCTTACACTTAAGAGCCCCTGCAAGAGCTTGATTTTGACACTCAAAAGGCCACCAAGCTTACCCTGAAGCTCCGTGCTCATTCTGTCCAGTGAGCTTGCTAGCATCAGACGCGCTCTTGAGAAAGCTAAGTTCAACTCTCGTCAACAAGGTCAAGCATGGGATGACTTCTTTTCTTCTCCTCTTGGTGGAGGGGATACAAGGTGCCTTGGCCCTAGTAACTTCTTTTCCTTAATTGATGTCAGTAGTGCTTCCACTGCCTGCATAGTTTTTCCTTTCTCTCTTTCTGCACAAGGGGTGCCAAAGAGATCCATATTTGGACTCCTCTTTTTAACTTGCAGGAAGTTTATTAGGAATTGTATATGGAGGTGGTTCATGCCTTGTTTTGGGAATGGAAATGGTCCTAGGATGGTCCTGTGGGCCGTTTTGGGTTGATCTGAGGCCAAAAGAGTGACTTGGGGTCCTCTGATTTACATCATTTGTTGATGTTTTAGTAAAATATATCGTTGGCATGATTGAATTTTAGAGAGAAAATGAAATAGGAAAGAAAGAGTGTATCCGACAATGTAGAAGATTTGTCCTCCTCTGGGGAGGTCCAGCGTCTACACGCATGCACGCGCGCACACACACACACACATACACACACATACATACACACACATACATACATACATACATACATACATACATACATACATACATACATACATACATACATACATACATACATACATACATACATACATACATACATACATACATACATACATACATACATACATACATACATACATACATACATACATACATACATACATACATACACACACATACATACATACATACACACATACATACATACATACATACATACATACATACATACACACATACACATACATACATACATACATACATACATACATACACACATACATACATACATACACACACACACATACATACATACATACATACATACATACATACATACATACATACATACATACATACATACATACATACATACATACATACATACATACATACATACATACATACATACATACATACGTACATACATACATACGTACATACGTACATACATACATACATACATACATACATACATACATACATACATACATACATACATACATACATACATACATACATACATACATACATACATACATACATACATACATACATACATACATACATACATACATACATACATACATACATACACAAGCAGCATTCAGGCATTTGTGGGCATCAAGCATATCCTTTTGTCAGCTGACCAGCTGGGGGTCGTGTTGAACATTTGCGCACACATGCGTAAATGAATTCAGTGCATGGGTGTCAATGACATTCAACTATGCCCCCTACTGGCCACAGTCCAACTTTCCCATCAACATCATCCAGTATGCCCGCCAATGCCAGCCGCACCATACACACGTCTCACGCAGGCAGCAGCCCCTTACTGGCCACGACCCAACCTACCCGCCAACGCCAGCCGCAACAGCGTACACGAGGAAGGCGAGGAGACTGACGAGGGGGCACAGGTTCCACAACCTCACCAAGCCGCACCCTCACCGAGTAATACCCTCCAGCAGCACCAGCAGCAGCAGCAGCAGCAGCAGATGGACCTGCCCTCTGCTTCTCCGCGCCAGCGCCCTCCCAGGCCTCAGCGCACACAGCGCCGTTGTGTGCAGCCTGTGCGTACTGACACCACCAGCAGCGGTGGAAGCACAACAGAGGAGGAAGAGGAGGAGGAGGAGAGCATGGAGTCTGAGGAGTGGAGTGGGGCAGAGGAGTGCATGCAGCAGCGGGTGGGCAAGCGAGGCAGCACGACAGCTGGGACAAAGCTGGAAGAGGGAGAGGGTGCAGAGGGGGGTATGGCACGCAGTATGCACAGAGGGGCGGTAAGTGCGCAGCGGGCCAAGTTGCGCGTGAAGAAGACTGGCAGCAGCGGTGTCAATGGTCGGCAAGTTGGTGTGGTAGCTGCGGCAGCGGAAGCGACGGACGATGGAAGGGCGGGAAGTGGGAGGGAAAGGGAAAGGGAGAAGGAGAGGGAGGAGGTCAGCAGTGGGGAGGGTGAGGGCATGGACTTGGAAGGGGGAGCAGAGTGGTGGGAGAGGGAGGGCGGAGGCTGTGTGCGTCGCAGCATGAGAGGCAGTGCCAAGGCAGCTCGTGTGATGGAGACAGGGCCTGCAGGTGCGGGTGCCAGCGCGCGCAGGAATTCCCTGGGGCAGCAAAGCATCCAGCTGGAGGGAGAGAGTGAGGAGGGTAGTGCCGTGAGCATGGCGAGAGACCTGCAACAGCAGAAGCAGCAGCAGCAGCAGCAGCAGCTTGGCCAGAGGAGGTTGGCTGTGCCCCAGGTTGGTGTGGTTGCGGCCGTGCCCGGAAGTGCAGCAAGCATCGGCCGTGGCCCCCCGGCCGTACCCCCTGTCGTGCAGCACACTGCATCAGCCAAGCCAAGCGACTCAGTGTGGGCGCTGGGCAGGCCTCACCTACAGCAGCAACAACAGCAGCAGCAGCAGCAGCAGCGGCAGCTGCACTTTGGCGCAGGTGTCGCCGCCGCTGCCGTGGGAGGCTCGGTGGGCAGCTGCCTGCCATCCTTTGGAGGGCCCCTGTCTGCTGCAGCTACGTCCGTGGCTGCTGCTGCTGCTACTGCTGCTGCTCCGGTTGCTCCCCTCCGTGCAGCCGGGCCACCCGCAGGCCTTGCCATCCGCCCCATCCGTACCTCCGAGGCACAAACCAAGCAGCTCTGTGGCTCCTCCGGGCACTCCACGCTGCCGCAGCAGAAGGGCCAGCAAGCTGGCAGCCCACGGACCCAGGAAGGGGAGCTGCTGCTGTCGCACCAGCACCAGCTGCTGGGCCTGCCTGGGTCAGACAGCACACCCGGCTCCAGCGCCAGTGTGCTGCTGCCCTCCTTCTGGGAGGGCATGGGCTCACCCAAATCAGCCGACCTGCTGAGCTCCCTGCTGTCCCCGTTCTCTGGGGGCGCAGCCGCCAGCGCCCTCACCCCACTGCAACACTTCTCGCCCCGCCTCTCCCCTTCTATGCTCCTCTCTCCCCGCTTCTCACCCTCCCTGCTCTTCTCTCCCTGCAGCGCACACCTGGCCCCCACACACACCAGTAGCGGCGGTGCCACAGGAGCACTCGCGCCTGCTGCTCCGCCACCCCCAACCGCCCCCCCCCTCCTCATTCCCTCCTGCTGCAGCACAAACAACCCAGGCCCCCTCAGCAGCAGCCACAGTAGAGCTGCGGGCTGGCAAGGCCAACCCTGCCAAGGCGCCCACGACCCCACCCTTCCACGACTCCACGCTCCCCTCACTGGGCCAATTGCTGGACAGAGAGGTCATGGAGCTCCTGCAAGGCCTGTCTCCTACATACCGGCCCCTGTCCAGCCCCTTCTCCTCGGGCTGGGCCGGCAGCGCACAGGCCAACCATGCGCCACCTCCTGACCCACGCTCCTCTTCTGCGCACCTCCCACTGCACCCCCTTTGATACGATCAGATCATTGCCGATCGTGTTAGGTGAGCTGTGTGCGCAGGCTCTGAGGTAGGGAGGGCTGGTTGGCGTGTGCATCCTGCACCGTCTTGATCTTGAGCATGCTTTGTTGCTCTGCCACAGGGTCAAAGGCCATGGAAATTGTTGAAGAGCCCGCTTGGGCGTGCTCTGAATCGAGGACTGATCGGACAAAGCGAGTGGTACCTTGGTTGAAGCCAGTGTGTATGACCTTGCACGTGGGAAGCTCTTGCTTGGCACCTTGTTATGTTCCTGGATTGTGGCTTCTTTTCACAACCGAGTGTTGGCTCTGTAACAAAAATCTTGCTGTGAGCAACATGCACCAGGTCCTGTATTTTTCCCTTTGTACATACTTGCGCCCAGATCCATGCGCAGACAGTGGTTGCCTTTTGATTGAAGAAGCTCATGGGTTAAGGACTAAGATTGAATTATGGTCAATCAATGAATAAACGTTGGTGCTCCATGAGGCAAGGCTGTGAACCCTTCCTTCCTATTTCCTGATTAGTGCAACTTATTGCTCATGCACCAGTTCCGGTTGAAGATCACAAGTTGATAATCGCAGTGCAAGTTGAGACCGGTTGTAGATGGCAATGTGGAGCTTCTATAAATGTTGTAAACTGGAAGAACATGTTCTCGATTTTTTGCCCTCTCATTCTATGTAAATCTTAAGATCGAAGGTTGCACAAATGTGATGCAATGCTCTCTGATCACCCTCGAAGGTTACACAAATGTAATGCAATGCTCTCTGATCACCCTTAGGCAGCCAAATAAACGAACCAGGCGGATGCTTGTTTCTTTGCTTGCACTTATTCTGACATTGTTTCTTATTTCTTTCAGCAAACAAATGAAGCCTTGTAAGTGGAAATTTCCTGTTGAATGACTCAAACCCCAACTTTGCTCAGCCTAGTCGATTTTGCAAGAGGTACAACCAGATTTGTCTGGCAAGAACCTTGATAGCAGTGGGGTGAAAAGAAAAAAAAGGAAAAAGTGCAGAGAATGCTGCAATTATGTTAAAAATTTCAGCTGCGGAAACGTTTCTTTACTAGGTCAAATCCAAAGGGACTGGAGCTCTAGTGTTTCATGCATGTGCAATGACCAATGTTGGTTGCACAATCTCAACCACAGAAAGAAAGAAAACATTAGGAAAACGCGAGCAGCACAACCAACCAATCCATCAGGTCTTAACTCGTGTCTACAGCCTGAACTGCTGCAATTTTACGAGGCAACCTTGTGGCAGGATAAAATGTAGTGGTGTGTGTTGGAAAGATAAGCACTACTTTTTATCCTGGCACAATGGGGTCTGCACCTTCGGTTTAACCTAAGCTTTAACTAAGCCTCATCAGTAAGCTGCTGGGCATGGCTTTCCTTGGATGGTAGGCTGGCTGTGCTTGAATCTGCCAGATTCAGCAGTGTTTGCTGCTGAAGATCCAGAGCTCCAGTCTTTCAGCTATCACCTCAGATGATAGGCTAGCTCTCTTCCTTGTTGCTGGACGCGTCTTTGTTCTCTGCCTGCCGTGCTTCTCTCAGTCTGAACTTTGTGGTGGGGTGGTCATACAGTCTTTGAACCAACGTAGCCCCCTTTCCTCAATTGATGTAGGGAGTTTTCACTGCCTACATAGTTTCCTTTCCTTTCTATGGTGAATTATGAACTATATCACATAGGCCCTGAGGTGGTCCATGGCTGGCAAGCTCATTTAAGCTCAGGTGCGTTAGACAGGTGAGAGCATGGGCCACATTTTGGTCCTAATAGCTTGAATCTTGCCAGTTTTAGCCCATCGAGGAACATTTGAAAAGTTCCCCCATTTCACGCCTCCGTGGCCCCCCTCTGAAGCTTTTCGACAGTATGCGGGCATGGCGTGCTCTTAATGTGTCGGCACCACTGTGGGTCTACTTAGTAAGGGCTGTTCCACAGGCTTATGCTTGTGGTCAGCAGCTGCATCTAGTGTACGGACCCTTAGTTGTGCTCAGCAGATAGCTGGGCATGGCTTTCCTTGGTTGGCAGGCTGACATTGCTGACTCTGCTTGTTGTTGAAGATCTGGAACTCCGGTCTTTCAGAAAAGAAAAGAAAATAAAAGAAAAAGCTACGTAGGCAGAGAAGACTCTCCCTACATCAATTAAAGGAAAGAGAGACACATTGGCTCAAAGAGCCGTGAGTCTCCCTCACCGTCTTTCAGCTATCATCTTGCTCTCTGGTTGCTGGACCTGTCTTCTTTCTCTGCCTGCCGTACTTCTCTCAGTCTGGACTTAGTGGTGGTGGGGGGGCCATACGGTCTATGCACCAATGTGGCCCCTTTTCCATAATTGATGCAGGGAGGGTTCTCTGCCTACGTAGTTTTTCTATGCTTGATCCAAACACTGAGACATTACGTCAAGTGCTGAAAGCAGGTTTACACCTTGCTGATAGGGACAAATCTTGTTGGTCTGCACATTTGTTGGAGGCGTTTTGTGGCATGCGCAATGAGGATATGTTTAAACAGAAAATGCCAATGCAGTGCTGAGTGCTTCTAAGATTCCCATGCAAGATTTTATAGGGGATTTGAGGTACAGACAGCAGAAGGTTTGGAGGGATGCAGATGCCCTTAGTCCCCGGGAGGTGAACAGGAAAGCAGTGACTTACCATCGTTGGTGCGGAACCATTGAATCAAACAACATGCACTCTCTTTTGTATCCCATCGTATCTATTCAAGGACCTGGATAAAGATCAGCCAGATTCTCGAACTGTAGGCCATCCCCTTGTAACCCTATTCAAGGACCTGGATAAAGAAATCATGGGGGATGTGAATAGGTTTAGGCTCAGTGCCCACGGCTTGAAGGTTGAATCCTAAAAATGGCTGGGTGGTTCAAGTGTTTGTCATAAGTGTGAGAGTGCTGAAGTACAAGACGAGGTACATGCTCTGTTCTATTGAAAATGCTTTGAGGTGTGTGAGCTGCGCAGATCATACAAGGATATTTTCATTGATCTTTTCAAGCCGTTGCGTACTTTTGCCCGGCTTCCAATCACAGACTTTAATCCTTTCTTGGCAAGCTTTCACATTATAATAGATCCTGATATCAATGCTTTCCTAAATCAATACTCGTATAAAATTTCAAGGTTTTTGCCAGAGTTTGTTTCAATCTTTGCTGGCTGAGAATGTTTCACCAGCAGCCTATTATCCAGAGTTTTGGACAGCAGGTGAACACCATGTAACCCTTGAAGAGATTACCATACCAGTTTAGACTTTGGAACAAATTTTATTGGTGCACTGTACAAGACGAAGAGCACATCGATCTGGACTGCCCTTCTCAGGATTTAACAAACCTGCGCACCCAACCAGATCAAATTCCAAGTTGGAATTTGCAACCATGTGGACATATGCATTGAGGAGGATGCGGGAGTAAAATGGCTTTGAAATGAAATCCTGAGCGTGCTAAAGATTATGCTGAAGTCCTTGCTAATAACTTGTTCATTATATGAAATCCAAGAGCAGTTTGAACAAGCAATTGATGTAGGTGATCATAAGAGGGCATGCTTCTGCCTATGGTCTGTTTGTACATCCTGCGACAGACATTAGAGTGGACATATTTAAAAAGGTCAGTATGCAACTTTTTGCGTTGGTCTGATTGGCTCTCGTTTCCTTCCTTGGTTTGATGCTGTGTGTAAATGCAAGTTTGCTCGCAAACAGCTCTGTGCTACTGCTAGGCGAGCAAAACGTGCTTACACTAAATGCCAGAAGGCAGAGTTCTTGGGCAGGCTTTGCAATAAAAACCTTGAGTTGCATGCCATGCCTTTTCCTTAATTCAATTAACATCAAGTTGATGTAGGGAGTGTTTCCTCTGCCTATCATGATGTAGTTTCTTCTCTTTTCATGCTTTGGCAACCCAAGTGTGTGCAAATCACACCTTTGACTGAACCAGCCTGGGTTGCATATTTGAATGAGCATTTTCAATTTTTTACCCATCCACAACCTCGGCGTCCTCATAATGGGTGCCAAGGTCTTTTAGCTAAGGAGATTGTGGTGCCACTAGGACGAAATTACCCGCCTCCTGCACTTTTACTGCGGCAAGGTGCTCGTGCTGATTGGATACCTGAGCCTGATTCCATATCTGCACTGAATTTGGATGCCATGAGTAGTCTGGTTGCGGATCAAAAAAGGAGATGAAAAAGAGTGCATCACCCGGTTTTGATGAGATTGCTGCACCTTTTATCAAAGACGATCCTGGCAAGCATGGAGCTGTACATGAATGTGGCATAGTTATTCGAGAAGCAGTTCGAGCAACTTCTATGCTTCCTATTTATGTCTTTTTTGGAGCAACGCAAAAACAGCTGTAAACTTCAAGCTTTTCTTAGTTTCAAGCTTAGGTTTGGTTTGGTTGCAGGCATCTCTTTCAATGCTTCAGCTAAGCTGCACCCGTAGGCAGGTACAGCTATGTAACCCTTTCCTTTCCTTTCAAGTTGCTTCATGGCAAGGCACGCATTCCTGCTTGCTGGAAGCATGCAAGTTCAAGCCTACTTATTGAAAAAGGGCCCCTGTCTGCTGTCTTTTTTTTTTGTATACAGTCAGTGAAGACGGACTGTCTCCAGTGTGCTGGAAAGTACCAGAAACAGGCCTATCAGCCCAACAGTGTGGCTGCCGGTCCTTCTTAAACCTGTAAATCTTTAAAGCTTCACCACGGACAAAAGCTTCCCTTGGTGCTCCTGCCAGGCTGGTTCTTAATATTCTGAGGTTAGCAATGAGGACGTTTTTCAATTTCTGAGGCAAAATTTGAATCAATTGTTTCACTTTGTCTGTGATATCATGGATGTTTTTGTGTGGCTGGCAGGGACCGGCAGACTGAGCAGTCAAACTACTTGGCTGAAGGCCGAACCCCCCATGGAACCTTACTGTGTCATATTTCAGGCGCAACTTTCAGGTCACTGCTGAACATATGTGTGCCCCTTTCCTGGAAAAAGAAAAGAAAAAAAAAGAAAAAGAAAAACTTTCAGGTCACTGCTGAACATATGTGTGCCCCTTTCCTGGCTGGTTGTAGACGGATTAAGCAAATCTCATCTGAGCACCATCTGACAGACAGGCCGCATACCATGCTCTGGCTGACTAAAGTATATGCTCTCCCTGCTAGCATGTATGCATGTCAGATTTGGGGCACTAGGTTTATGAAAGAAGGAGCTGAAATTGACTGTCCTTTGCAAACTGTGCACCTGTGCTTACTGAAGCATATTCTTGGGGTAAAGTGCACCACCCCTAATTGGTCTGTATTGCGGGAATGTGGACATTAACCTTTACAGTTTTATTGGTTCTGCGCAGCATTTAGGTTTTACAATGCTTTGCTGCACAGCAACAGCACTACACTCAGTAAGGTACTGCAAGCAGTCTTTCCCGTAAATGCTGGTCCTCAGAATTTTTGGCTCCATGCACAGGCTTAGACAGGTGCAACGTGTTTACTCATTGTGTTTGATCTGGGCAGCCTATAGTCATGAGGGAGTTTGGTGTTGATTTGAGAAAAGGCTGCGAGGTGTGTGGAATGCTGATGCCTTGGCAGAACATGGTGAACACACGAACCAATTAGCCAAGTGTCATCACTGGATGGCACTTCCTTTGAGACCCTTGCACTCTGGCAGCACCTGCAGCGCACACGCATGCCCACTTCTTTCTTGTCCATCATTAAAAACATGTACGATGCTGATGAGTATATTTCGAAGGCACTCTGGCAGCACCTGCAGCGCACATGCATGCCCACTTCTTTCTTGTCCATCATTAAAAACATGTACGATGCTGATGAGTATATTTTGAAGGATGGAGAGAAAAATGCTCAGGTGCACCCTAACACAGGTGTGAAACAGGGCTGCCCTTTGTCCCCTCTGCTTTTCTCTCTGTATATTAATGACATTGATGAAATTGCGGAGGGGGTGCAAGGTGCTGTCATGGGTGCAGCTGAATTCTATGTGACACACATGTTATATGCCATCAGCAGTGCTGATGACCTGACTCTGATGGCCAACGATCCTGTTGCGTTGCAGACCAAGTTGAACCGCTTGCAAGCGTATGCTCAAAGGAAGCACTTAGTCATCAACACAGCTAAATCTGAGGTGGTGCACTTCAAATCCTCTGGGTCGGACCTGCCTATTTTTCATATTGGGGGGGGTGCCACTGGCACACAAGGAGTCTTATAGATACCTTGGCATGATGTTTCACAAGTGCATGAGCATGGCCAAGTCCTCTGAGCATGCTGCCGGCCCCTTCTTGGCGACTGCTTTTCAGGTTCGTCAATTTGTTCGTGAGAATTTTCTGGCAAATAGGCCGTACGCGTCTCTGTGGCTTGGGAAGACGTATGTGGTTCCAGCTGGAATGTATGCAGGCCAAGTGTGGGGCACTGAATACATTAAAGCGGGCAAGAAATTTGCAAGTGATCTGCAAGTGCGGCACATGAGTTATCTTAAGAGCACGCTGGGTGTTAAGCGTACCACTACAAACTGGGCTGTCCTGAGGGAGTGTGGTCATGAGCCGCTTCAGTTTTACTGGTTTAAGTCTGTTGTCAAAATGTATAATAGCATGCTGAGGTCTAACAGTGAGACGTTGAGAAGAGTGTTGAAAGCAGATTTGAATATTCATTCGCGTGAGCCAGCCTGCTGGACTGCTCAAGTTTTAGATGCTTTTCAAGGCTTACGGCGCTGTGATTCCTTTGTGCAAGCTCTGCGGCAGGGCACTCCTATCCCTATTCAAGAGTTTACTGATGACCTCAGACACAGGCTGCGGGCAGTGTGGAGAGATGTTGAGGGAGTGAACCCGCGGGACACATATAGTAAGCTGGCAACTTACCAGTCTCTTTTTGCAGTGCCTTTTGACCATAACGTGCGTGCCCCTGCCCGTTTACCAAGGCACATGCATTTGGATTTGTCTCCACATGTCATGACGAATGTTAGCCGTTCAGACTTAGGGCACACACACTGAAGGTGGAGACAGCAGCTTGGGATACTTGGAACACTCTTTTGTGTGATCGCTGTTCTTGTGATGAAATTCAAGATGAGGCTCATGCCCTTTTGGTGTGTAGAGACGCAGATGTTTGTGCTTTGAGAAGAAAGTACGCTTACCTGTTCAACTGTTTCTCTGGTGATTTTTCAATGGAGCAACCTTCAAGCTCTCAGGCATCACCTCCAAGGCAAGATAGACATCCAAGGACAGGAAGCTCAATTCCTACCATCTGATGAGCCCTTCCTTTACCTCGGAGTTCAACTAACCATGGATTTGAATTGGAAGCACCAAATCCAGCGTATGACTTGTAACCTAAGGAAAAAGCTTGAAAGCCTCAACTTCTCCCAGACCTCCCCCCGTCAAGCCAAAGACATGATTCGCATAGCTATCAGTCCTAGTCTTGCCTATGCCTTTGCAGTCACTCCATGCACCCCAGCAGACCTTATCATCTGGGACGAAATGATTGACAGAACCATTAAACATAAGTACAACCTCTCAATCAGCACAGCAGCAGCAATGATACGAGAGGATGTGAACAACTTTGGACTAGGCCGCCCATCTATTTGCGTTGAATACCACAGGCGCATGGCCTCCGCACTCACATCCAGCCTAGAGGACCCCTCAGCCAGACATCGCGCAGTTAGCCTTAATCTCCTCAACAATCAAATAGCACACCTCAAGAACCTTTCCGTGGAATTTCTCGATAATGGCGTAAAGACCAACCTTCGCATAAAAAGACAACTGAATCACTGTATGCGAGCACGCCAGTTAATCAGCATCCACCTCAGTGAACTCCACCTAAGAAAGGAAGGGGAAAGCATGTTCCATAATGACCTGAAAATCATTACTAAAGCTCTGTCACTGCATAAACCACCCCCCCGCAACCTCTCAAACCTCATCACATTATACAACCTCATCACATTATCATATTATACAACCACTCATGGGCCTTGGTATTAATGGAATGCATGACCTCACATCCCCCTGCAAAACCATGGTTATCACAGTGGCTCAACTCCAGACAAAATACTCTGGGGTTAACACCAAATGTAAAATGGCACTTAATAGACTGGCAGATCCAATCAACCTTCCAGCCACCGAAGAGCTTAACACTGCTATTGTCCAAAAAATCCTCACCTGCAAGAACACTGAAGCCAGAGTACATGCGGCCCACCGCCGCATTAACAACACCCACATAAGTGGCCTCATTGATACCCAACTCAATGAAGAGTTAAACCCCTCCGTTAGCACCCATGCTCACCCTCAAAGGAACAACAACCGACCAACACAAGTGGTGCCTACACCACAACCACCCTCCACTACGCACTACAGGCATGAGGTTACTGGGCGTCGCCTCTTAAGGACACCCAATTCTCGTCTAGCTCCTACAATAAGTCCTTCTAGCACAAACAGAACACACCCAACCCATCCTGTGTCACTAAACACCAACCAACCCATTAATATACCAGCCACACAGCAAATCTGCCCCCTTACACAGGAGGTGATACCTGCTATTGTGACTACCCCCATGGAAGGGCCACCCAGTAAAAGAACACGCTCCCAGTGCAGATCCACCCATCACTCCCCCACTCACCCAGCTCACACCACCATTCCATCCAATGTCCTGCCTGCCACGCAAAATGTCAATGTAGAGACCACTAATGCTGGAATCTCACCTTCTGACAACGCTTCCACCATTCAGGCTAGTCAGTCTGGTCCACACAGTGAAAACCCTGGAAATGGGCCTCCAAGCAAACGCACACGCTCAGCTAAGAAACAAGAATCCAGACATTCACAGCAACACTTGAGCCAGAACACTCAGGGATCTAGTGTCAATCAACTGAACGGCGTGCCTTCCATTCCCCATACCCACCCCAACACCCCAAGCAGCTCGAATACACAGAGCAGTACCCAGAATCATAACAGAAAAAGGAAAGCTTTGCTTCATGTAGAAGCAGAACTTCAGACCCTTACCATCTATCCTCTAGCTCCAAATTGGCAAGGAAACGATGTCTGGAGGTACAAAGAAAATTTGGTGAAAAAGCTGGCTCAAGAAGCCACAGCCAACCACGCCATTAATGCTGTGTACTATAATGACATTGACATCACACATATAGATGAATGGAGGATCTATTCAGCCAAGAGAAAGGACATGTGCAACGACCCCTCACCCCAACAGAATCAATACCACACACACTACGAGCCCATGATAATAGAGAAGTGGGCCCTGCCTCTCTTCAAGAAAGCTAGCTTCCAACCAGCAAGCATCTGCACAGCTGCTCGCACAGACATTGAGTGCGCATGTTGCCAGATATGCAACTACCACGGAGGCCTGGAGCCTATCAACTCGGAGCCCCCCTACCTTGACATGTATGTCTGTGATGTGTGCGAACGTACCTACCACTGGAAATGCATGAGAGAACTTGGATGCTATAGCGATGACCAAAAGCAAGAGGTCAGCGCAGCTGAAGTCTGGGCCTGTCCCGCCTGTGCTAGCCTCAGCAACGAAGACAAAATTAATAGAGCATATAAGTCTGAAGAAAAACTGCTTAAGGTTTGTTGGTTACCATCATGGGAGCCAGAAAAATTAAAAAAACAGCTGGCCCATCTTTGACCAGCGCATACAGGAGTTTGAATCTCAGCTAAGCAAACCCAACCTTCTCCTACCCACAGCAGACTCCGCCCTCTCCAACCTAGAGAGGCAAGGGTTCAACAAATCTGATACAAATAGCACCTGGAGCCAGAAACTAGACATAGAACTTCGAAACAAAATCATCTTTGACACACACCCTACCAATCCGCAAACGGACATTAAACCCACTGGCACTTGTGAGTTCTGGGTCCAAGAGATAGATCTTGTCAAACACAGTCCTGAACCTTCTTCAAATCATCCCCCAACAGAAACGCCTGAAAGCCCCACACCATCTATCCCAACTACCCTCACCCTCCCTGATATCTACAAATCAAGAGTGGCCTGCATCTACAATACAGATGGCAAATGCGTTGGGATGATAACCCCTCAACGCTTTGACGTCCTTTTCAAAGCTTTCCACAGGTCCAAAGCAGAAGGTCTGCATGATAACATCTGCCCCCCACCAGCAAGCTTTGCATCTGAGATTCTGGGGCTCCTAGCCCGCAAGACCAAATTGGAGGACAAATATCAAAGCAAAAAGATTAAAGATTCCTTCTCACGGACCTTCCCACCTCACATTCACTCTGCTTTCCAAAAATGGGCACATGTCACCCAAGAGAAAATGGCTTCTCCCCTGGACTATAACGCTCACTATCATCACTACTGGAGTTCTGATCCCCGTGACATTTTATTTGGTGCACACTACAATTCTCTCTCCTCCAGATTTTCCGGGATGTCTATCTACCACCCCATCTACGATGAGAAGTCCATGAAACTTACACTACGACATGCTATCTACTCTGCCATCCTTAACACAGAGGCTACAGCCACCTTCATGCTTCTGCCAGCAAGTGGCAGGTATATGATAACCAACCCCTACTCACAACTCCTCAATGCCTACCCACACCTTTGCTACAAGCTCGGGACCATTCCAAAATGCAAACTTACCTATGACAAACCCCAATCCTGGGTCAGCCAGGAAACTGCCCTATCCAAGCATACCTGGGATTTACAAGTTATTGCAGTCTGGAATACGGCTGCAAGAGTCCACTTGAATAACCAGAGCCATACCTGGCTTCGGAATCTAGCCAAAGCCATTAATATGGAAAAATGTATTAAAAAATGTTAGTAACTACCCCATTCAGAATACAAGACATAAAGTGATGCCCGGGATAAGGAAATGTGAAAAACTCCCCCTAGACATGAAACAGATTTCCAAGGGCCCCAAAAGACCCGCCTCAGACATTACTGTTAATGCTCCTTGTCAGTCCCATCCCAACCTCCAGCTTAAAGTTGCAGATTGGAGATCTTGGGCCTACACAGACGGCAGTTGCCAGGTCCAGAACGGCAAGACAGTTATAGGGGCAGGTGTGTACCATCCTATAAGCGATTCACAAAAACTAGTTGAACCTAATGGCGCTGGTATAACCAACACCATAGGAAGAGCTGAGCTCGCTGCCATTGCTGCTGCGCTCACTCATGATTACACACATATTGCCACAGATAGCCTTAGCTCACTTCATCAACTCAGAAAGCAAATCCTGTATCCAGAAAAGCATAGGCATAACGTGCAAGGAGATGTTTTGAAAATGATTTCAAACCTTGCCCGAGCCTCTCAAGATCACATCTTTTTCTACAAGGTCAAGTCTCATGCTGGAATAGCTGGGAATGAATGCGCAGATCAGATTGCTAAATACCAGGCCTCCCTCAAAGATGGCAATCTAACTGATACTGGTCTCCCTAGCGCTGGCCCAGGAAGAAATCCCTTCCACAATACAATCTGGCTGGCTACCGAAGAGGCAGATCCTAGGCCACCTCAATCCCACCCTTCCTCTCCTCGTCTGAGCTACCTCCCAGACCTTAAAAATGCTTTGAAATCCCATATGCATGCTAAACACAAGCTGGGCTATGCTGACAGGAAGACAGGCTACTACACTTACTATCAGAGCTTGCTACCTCAAGTAAGCAAGAAAATTAGCAATGCCTTTTGGAACATGCCCGGTCTCTCGACTAGAATGAAACACACTGTCTTCCAATACCGCACAGGCACCCTCTACAATCAGAAGCATGCGGTCCGATATAAAAGATCCACTAGCCTGACATGCCCCCTACCTGATTGCCATCACATGGGTAGCGCTCTCCACATCCTATCCGGCTGCCAATGCCCCGTCATGCGTAACATGGTAACTGAGCGTCACAATATTGCTTGCAGGATGATTTTGAAACTGGTAAGTGAAGGCTCTTATGGAGCCAATCTTGTGCAGTTGGATGCGGGCAACACAAGCCGTTTGGCCCAGCACGACCTGCAAGTCCCTGAGCAAGTCTCTAATCGTGCTATACCTCCCAACCTCTTCAAACCCACGGTTTCTATGCATACCAGACACAACTCCAGCCGCCCTGATGCAATCTTGGTTACTCCTCACCTAACTAACCAAAACAGACCACCCACTCCACCCTCAAACTGGGTACTGCGCAGTATGGGGAGTAGCACAACTCCAGCCCGCCATATTCACTTGATAGAAATCAAATACTGTGAAGATACGAGGCCTGGTGCCCAGCTAGAAGCCTCACAGCAACAACACAGTGAACTGTGCAAACAACTCCAAGGTACAGAGATTACTATCCACCCAATCCTCCTGGGTGTGGGTGGGACTATCTATACTGCCCATACCCTTGATCAATTCAAAAAATTAGGGATTGACACACAGAGATCTGAAACACTTTCAAGAAAACCCCATGCCCATTCTGTACAATTTGCGCACAAACTTACCTCTACCAGACGTGCCATTAAAAATAAAAGCACTCATCATAACACTGGTGCCCTGGAGCAGCGTGCTGCCAGAAACCCACCTGATCCACATGAACTCCCCTCTCATCTTCTGGTGAGGGAGGCTCACGGCTCTTTGAACCAATGTGTCTCTCTTTCCTTAATTGATGTAGGGAGAGTTTTCTCTGCCTACGTAGTTTTTTCTTTTTTCTAGCAACCATTTTTACAACAAGCCAGTGTCCAGGATGTTTCTAATTTCCTCTTGCAACACAACAACAAGCTTTTTTCGTTTGTTTCTGAGCTTATGGACATTATGTTGGCTGGCGAGGACCAGTCACAGGCCGATCAGCCGAACAGTCTGGCTGAAGGTCCCCCTGTGTAAAATATAAATCTAAATCTGATTTCCTCTTGCAACACAACAACAAGCTTCTTTCGTTTGTTTCTGAGCTTATGGACATTATGTTGGCTGGCGAGGACCAGTCACAGGCCGATCAGCCGAACAGTCTGGCTGAAGGTCCCCCTGTGTAAAATCTGAATCTAAACCTGATTTCCTCCTGCAACACAACAACAAGCTTTTTTCGTTTGTTTCTGAGCTTATGGACATTATGTTGGCTGGCGAGGACCAGTCACAGCCGATCAGCCGACAGTCTGGTTGAAGGTCCCCCCATGTAAATCTAAATCTAATTCTGGACGAATCAGGCACTTTCTACTATTCTCAAGCTCTGAGGATGTTTTTCATTGCTTGCAGAAGCAAACTAATGAGACCTACCGTTTTATTTCCGACCTCATGGATACTTTTTGTGCAGTTGGAATAGTTGAGCAGGCCGAGCAGCCAAACTACCCGGCTGAAGGTCAAACCCCTTGTAACTTGTCATATTTCTATCGGTCATTCAAACCAGCACTTGAAGTTACAGCGAAAGCGCTAAGTACTTGGCTGCATGCAAACTAACCACGTATCTTACATGACAGAGCAACTCAGACCTTCCATACATGCCAAACTCAAAATCCTAGAACAATAAAAAGGTCCATGCTGGGCCAGTGTGCATTAAGGACAGACCTAATGGTCAGCGCTTGGATTAACAGTGAATCCCATCAGTTTATACCAAGAGAAGAAGGAGCACATATGTCTACTCCAGCAAGACAGCCTCCACCTGGGAGACCCATCTCCATACAAAAAAAAGAAATGAGGGAATTTTGCAGTGGAGCACACCCTAAATCAATCAAAGAAATGAGACACGTTGATGTAACGCGCCGAGAATCCCCCTGCCATCTCGACTTAATGATGGGGAAAGACAAAACTACGCAACCATTCTTAGCCGCTTGCATCATCATGATGGAAAAAAAGGAAGGGTTAAATAGCTGTACCTGCCTACAAGGGTTCAGTCCAGCTGAAGCAAAAAGGCTCCTGTACCTCCCTTCAGTATCAAGGAAGGTCCAAGCAGCATATAGGGAGCTCAGATTCATAGACAAAGAGGGACAGATGAGGCAAAGCAAGAGAAATCTGGAGGCTTGCTCAGGACGCACCAACAACAGGACAAGGTTAGGTCAGACTAAACTACACAGGGAGACCTTCAGCCAGGCTGTTCGGCTGATCAGCCTGTGGCTGGTCCGGACAACAGGACAAGAAGAGGACAGTTGTTATATTAAGGTGCTGCAGGTAAGCAAAACAAGTGGCTGGTCCGGACAACAGGACAAGAAGAGGAGAGTTGCAATAATAAGGTGCTGCAGGTAGGCAAAACAAGTTCCACACCACTGCAACCCTCTGAAGCACCATATGAAGGCGGAAGCCCCACAAAACCAGTCTTCAGCAGGAGCCTTGGCGCTGGCACATAACAAAAGAGTGCTAAATCCAGCAGTGTATGGCACGAAGCACAATGCTTTAACAAATGGAAGTAATAAACCCCTGACAATGAATCAATAGTTGGGCTGGAACAAGCACACAGCTCATGCACAAAATCCTTCCCGCATGTGCAGGGGAAAATATGTGTTTACAGGCCCATGGTCATCACAAGCCCATTTTGCACATCCATGTTCAACATTTTTTCGAACTCAAACTTTCCAAATTAATTTCAGTGTATACTTTACAAGGTCACATTGGTACACTGGAATCATGTACCCTCAATGTATAGAATGATCTATTGCTGCAGCCAGATCCCTAGCCAATAAAAATGAATCAATAGCAGCATGCAGCATCCTGCTTTGTTGATAAAAAGGTAAGAGACCCATCCAAGAGCTTTCATATCTCCAACCCTAATGTCTATAGCAGAGTCTTACAAAGTGTGCTCTAGCGACAAGCTCGACTACTCCATACCTGGTTGCAAAATGCACCAAGGAAGAACCCAGCAGCCAGCGCTCAGGACTACCAGCACGGGGGAAATTGGAGATGAGCATTCTTCAATGGTCCGCACAGCTAGCAGGAGTGAATCCAGGGTGTTCCCTGTACCGTGCTGTTCAATTGTGCACTGCTGCTTGCTTCTTTCTTTCAGAGGAATCCTTTTTCTTTTAGGCAGCTCATTCGGAGGTGAGCACACACACACAACATGCACGCTCATAAATGTGTAAGGAACGAGCATGAAGGCCTTCAACTCTGGCATTCATAATCTCACAAACATTCTCAGTATGCATGCACAGTGCTTACTAAGGACACAAGGGCAGAGTGTGCATCAGTCGCCAGGCAACACAGACATCAGCTGTGGTAATGTGGTAGGTCTGATGTTGCAGTCTGTGAGGCACCAACACATTTCGCACTTTGAACACAGGCAATTCTTGGAAGGCAAGCGAGGACCTCACAGAGAAGGATGCTCATCTTTTGCGGCGCCTGTTGGCGCACACATGCAGCAGGAAGGAGCCCCTTGCCACATTTCACACTAGTGTCAGGCACCGACTTGTCGGTCATCAGCTTTCCAGCCACATTGGGAAAAGACTGGAGAAAGGATATCCAGCAATGACGCAGACACCTCCAAGGCAAACCATTTGCACCAGAACCATTCTTAACAGCATTAGTCTGGATCTATATGGCCACAAGCTACATAGCCGAGCAAAATGACCCAGCCTTTGCTTGCAAAGCATTTATTACCTTTCTTGCAGCCTGTCTTGACGAAGACATATTGCAGATCACCTGAGTCTCGTGCTAAGGGGTGAAACAACCATTCCTCCCTGATGGTTGTTGTGGGCCTCCAGTATGGTGCCAAAAACGGCCAACAGAAAAGCAGTGCAATGCATTGTTCCCTGCTTTAGAAGGGCAAGCCCCTTGTAACCCTTTAGAAGGGCAACGGCCACTCATCTCCACCTTTTCCTCACCACACACACAGCGAGCTGGTAGGGCTTCAAACAGCTTCCCACAGAATAAAACTTCCTTGGTGCAGCATCCAGCCCTGACACATGTCGTCGGCATCACAGTACACTGAAGGCACCTGCCACCGCTCCACCGAACATGGACGCCAGCGCCCCCAAACCTTGAGCATGGGGCAGCGAGCAGCTCGGCAGCTTTAGTCCGCCGTGGGGCGCGGAGCTCTGCTGCTGGAAGCAGTGCTGCCCTCGCTCATTGTGGCAGGCAAACGCCCTCCTGCTGCTACGTGGAGGAAAGCAGGGAGACCTTTGAAGTCGTGTGGCCGATCCCCGTGTGAGCCACAGATCAATGCCTGTTGGGCCATGCGGTTGGCTTCGCTTCCTGTGCTGTCTCTACTGGAGGAGCAGGGCCATCCATCAATTGTACCCTGCAACCACCACAACCGTTGTTACCATCGGGATGAAGGAATGTGGGTCAAAACCAATGGAGCGACGCGATGCACTGGCACTACTACAGCGGTGGCTGCACAGCCGGCTACTGCCACACAACAAGTGGGAGATTGTTGGCTGAATGGTGGTTGGCAACGGCGCTGTGAAATGAAGTAGCAAGCAAGGGAGAAAAACGGCATTCAGCCAAAGAGTTCCCAGCTATCATGAAGTAGAGCATGGGAGGAGGAAGCAGGAGAACATTCAATGCTCTTATGCCCCTTGCACTGTGCGGCTGGGGTTTGGGGACAAGGCCAACCTACTTTCTTGCATCTGTCCCTCCATCCTGAGAGTCATCTTTTAAATCTACTACTCTCAGGAGAGCAATAGAGATGCAAGACGGTAACACATGCAGTAGCTCATTAGCTTTCAATTACTTGCTTGCACACAGGAAAGGCTGCTCATGTGCGTGCGCGCGCGCGTGTGTGTGTGTGTGTGTTCTTTACGACATTATTGAACATCAAGTTGAAGCAGCCTTGGCAATAATTCAATTCTTTGCAAATTCTTTGTCAAGGTGAGCATGGGCACTCAAAAAGCACACTTGCGGAGCAACAGGGGTGAAGAAAGTGACTGACCAGATGGGAGGGCAGCAAAAGGCCCTGGTCAGCGGGATCTCCGAGGCGCGGGCCACCAGTTTCTTGTTTCTTGCCAAGAAGGAAGTCGGAGTCAAATGGCATGGGGAGGGGCATGGAGTTTGATTCACGGCCTGGCTGCGTTTGCCAGCCAGCGAGACCATTGAGTCAGTGAAACTATTGAGTGAATCAGTGAAATTATTGGAACACATCCTACCTGCACTCATCAGTCAGTGAAAACTGATGTTGAGTGTGGGACCTCTGCTCCATCACACTGTGGGCGTGGAACAACCAACACCAGGGCAACAACTGACATCAGCAATCCCTTTCAGCATGGATCGATCAACATTAGCGTGGATTAACCGACATCTGGACAGCAGGGAGGGGGCCTTCCACGAAGGGCAAGCCTAAGAAGACACCAGAGGGCAGGCATGCAACATCGAAGCAGGTCTTTGAGTAGTGGTCTTACCAAGGAGGGCAGTTCTGGAGCAGCTGCCTACTGAGATGTCCATAAGGGGCATACAAATCCAGCACCTGCTGACTCGCCAACCAGCAACGACGCGCAACTTGGCGTTGCAGCACCACCTCTGGGCTAGTTAATAATGAAAGAAGGCACAGTTGTGCTCACACCAAAAAAAGGTAGCACTGTGGCAGTGGCCACTCACAAGTACAGTGTTGCGGCGTACTGCGGCACTGACCACTCACAAGCGCAGTGTTGCGGCAGCTGACCAATGACAGTTCTGCTCACACTGTGTAGAAGCCTCGGCATTGCAGCAGTGCCCACTCACAAGTCTCGTTTGCGACAGCCTTGCCCCCGCATAACAGCTGCCGCTCTTGGCAAGGCCTCCATCGCAGAAGAGGTGCGCCAGTGTGGAAGAGGGCACAGCGCCCACAGACGACGGGGCTTCATAGAATGGGCTTTGTGTGAGGACCTGCTTTTCTGAATGCGCCCCAAGTCCCTGCACAGCAGACACACAGAAAGCCAGCTCAAAATAGTACAGCAAAAATGGTACAGCGTGTTCCGGTCATTTCAGCAGAACAGCCAAGCAAAGACAGCATGCGCGTGTGCTTGCGTGCGTGCGTTTTGTATGTGTGTGCGTGTGTATGTGACATGTCCAAAACCAAGAGGGCAGTCATGCGCAAAACTTCATAAATGTCTGCATCCTCCAAATCACCACATGGATTGGAAAGCAGCAGTCTGGTTTGCCTCAACACCATCAATTGATTGCGGGAGCTTCACCGCACCAATCTGGAAACATGTGCGTTTGGGCATGCGTGTGAAGTAGTCAACACAAGCAGTTGTTTTAAGTGTTCATGCGGCAGGTAAAGAAGCTGATGAGAACCCGCGTCTAGCAGCAGGAAACGGCTGCAGGCGTTGCCAGCTGGCGTGCATAGAGGGCTTCCTCCTCCTCAGCCCGCTGGTATGTAACCCTTCCCTTCCCTTCCTCCTCCCCAGCCCACTGAGCGGTTTTGCAGCTTCAAAAATTGAGAAATTGAAATCATCCAGATGCACGCCGAGATTGAGCCTTTGACGGCTTCCCATATCAAAAGATCAACAATGGCAACATCCAAAACAGAGGGAGCATCACCACCGCTGGGCGCTGTATGCTTATGCCAGCACACAAGCCTGTGACACCTGCCTTGGTTAGGAGCTCTGTGCAAGCAGCATGTGCGGGCCGGACTCCTGCATCTTGTCCATGATGCGGGGGCATGGGGATCATCTGCACGCATGATGGAGCACAAATGATGGGACACAGGGGATCATCTGCACGCATGATGGGGCACGCTTGATGCACAGGATGGGGCAATAGGAGCATCTGCACACAGATTTGACCGTGTTCACAGTTATACTCAACCGCCATTGTCATGCGCCATTTCAAGAAATAAGCCAACGAGCCCTGGGCAACATTGTCCTGAAGTCTTTAGGACGTTCTGTGGAAGAAAAAAGGGCTGCAAAGGAATGCCAACATGCATACATCATCTGCAGTCCAGTGGTTACCCTGTTCATGCATGGGTAACAGGCGTGAAAATGAAATTAAATAAAACAAAAGACATTGATGTGGGCCACAACAACAAGCTCCTGGCACCCTCACCTCTGTGTTTGTACCCCAGTTCTTTGAGGTCCTGGGAAAGGGCTGGAAGGCACTCCCACAGTCAGCATCTACATACTGAGATGGTGATGGCCTGGCGCAAGGGGCCATGGTTTCGAGAGGCTGCATGCACACATGTGCAGTTGCACAAGAGCGATTGTGTGCGTACAGTGTGAGTGTGTGAGTGCGTGCATGCATGTACGCATGTGACTGTGTGTATGTGTTGTGTTTATGTGTTGTCTGTAAGTGTGTGTGTGTGTGTGTGTGTGTGTGTGTGTGTGTGTGTGTGTGTGTGTGTGTGACTTTGTGTGTGTATGTGTATGTGTGTGTATGTGTGTGTGTGCGTGCGTGCGTGCGTGTGTGTGTGTGTGTGTGTGTGTGTGTGTGTGTGTGTGTGTGTGTGTGTGTGCGCGCGCGTGTGCGTGTGTGTGTCCGACTCATTTCGTACAAGCTATTTTTTGTGCAAGCTTACATACATGCAAGGCGTCATCCTCCGAACGCGCCGACCAGGAGCTGCTCCTCCTTAAAATTCTGCGTTTCGTCGTCGATGCGCTCGTCTGCCGGACGGCCCATAAGCTCAGAGCTCCCCCCCCCCGCAGCGACGCAGCACTACTCCTTTCGCTCCCGACCTGTCCCTGCATGCACCGTGCAATGTATCTTCGTGAGTTTTTACTTGCTGGCCAGGCCAAGCGCGTATCTACGCGCTTGAGGGCGCAGCTTTGGCTTGATTTTAAAAACATAATTTGCAAAGAGTTGGCCAACTTGTGTACAAGTAACATTTTATTCTCGATTCCCAACCAAAAAATGGCAAACCTCACCCAGCAGTCAAGGTCTGTTGGAAGAGCAACGTCACCGATCACACGCTGATCGGCTGCAAATGCTGTGAAAGTTGCTGCGCGCCGGGGTGGGCCGCGACTGCGCTTGCTCGCCGACTCTTCACTCCACCTGCTGGCCCTGGTCAGCAGATGGAGCTCGCAGGGGCTGGTCCGGCGCATGGCGCAGTTAAGTTACAGATACTGACACATGGCGGACGCAGGCTTTTCCAACCGTTTTGGTATGCAAGCCTCCCAGGAACTTGCTTCTTTGTTTAACGTTCTGACGTGTTAGGAAGTCGGTTGCGGAGGCTCGGGATTACCACTCACGGTTGGGGACAGATATTTTCTTTTTGAGCAACGTTGGTGAGAGCAGCTTGCCCCACGGCGGATGGTTGATTTCATATCTCAAAATGACTTTGGTTGAAATCCCGATCTCTGCGAGCAGCAAAATATCATTTTTTGTAAGAGGTTACGCAAGTTACTAAACGCTGCTTTTGGAAGCCCATCTGTGAAGTGCTTCTGTCATTAAAAGCATCATCATGTCAGCTGAAACACTTAATCGCAAGGGCAGGGCTGATGTTCCGCCTGTGGTGGTCACTGGTTTCCTTGCTGCAGCGCAGGAGCAATTTTGATGCTAAAACCTCTCCATTGAGTCACCTACGTAGGTATACCTGAGTGTTGACCAGCCATCTCCTGGACCCCTGCTTGCACTTGCACAGTGCACGCACACCACCTCCAGCGCGTGCCCGAGCATTAGTGTATGCTGCTACTGCTGCTGCTGCTGCGATGCATGCTCCAGACGGCTACTGCACTCCTTGGGAGGAATCATGTACCAGTCAAAACTATCATCTGAATCTCCAGCAAACCTTGTTGAGGGCTCATGCAGCATACATGGCTCATCACATTGCAGAGCATGTGGGAGAGCATGTTTGAACCAGGTGCAACTACAAGCCTGCATCAGGTCACTTGAAGCCTGTCAACGGGGAGTCAACAAGTAGATCAGGCACACTGCTTCCTAGGAAGGACCTTGCAGCAGCCCTGCGGCGTGGTGGTGGCTCGGATGCGGAATGGGTTGATATCCAAAGCTCCGTTGGGTTTGCTCAGGGTAAGCATTGCAGCTCATGATGCACTGGCCGTTTAAGCGAGCGAAAGGACTGTTGTGAACTCTGAGGCAGGATAGGCCAGTCTGAATGGAGATTTGCAGCAACAGCACCAGGCCTCTGTGGCACAACGCTTGCGGCAGGCATGCGCTGAGCAACTCCTAGCAAGAAAGTTTGGGCATGCACTTCTCTGGAGGAAAAGGTGCATAGCTTTCCCTGCCTACAAGGGGCAAAGCTGAAGTGTACAAGTGCCTGAACTGAACCAATCCAATCTAGACTCTAGATTCTAGAGAGCAGGGAAAACAGAGAAGGAGTTCCTCAATGGCAGCCTTTCAAGCTTCCGGCAAGAACGTGGTTAACCCTTAAACTTCAGGTTGATTCATGATGTCTCTTAGGCAGGGGGTGCGCAGGTGTATCAGACCTAAGTTACAGGTTTAGATTTAGGTGTCAGTCCTTGACTCAAGGCTTGTGAAGAGAAACCAAAGATAACATGCTTCTCATCTTTGTACAGTACGCCAATCACATTTGTTGCGAATTCTGAGCTTGTGTCTTATCCGATGTTCCTTTAAGGCAGGGATGTGGCGGCTGACAGCTATAAGTCAGCCGCCACATCCCTGTATAATATCCCGGGGTCGTGGGGGAAATGGAGGTGGTGATACAGCACAGGAGCTCGCCATTGATGTCCAGAGCACGAATAACACCATGCACAGTGGAGAGAGCCAATAGTCCAAGGGTTTGGGTGTTACCGTCACGGATACGGTATCCTTGGACTATTGGCTCTCTCTCCACTATACATGATGTATCCGTGTTCTGGACTCCAATGGCGAGCTCCTGTGCTGCATCACCCCCTCCATTTCCCCCACACCCCCTCCCGCTCCTTTCCTCGACTTCCCAACTGCCATTGGCTGTAACCTTGAGCATAGCTACCACCGCATTACCAGCCTCCTGCAGCATAACTATCCTGGCTGCAATATCAGCACGCCATCACTCTTGCCTCCCTCGTCAACAGCTACACTCCTAACACGGAGGTCTGCAGCAACTCAGCACTCTAATGCTCTCAGAGTTCGCCAATTGCGGCCACTCTAGTGTGCCTGATCCCAGCTTCATTAGCTACACATCCAACACTATCCATGACCTCCTCCATAAACCCAATGACCACGCCCTTCCCTTCCTCCGCACATCCGCTGACGACGCATCAGCCATCACTCAGCAGCTCCTGCGCACAGCTGCCACAGATCTCCTCTCATCTCCCCTTCCTCACCCCAACAAGAGGACACCAGCACTGAGGCCTCTCGTTTCCGAGACTTAGCCTCGATCCTGACAGCAGCAGCACGACCATCAACATCCAATGAGCGCCAGGTAATACAAAAGGATGTAAATGAAACTCCAAGCGCCAAGAGCACAGCACAGCCTCAAAATCAATTACATGCTCCAGCCAACAATAGCTGCCTCCAACTGCTTATGCATCATGTTAGACAGGAATATGTGACAGCTTACACAAGCCTTGCCCATGAAATGAGTGCAACTGAACTACATTGCTCTGTAGGGATCTCTTGTGCAGATCTGGTGACTTGTAATTCATTTTGACCCGCATGGACATATTGTGCCACTTTGCCTCGCACTTTGCCTCGCACAGGGCCCACACACATCCCGGTTTAACATCTTCTGGTATTCATCAACACCTCAGGTCCTGAAAGGCGAAATAACACTTGCATCCCCACACGCTGCCTCTGTACACATTTGCTTATGTTTTCCACCTTACACTCACACCCAACCCTGCAGGCACCAGAGCATGGAAATAAGAGGACACGCCTCTCCCCCTCGGCCTAATGCAACAGGCTTGCGCTAGCTTGGATTGTATGTGAGCACTGCACTCAGTGGCACTGAGCTTTCCTCCGTCTACTCCCTTTACATTTTATTGCTCTACGCAGTTATGCAGGTTACTCCTATCCATGTACCATTACAACAAATTTACTTTCAATTGTAAGTGACGAAGACCAGCTGCTTATCTTGAACACCTCAATGCTCCATCACTCAACAACTCTGCTGCTTGAATGTCTGGGGACCCCTTGGAGTGCTTGTTGTTGTGCCCCGCAGTATATTTTCAGGCCTTTCTTCTTTTGTGTTCCTAATCATTACACATGCGCAATTAAATTATGCTTACATGCCACAGCAGGCAGATTTTCACGAACGACCTCTTCTGGATTTTTGGACACATCTTTTAAACACTATTTTAACTTTTCTCTTTATTTGTTTCCCTTCAAAAACACTACAAGAAAGCTCATGCTCACATACATAGCCTCACAAACAAAACCCAGCCATGCATGGTGAGCACATTGAACAAGCTTGATACAACAATAGCAGACTGGCAAAAAATAGGCTCACCATGCAATCATGTTTACTTTGAGGCTCAATTAAATACAAGCTGCCAAGTTCATGCGCTCATCAACTTGGTCGCTTTTCCAGCTACCTCACCTGATGCCTTGAAAGTTAATATGCAAGGAAAACTTCACACAGCCATTACTCGCAATGATGCCCAAGCTACAAAACATTGGATATGCTGCCAAACAGAACGTATCCAGAGAGGTTTCAGAGATGATGTGGGCATATGCAATGAGAAAAGGGCTGACTGTCAATACATCAAAGCCAGAGGTCATGCATTTCAATAGTAGGTCACGCTCTTCTCTGCCTACTTTCATGTATGGAAATGTGGCTCTTCCCCCCCAAACCAGTTCAATATTCTTGGTATGCTAGGAGGACAACCAGAGCTAGCCGCGTTAAGCATTCACATGAACTCCATGTGAACGAGCGTCATGTGCATCTCATAGAGATCAAGTTCTGTGAAGACACTAGGCCACAGCATCAATTAAGCGCGGCTAAGCAGCAGCATGCAAACCTTTGTAATCTTATAAGCACTAAAGCTAAAACTATTCACCCAATTCTCCTGGGTGTTGGTTGGAACTATTTACACTGAGCATACCCTGAAGCAATTAAAGCAACTAGGACTGGATCACCAACGTGCCACCAAGCTCGCTCAAAAACTTCATGCCCATTCTGTTCAATATGCCCATAAACTAGTCTCCACATGCCGCGGTATTGAAAACAAGAGTGCTTACCACAGCCAGGTTCTAGAGCCAGGTGCTTCTAGTAACCCTCCAGATCCACATTAGTTTTGTCTTTCTTTCTTTTCTAGTGGTGGAGGGGGCTCACGGCTCTTTATGAGCCAATGTGTCTCCTTTTCCTTAATTGATGTAGGGAGAGTTACTCTTCCTACGTAGTTTTCTTTTCTTATGCTTGTTGATAAGCACATGAATTTGAAGGTGTCTGAGGAGCATGCTGTGCAGCCTTATATGGCTGCCCAACAAAGGATAAAGGAGTTTGTGCATGAGCATGATTCAAAGAATAGGCCGCACACTCTGCTTTTACTTTCTAAGGTGTATGGCATTTTGGCTAAGATGTATGGATGCCAAGTGTGGCGTACGGAACATTTACGAGAAGGCAGTGAGTTTAAAAGCCAATTGCAGAAAAGGCACTTATGCTCTTTGAGATGCTTCTAGGTGTGAAGAGCACTGCCACAAACCGAACAGCACTGAGAGAGTGTGGCCAAGAGCCTTTGCAGTTTCATTAGTTCAGGGCTACTGTCAAGTTCTTCAACAGTATGCTTGATTTAAAGTTTAAACAGTCACACGGTGTCATTATGTCAAGTGCTGAAAGCAGGTTTACACTTGCTGATAAGGATAATTCTTGTTTGTCTGCACATGTGTCTAAGGCATTTAGTGGCATGCGCACTGAGGATACGTTTAAACAGAACATTCTGAGTGCTTCTAAGACTCCTATGCAGGATTTTATAGGGGATTTGAGGTACAGACAGCATAAGATTCGGAGGGAAGCGGATGCCCTCAGGGCATCATGGTGAACAGGAAAGCAGTGACTTACCATCATTGGTGCGGAAAACTGTTGAATTAAATGGCAAGCACTCCCTTCTGTATCCCATCATATTTATCAAGGATCTGTATGAATAAGTCATATAACATGCTTAAGGAATGTGAGTAGGTTTAGGCTTCGTGCCCACAGCTTAAAAGTTGAATCCTTTAAACATCTGGGTGGTTTAAATGTTTGTGATAAATTTGAGAGTGCTGAAGTCCAAGACGAGATACATGCTCTCTACTATTGAAATTGCTTTGTGTGTGAACTGCGCAGACCATACAAGGATATTTTCATTGATCTTTTCAAGCCATTACATATTTGCCAGACTTCCAATCACATACATTATCCCTTTCTTGGCAAGCTTTCAAATTTGTACTAACCTTGACATCAATGAAGGAGAGAAACGAACGACGTACTACGTATGCCTAGTAGGCAGAGGAAACTCTTCCTACATCAATTAAGGAAAGGAGACACATTGGCTCAGGAGAGCCGTGAGTCCCCTCCACCACGAAGCTACAAAGAAAAATAGGCAAATGGGGACCTGGAGGGTTAATGGAAGCAACCGGCTCCAGAACCTGGCTGTGAGAAGCATTACTTTTCCATAGCATGTCTAGTGGTAACAACCTTCAAGTTGTTAGCATACCAAACAGAATGGGCATGAAGTTTTTGAGCAAGTTTATTGGCACTTTGATGGTCCAGTCCAAGCTGTTTAAACTGATCAATGCTTTCAAAAGTTTCTAAATCAAGGCTTGTATAGATTTTCAAAGTTTTTGTCAGAGTTGGTTTCAATTTTTGATGCTGGTTGAGAAAGTTTCACCAGCAGCTGATCAGCCAGAGTCTCGGGCTGTAGGCCAACCCCTTGTCACCCTTACATCACCGAGCTTGCACGTAAACTCCATGCCCCTTACAAACGATACGCTCAAAGGGGATCATGGTGAGGCACCTTCACACAGAGCCCCTGGAAACGCCTCGCGTGCTCGAGCATACGCCTGGAGAGACTCAGGAGAGGCTGAGACCTCACCACTGGCAGTGGATTAACAGCAGCTTATTCTGGTGGCCTCTGGAGCTGGCTCGCAGCACAGGCGGGGCGCGTGCGCGGGTGCCAGGAGGAATATTTGGTGCAGAAGTGGCCCCAGAAGACATCGCGGTGGAGAAGGCTACCAAGCTTGCACTTAGACTCCATGCCCCTTCCAATCATTAGGCTAAAAAAATGTTAACCACTAAACATGCTAGGGGATACACGGTGCCTCGGCCCTAGGTAATCTCTTTTCCTTAATTGACGTGGGGAGTCTTTTCACTGCCTGCGTAGTTTTTCTTTTTCATACCTGAAACTTACTTGAATAAAACCAAAGTGCAACACATCCAGGCATGACGTCCAATGTTGCCAGCAACCCTCCTGAACCCCACAAGCTTCCTTTCTTTGTGTCTTTCTTCTGGTGAGGAGACATACAGCTCTTTGAGCCAATTAATATCTTTCTCCTTGAAGACGATGATGATTCAATTGGTGCCTATGTCAGTACCCTGCACACATTGGACGGATTTCTGTCTGGACATGTTCCTGTGGTCTAATCCATCTGGTGTGACAGGCCTGTATATGGTGGTACTCAGACTCTTAAGAGTGTAAGCCAGGGACTTTCCATGTTGCTTCTGAGCATTGGTTCCTTTGCACCTCCCTCCTTTGGTCAAACATATGTTTTGTGGATTTGCCTGCTGTCTTTGTTTTTTCATACACAGTCCGTTCTCAGTGTGTTGGAAAGTACCAGCACCAGGCCTATCAACCCAACAGTGTGGCTGCTGGTCCTTCTTAAATCTGTAAATATGCGATCTGAATTGGGGACATTTCCACTATTGCCCAGCACTCCTTCTGGAAAAATCCAAAGATTACCCTTAAACAACAGATAAACCTCATGAAATATCGAACGGATACACTGTACACACAGGGACATGCCTCTGACTTTAACTTTTCCTGTTCTGATAGGTGCCCACTCTGTGCAAATACAGAAAACATGTATCATGTTCTGCTTAGGTGTACCAACCCAACAATGAGTGGGATGCACACCAACAGACACCACGCGGCCCTTACTCTCTGTATAGAAGCCCTCAGCAAAGGCCGTTTTGGCTCATCCCTCATTAGCATGGATGGCTGCAATCATGACAGACTTCTGGGTCAAGGCATACAAGTCCCTGAAAACACCTCTCGCGCTATTCCAGACTGGGTTTTCCCAAATGGCGCTGCCTCACCTGCACGGCATACAAACCGCCCTGATGCTCTATTTGTGAGACACATTCCAGGCAGACAAGCCCACCTTGGTCCTGCAAAGATCCCACCACAAGATAGAGACATTCACCTTGTTGAACTTAATTCTGCTCCGACACTAATCCTGTCAGCACCTTGGAGCGTGCACAAATTCAACATTCCCACACCATTAACAGACTTAAAACACGCAGCTTAAGAAACCCAAACAGGAATAATAAAGTGACTTTGCACATCATCTTAATTGGTGTTGGTGGCACGATTTATAACAATTATACTATTACACCTCTCATAAATCTGGGATTGACCAAACAAAAAGCTGAATCACTAGCTTCCCAACTCAGGGACCATGCCATCCAAAGATTATCCACCATCATTAACACTATACATGCACTTTGTTTTCAGGGAGCATCTGGGAGGGGAGGGTTTGCTGAGCGCGCGGCGGCGGCTGAGGATGGAAGAAGGAGAGTCCGAGCGCTCAGGGGCATGGCGGCCAATCCCCCGGCTCCCCATTAGTTCTGTTTCTTGCTCTCTCCTAGGCTAGTTTTTCCTAGTTTAGGTGGAGGGCCTCTTGGTGAGGCCTCTTTTGTTATGGGTTCTTCCCTTAATGCACGCGGCCTCGGAGCTGCGTAGACTTTTTTTTCTTTTCTTTTCAGCACTGCTCACGTAGTATTCCTTTCTTTCATTATATTTTACCGTTCACACATCAGAGCCTCTTTTGAAGCTTGGTCCTGACCCTTAAATGGTACAGGTTGCTCATCTATGGAGCTCAGCCACCGTCACGTTACGGAGCCCTGGTCAAGCGCGAGGATGGTGACAGCAAGGAGGAGGTCCCCGGATCAAATCCTTGTGGCCGGGGTGGAGATAAAGATGCCCTCTATCGGTGGGAGTCTATGGGAGACTCTTTCCTTAATGCACGCGGCCGAACGGCAAGCATAGATCTTTCTTTCTTTCTTTCTACAGGTTGCTCTTCAGCTCCTATTTTTCAATGGAGCAACCATTTTTACAACAAGCCAGTGTCCAGGATGTTTCTGATTTCCTCTTGCAACACAACAACAAGCTTTTTTCGTTTGTTTCTGAGCTTATGGACATTATGTTGGCTGGCGAGGACCAGTCACAGGCCGATCAGCCGAACAGTCTGGCTGAAGGTCCCCCTGTGTAAATCTAAATCTAAATCTAAATCAGCTCCTATCTCATTCCATCAAGTTTCCTCACACTTGCCGAGGTGTGAGGAAACTTGACACACAATGTCACAAATTTGCCAGCACTGTAGCCGGCAGGAGTGCTTTTGAGGAAATGTGTGGCATTCTGCATGTTAGGATTGGAGTTGGGCACAGCTTTTGACCTTAAGCCCAAGTTATCCCTTCCTGTCCTTCCTGTTCCTGGTGGCAGGAGATCTTTAGCACAAGAAACCCAGAAAGAAAAAGCAAAACATCTGGATATAAACACAGGAAGAAGAATTGCAAGATGGAAAAATATATAAGATGGATTGCACACCAATTCCTGGAATCAATTACAGCTGTACATGTTCAAGATGCTGTAAGCCTTGCAGCCATATTCCATACTGCAATGAGTTTTACTTTCCAGACATATTGAGGAGGAGAAAGATCCTGTGATCCAGGATTGAGGGTCAATCCAGCAGTGCCCCATTTGTGGAATGGGCTTCACAAATTGGGCAGAACAAAGATATCGGGCAGAAGCCTTGATTATCCTCCATCAGATGTGAGGGGAGGAAAGAAAGAGCAGTCAGGCTTAAGCTGACTTGTCTCAATCACCACCAAGGCTGGGACCACAGGCAGCATCTACAGAATCAATGGACCAGGATGCAACACTACTGCGTCCTTACGAAGAAGTAAAAACAATGTAAGACGTAAGACAGATGCAAGCAGGCTGCCAGACCCTTCAAATGGCTTGCTCCCTATCCAAAACACGGCATTCAGCAAGCCCTCATTAACATTAAAGCAACCCTCTTGCTGAAAGTTGCAGAGTAGTGCTGGACTGCCGATGGTGAGGGGTCAGATGCTCTGATGATCTGAACTATCTGTTTGACAAAGGCTGTGACTCAAAGTTTGAGGCAGTGAAAACCCAACAACCCCTCGCAAAACCATGCTTGGAGACAAGAAGCAATGTCAATGCCTATTTTACATCACACACATTTGTCGGCGTCATGCGAATACTGCATGAAACAATGTTCACCCTGGAGATTTTGCATCAAGAGGAAGCCCCAAGCACACGCACATGCTGAAGGACTAGCAGACCCAACCTGCCCCAAGACATTCATGCAGAGCGACCTCCGACGAGAGACACGGTGACATAAACATTCATGGTTAGACATTAGACCTGGTGATATTAGACATTCATGCAGAGCGACCTCCGATGAGAGGCATGGTGGCATTAGAGTTATCTTTCTCTGAAGAAAGGAAAGAAGGATTGCCTCTTTGCCTGCAGTGATCACTCAGAACCATGACCTCCATGGACGTCTCGGTGCCAGTCAAGAAAGTAAACTGGCAGAGTGCGTCAGGACCACAAGTTATCTTCGCCTACAGCAGTGCACACCTCCCGCAGCGCATCTGGGGTGTGGCTCCTTAAGCCCAGGCAGATGATCATGGGACGCATGCACCCTGCCTGGCCTGCAGCCTCCATAATGCGGCGCGCGCAGATTGTGAGTAGAGGCTCGTCACGCTTGCCCATGAGCACAGAGGTGGAGTAGGTGGGCGTGGATGAGTTGAAGGCAGTATCCTGGACGCATGCGTGTAGGTACATTGCGTGAAACAACACGTCTTTGGGCAAGAGATCTGTGGTTCGATGCACATGCAAGTATGATAGACGCAGAGCTACCTGGTTCGCACTTGTATGCGTGCAAGCAATAACTCTGTGCCAAAGCAGTGATTATGCAAGTACACACGAAACAGTGCAAGAGAAAGCACTGAGGATGCTTACAGTGGATGCAGCGATGACTGTGCCGCTGGTCCCTAGCTGTGTGATGATGAGCAGCAGGTGATCATCGTAAGCGCTGAAGGAGAAGTCCGTGGGAGTGCCACATATGGAGCGGCTGTACAGCTTCGTCTTGACAGGGAAGCCCTGTGTGTGTTCGCATGGCGTTTGAACACAGTTGTCGGTGAGACTGTCTGTTGCACAAGTCTAATTTATATCCTGCTTCGTGAAGCATTCGTAAACAAGCATTTGTGAGGTGCCTCATAATCTCTCTTTTGTGTTTGAGCCCATGTGCACATGCAAGTGTGAATGTGTGTGTGTGTGTGTGTGTGTGTGTGTGTGCACGTTTGTGTATGAGAGAGATAGAGTGTGTGTGTGTATGTGTGTGTGTGTGTGTGTGTGTGTGTGTGTGTGTGTGTGTGTGTGTGTGTGTGTGTGTGTGTGTGTGTGTGTGTGTGTGCATTATGTGCATTCATGCCTGCATGCGCGCACATGTATGTGTGTGTGTGCCATACATCAGCAAGATTTTGTGCCACGGATTTCACCGCGCACCAGACTCAGATCCATGCTGTTGCTGTCACGACATGGACTTCTCCACAAATGAATTAAGTTCAATAAATCGCTCGTCTATTATCATACACACCCAAAATTTTCATTTGGTGGCATAAATGGTCAAACCAAGGCGTACCGCAGGTAATGCTTCAAGTTGATGGATTGCTGTTTCTGAAAGTACAGGTACAGAGCCCTGTTTGTGTCAAGTACTTCATATATATATATTGTGTGTGTGTGTGTGTGTGTGTGTTTGTGTGTGTGTGTGTGTGTGTGTGTGTGTGTGTGTGTGTGTGTGTGTGTGTGTGTGTGTGTGTGTGTGTGTGTGCGCGCGTGTGTTTGTGCGTGTGTTTTGCGCGTGTGTGTGCGTGTGTGTGTGTGTGTGTGTGTGTGTGTGCTCATGTCTGTTTGCTGTATATGTGTATGTGCGTGTGTGTATTCCTTGTATGTGTTGGCTGTGCGAGTGTTTGCTGTGTGTGTTTGTGTGTGTACGTGCGTCTGTGCGTGTGTTTATGCGTGTGCACGCTAACTTCCTAGGTCTTACCTGTAAACTGGTCCTATCTTGCAGCTTTGACATGATACCCTGCTGGACTTGACAAACAAGCATGCCTGGCTCAGCAAGGGGTTGGAACCCAACTCCTCGAGGACCTCCCCCCCCTCCCCGCCCTAAATACGATGCCAGTAAGAGGGAGCAGGAGATCCTGGCTGCTGCTTTGTCCGGGAAAAGCCCAGACAAGAAGTCGGCGAGCGATGCTCTTGGCGAGGGCTCACCTGAAAGGGGGCAAGCCCCATGTGATGGAGGAGAGGGTTTGCTGCAACAGCAGCAGCAGCAGCAGCAGCAGCTACAAAAGAAGAAGACTGAGGAGGCCCCCTCCATGCACCATGGGGGAAGCATAAAAACGTGAGTGCCATGGCAGCAGCAGCTAGTTCTAGTACAGCTGATTAGGTGCCAGCTCAATACCTAGCAGGTTTTCTATTGATTAGGTTATGGCATGCTCCAAGCTGTGCTGTACTCCGTGCTCTGGCTGTGCTTCAAGCTCCAAGCTGTGCTATGCTGTGCTGTGCTATGCTGCTCTGTGGTGTGTGTGTGTGTGTGTGTGTGTGTGTGTGCGCGCGCGCGCCAAGGTGAGCAATTGTCATTGCAGGTGGACCATGTCATGGCTTGCCTGTAACGCTTAGGTACATGCAACTCACCAATATCGGGCTGCAGGAGCAGTTTGAGGCCATGAGCCTTGCTTGGAGCAACTTGCAGCTACTTGGAGCTTAAACTTACAAAGCTGAAGCACCAGCTGAACAAGGACTCATCATATACTTGGCTGGGCTGGTCTGAAATGCTCAGGTACATGCAGCTCAAGAACACCAAGCTGCAAGAGCAATTTGAGGCCAACAGCCTGCAGCTGGTCCCCCACAGCAGCATCTTCCAGGGTGTGTCCATCTTTGTCAACGGCTACACGCAGCCCACGCATGCTGAGCTGCGCCAGATCATGCTGATGCATGGGGGCCGCTTTGAGGTGGGAAGCCTGTGTGTGTGTCAGTGGGTGTGGGTGTGGGTGTGGGTGTGTGGGTGGATGGGTGGGGTGTGTGAGAGTGTGTGTAGGTGTGGGTGTGGGCGTGGGTGTTGGAGGCTGTGGATGTGTGTGTAGGTGTAGGTTTGTGGGTGCAGGTGTGTGTAGGTGTGTAGGTGTGGGTGAAAGGGGTGAGGGGGGTGAGGGGTGCACTATACCTTTGTACGTGAGGGAGTTTGCCAGTTTGTATGCGTACTCGCAAGGTACAGTAAGCTGCTGCAGTAAGCTGTTTATGCGCAACAAGGCTCATCGTTCATCTTTGCTGGCATGCTTGCGAGGTTATAAGGGCATAGCACCCATCTCAGAGGCGTCAAGGGCATGACTTTTATTGTAGCTGGCATGCACGCTTGGGGCATGAGAACGTGCCATGTGAAGATGGAAATGTCCTCTGGATGGTGTGCAAAGCATTGTTCCAAAGCAGATGCAAAGCTGTGGTACATACCATGCAGGCCCTTTTTGGTGGTTTAAAGAGGAAAGAAGCCTCCAAATATGTGTAGGTTCTTCACAAATTTTCATCATGGAAACTCCATGATATGTGGTGGAAGCTTCGTAGGTGAGCTGTGCCTGAGTGTTGAATGCTAGATATGAGGTCCAAAGTCTCAGGCCCCTTTGTCTAGCTGAGTAGCCCTGGTTGATGGGGGAAAGAGAGTTCAAGGCACCTAATTGTGCATCTGCGTCTTGCTTGCAGACCTATTTTTACAGAGACAAGGTGACCCACTATGTGTGCCAGAACCTCCCAGACACCAAGATCAAGATGTTGGCCCATGAAAGGTGCGTGAAACAATCTTTTGCGATGAATGGCGCTGGTATAATTTTTGTGTGTGCCTGCCAGAACCTTTTCAATACCCAGATGCTGGCCCATGAGAGGTGTGTCAAAGGCCATCCATGATGATGAGTGGCATAGGGTGAGCCTGTGCCTGCCACTACTTTGCCGGTGTTGAGGTCAGAATGCTGATGCCCCATGCAGGGTGAGGCTTGAGGTTTTTGCTAGGTTACTGAGGTCATTTTGTCCCTTTCTAATTACGATCACCACAGAACATTGTGCAGTGCTTGGTCTGCCTGCACATGCACTTCGATGTGCTGTACCATAAAATGTTGTGCAGTGCTTGGTCTGCCTGCACATGCACTTTGATATGCTGTACCATAAAATGTTGTGCAGTGCTTGGTCTGCCTGCACGTGCACTTTGAAATGCTATACCACAAAACGGTGCAGTGCTTGGTCTGCCTGCACATGCACTTTGATATGCTGTACCACAAAATATTGTGCAGTGCTTGGTCTGCCTGCACGTGCACTTTGAAATGCAATACCGCACCATGAAGCCATGATGGGAGCAACTGCTGAGTTGTGGTGATCATATCTACCGCCAGCCAGCTTGCTTCTCCCTTGGGCAGCACACGTGGCATGCTTCCATTATGGCTGGAGTTGTCCTGTCAATGTTGCTGCACACCTTAAGTTCCACAAATGCAGGAACCCCCCTCGCATCGTACGTCCAGAATGGATTACTGCCTCCCTACAAGCCGGGCGCCTGCTTCCCGTGAGTGGAGTTTTTTGAGTGGTGCATTTGCCGTGAATGGAGCTTTGATCTCCCTGTGGATGGGTCTTTGTGGATGGACCACTGCCTCTTTTTGAGCCGTGTGTCTGCTCCCCAAGAGTGGATCTTTGCCATGGTGCCACAGTTCCATAGTGCCTCAGTGCCATAAGGCCACAGTGCCGTAGGGCCACGGTGCTTTTGTGCCGTAGGGCCATAGGGCCATGTTGCTTTTGTGCCACAGTGTCATAAGGCCACAGTTCCTTAGGGCCACAGTGCCACAGCGCCATAGGGTCACAGTGCCATAGAGCCACAGTTCAAAAGGGTCACAGTGTCAAGGGGCCACAGTGCCATGGGGCCACAGCCAATGTGCCACAGGGCCACACAAGCCCACAAAACCATTTGTGATACACAGTGCCTGAGTGCCAGGATGCCTCCCTTCCAGCCATGCGCCTGCTCCCTGTGCATGGAATTGGGATTTGCCAGAAAAGGAGGGAAAAGAAGGCACCTATGCTGGTGTGCGAGGCTGCAGGCCCAAGGAGGCTTCAACTATAAAACCTATGAGGCATACACTGTGGGATTTCTTGAGGCTGAGATGTTGGTAGCAACATGCCCTTGTGTCACAGGAAAGGGCCACAGCTGCCTTGGTTTTTGTGCACTGGCTGCATGTCTGAGGCGTACACAGAAGCACACACAGGAGCAGTACCCAAGGTGTTTGCAGGGGAGCTTTTGTTTGATTTGCAAGGTGGACACCGTGGCAAGCAACGTTTGCTGCCGCACCGTTTGCTGCTGCAAGCAACGTTTGCAAAGGCACACGTGGCCCGACTCCTATGTGCTGAGTCAACCAGTGAGCTGTGGGTGGGTAACCTTGCAATCCAAACATGCAGGTCCAGGACTTCCAGCTCAGTGCTGTCTGTGACAAGCCGGGCCAGCGCAAGATCATGGACTTCAAGCAACACGACACCGCCACCATTCCCCCCGAGCAGCTGTACCCCCAGTTACAGCAGCAGCAGCAGCAGCAGCAGCAAACGTCTGCCCAGCAATCCTCAGCAATCCCCAGCTCCCCGGCCTCTTCGCTCCAAGGCAATCATCCACAAGGCTCTCTGCTGCAGCAGCACGTGCAGCAGCAGCAGCAGCAGCAGCAAGGCCATCAGCAGCAGGCATGTCCATTGCTCCTGGCACCACCCTCCTTCCAGCCTGCTCCCTCCCCCCTCCCGCACCAGCTGGCCAACCACCAGCAAGCCCTCTTCCAGGGGCAAGTCCACTTGCAGCAGCAGTCCCATCATCACCACCACCACCAACAACAACAATATCAACACCATCAAGAACAATACCAACACCAACACCAGCAGCAGCAGCAGCACCTGCAGCCAACTCCACATGCAGCTCCTAACGCTGCTGGGGCATCAGGGAGTTGTGCAGGCACCATGGAGGAGGCACAAGCGCTGTGTGCGCGGCTGCGGTCCGAGTGTGATCTACTGAGGGGAGCCCCCCGTTCCTCACGCGACGATCCCCAATTCATGGACAGCTACTTCAGGTGAGAGCGGAGGGGGAGGCGCTGTGTGTGTGTGTGTGTGCGCATGTGTGTGTGTGTGTGTGTGTGTGTGTGTGTGTGTGTGTGTGTGTGTGTGCACGCTCGTGTGCCCGTGCATGGGCACTTGTGGTTCGCGAATCTTTGTGCGTGTGTCTTCAGGAGTGCTTGTCTGAGTATGCATAACGGCGCCTGTTTGCTTGCAGAACTCTTCGAGTCGTGTGAAAATGGTGCCCCATAAATGCATCATTTTATCAATAATCTGCATAGGAGGCACGCATGCTTGCACCTGAAGGTGACGTCCAATGTTCAACCAACAGTGTTTAGGCACTGTGCGCATCTGAGCGGCTTAAGCCCCCCCACCCCCTCCAACACACACACAAAAACACAATTGCCCACTCATATGCCCTGGCATGCTCAGGTCGAGCCGGCTGCACTTCATCGGCACATGGAAGAGCAGGATCGAGGCCCTCATGGCTGAGGACGATGTCTGGGGGCCGCAGCCACTGCCCATTCAAGGGGCACGCCAGGCAGGTAAGCAAGCGGGTAACAAGGGCAGATGTGCATTCCATGTTGTGTTGATTTGTCGCCATCAATCCTGTTCAATGGGTATGCCAGCCACGCCAGCCAGGTACGTGAGCCAGTGAGAAAGGCAGATATGCATTATTTGTTTATGTCAGTTCACTGCCATGATGCACGTCCAGAGGCACACCAGCCAAGCAAGATGAGCTAGCAGGCAATGAAAGCAGATTTGGATGCCTCTGTGTTGATGCATCGCTGTGATGCCCATCCAAGGGGCACGCCATTCAGGTGAGCTTGCAGGATTCAAACCCAAAGGGGTTCCATGCAAGACGGTGAGCTGAGTACTGAGCCAGTGCTGTGTCATCCCGCAAAAACGACGCGTGTAAGGGCGTGTGAGACGCGAGTGCTGAACCAGCAAAATGAATCAGGTCACTGTGAGGATCCTCTTGAGTAGCTGCACCCTGCAGGCAGCCTGGACCAGCACCTTTTAAATTTGCAATTATAGGTGCGGTGTATTTGTGGTGCAATAGCCTGGACAAGCCTGTGCGCCCGTGCCGGGCCCTACAGTGTGACGGGCTGCACTGTTTCAATACCATAGTGACATATGCTACACTGCTTCCCCACCGCCTCAGATCATCATGTGTTGCACTGCTTAAACGCAAACATGACGTGCTGCAACGCGTTTGCACCGCCCCAAATGACACGCTGCACTGTTTCAACACCATAGTGACATATGCTACACTGCTTCCCCACCGCCTCAGATCATCATGTGTTGCACTGCTTAAACGCAAACATGACGTGCTGCAACGCGTTTGTACCGCCCCAAATGACACGCTGCACTGCTTAAATGCCACCATGGCATGCTCCACTGCTTCTGCACCACCTCAAATGACACGCTGCACTACTTACACGCCAAACCCCCCAGCACTTGTCCGGATCCTTGTCATGTTCTTGCACTGAGACAGCATAGCACATCACTCAAAACCCGATGGATCGACACAGTCATGTACGGTGCGGTGTGGTTGCAGCTGGCACAATGCGGCAATTCATGCGCCCCTCCACCAGTAGTGCATCTGCCACCAACGCCTCAAGCGTCCCAGGCACTGCCGCAATCACTGGCAGCAGCAGCAGCAACAGCAACCCCAGGGCAACAACAGCTCTGCCGCCTCAGCTGCCCACCGAGCGCGCCATCATCCACCTGGACATGGACTGCTTCTTCGCGGCGGCCTCGGTGGTGGACTACCCAGTGCTGCGGGGCAAGCCGCTGGTGGTGTGCCACTCCAGCAGCGCACAGGGCACGGGCGAGGTGGGTGTGCAAGGGGTGAGACTGTTTTTGTGGGTGTGGGTGCGTGGGGCCGTGTGGGTGTGGGTGGTTGTGAATTTGTGGGTGTGGGTTTGAAGGAGGGAGAGCAGGGGGAGTTTGTTTCAGTTCAAAAGGAGTGCTTCTCTTTCTTTCATGGTTGGCCACTTCAGCAGAAGCGAGGGCTAAGTTTTACCACTCCAGTGAAGGCACAGGCTTTGTGGCAAGTGCCCACAAATATGCCAGCCACCAATGCTGCAAAGGATGTCGAGAAACTGGTAACTTTTGAACACATTACCAATGCAGGTAACAGCTGCTCTAAGTCTTTTTTAAGTACCATGGTGTCAGCTCCCAACTGTATGAGCGATTAACAATGATCACAGTCAATCTTGCAACACTTTCAATGCCCACGCAGGTGAGTCTGCTGCCACTTTTTCTTGTAATGCTTGCGGCGCTTGCATATGCTTGCGATTCTTGCAGTGTCTGTACAGGTGTCCGCTGCCAACTATGAGGCGCACTAGTGTTGGCTACCTACCATAATGAGGTGCACAGGCCAAGCCCATCTTGCAATGCTTGCAACATCCGTACAGGTATCCGCTGCCAATTGTGAGGCACACAAATGTTGGCTGCCAAATGAGGTGCACAGGCCAAGCCCATCTTGCAATGCTTGCAACATCCGTACAGGTATCCGCTGCCAATTGTGAGGCACACAAGTGCTGGCTGCCAAATGAGGTGCACAGGCCAAGCCCATCTTGCAATGCTTGCAACATCCGTACAGGTGTCCGCTGCCAATTATGAGGCACACAAGTGTTGGCTGCCTACCATAATGAGGCGCACAGGCCAGGCCCGTCTTGCAATGCTTGCATCGTTCATGCAGGTGTCCGCTGCCAACTATGAGGCACGCGCCTTTGGTGTGCGTGCAAGCCAGACCATTGGAGAGGCCAAGCGCTTGTGTCCGCATGTGCTGGTGGTGCCCTACATGTTTGACAAATACACCGGGATCTCGGAGCAGGTCAGCGCTGGCCTGTCATTGGATCGTGCACAGAGGCCGAGCACACGACACAGGGGTCCGTATGTGCTGGTGGTGCCCTACATGTTCGACATGCATATTTGCGCGTGAGCATACGTTAACGCGTGTCTGTGTGCATGTGTGTGCCTGTGTCGCGCTTACATGCATGCATTTGTCTGCGTGAGGTCTCTGAGCAGGTCAGCGCAGGCCTATCGTTCTTCTGTGCATTAGTTCAGGATTACAAGTGCATAGAGGCCAAGATCTCAGAGTAGGTGAGTCCAGACCTGTCATTGTTTTTGTGCACAACACCAAGATCTCAGAGCAGGTCAGCACAGACCTGTCATTGCTTTGTGCATGATTCCAGGATTGAAAGTGCGTAGATGCTGATGGCAGTAGATGGTGGTGCACACTCCCGATATGCTGGTGCTGCCACGTGTGTTTCTATAAGTGTTCTAATTTCGTGCAAGGAGGCTCTGTGACGGAGAGGGTGTGCTCAAGTTTTGATGCTGTTGTGCGACTGCATATTTGCTGCATGAGGTTGATGACAGGCACGTGCATTCCTATGATGGCTCCATAGGTTTGTGCAAGACAGCTTCAGGCCAAATAGGATACACACAGCTGTGCTGCGGTTGCGATAAGAAAGTCATTCAGGAAGACAGGCATTCTAATCGTGCAGCATCCTCATGCACTGCATCACCTTCTCTTCTGAAGGGCACATTTGTGTGAGGTGGACGGATTGGATGTGCTTAAGCGTAGCTTCAAGTTGAGGCTGTGTATTATCACTGGTAATATCAGCCAGCGATTATCTTTGCATCGGGACCACCTCTGCCCTTGTGGGGACGCACAGTAGTCCAGGACCTGTGTATTACTTGCACAGGTGCAGTGCCCATTTTGCCCATGCATGCCTTTGAACAATCTTTCCTTGCATGTACAGGTATTGCACCTTCATGGAGGACGCAGCATGCGTGCAAGCCCTGAGCCTATATGATGAGGAGCCTGTACGCCTGTCCTCGTACGCACAGGTGTACCGTATCCTTATGAAGTACACGTCATGCGTGCAAGCCCTGAGCTGCGATGAGGCCTACCTTGATGTCACTGGCCTGGGCGACCCAGAGGAACTGGCGGCAGCCATCAGGGCAGAAATCCATGCCACCACGCAGTGCACTGCCAGTGCAGGTGTGTGTGTACGCGCGTGTTTGCGTATGTATGTGTGTGCTTACTCATGCTTTTGCATTTGCTCCTTGACTGTGCCAGTGGGTTTGTTGCATGGCAAGTTTTCCTGCTGACCTAGAAGAAGCCAAGTCGCACCGCAAGTTGTGCAGTTATACTGCATGTTCAAAAGGCTTTTTGCTGCATGATCAAAAGGCTTGAGCTCATTGCAGATTCACAATGACCAAATGTTTGAAATTCCAGACCCTCAGGAATGTGGGTAACAAGCAGACATTGTTTCCGGGCCCTCCGGGCTGAGGGCGCGTCCCGGAGGACGCGGGGGCCTGAACAACGTCTCACCCTGTTTAGTTATGCACGTTCCGACACATTGATGCCATGCACACAGGCATTGGCCCCAACATGCTCTTGGCCCGCATCGCCACTGGCCACGGAAAGCCCAATGGCCAGTTCAGAGTGGCGTCAGGCGGCCAGGCCCTGGATTTCCTCGCAGATCTCCCAGTTGCAGAGCTCCCAGGTGATTCTTCATAAAGGAATAAAAAGGGATACTGTGCAAGCAATCCAGTCACGGAGCTCTCAGGTGATTCTACAGTAGTGGGGCTGTGGGTGTGTGGTTGCGTTTGTGGGTGTGAGAGTGTGGCAGAGTATGGTGGGTGTGGGTTTTATTCAGTGTTGCTGGCTGGGTAAATCCAGCACAAGGTCGCGCGCTGCCTGTTGCAAGTCTTCCAGGCTCATAGCCATCATTGGCCACACACTTGATAAGGCGCTCATTGATTACGAATTTTATTGGTCAGGCACCCAGTGATTACACAATTGATAGGCCATTATCAGGGCGCAATTGGTTAGGCACAATTGTGAGGTTACCAGAGCCTGCATTGACCAATAGCTCTACTGCAAGACCTCTTTTACCAAGTTTAGAATGAGGTGCATGAAAGGGGATGCCCATCAATGCAGTCACAGCATTTATGCTTGATTTCATGTCCCAGCATGTGTCCTTTGCCTTTTTTTGGCTCATCCTTTATGTTCAGCTGCTCACACCTTTTGTTTAAGCATTAAGGCATCTGAATGGGAACCCCAGCGTGACTGTACCTTTGTCACCCTTGTTCATGAACCTCCACCTGCAGGTGTGGGCCCCACCTTGAAAGGAAAGCTGAAGGAGCTTCAAATTACTCATGTGAGGTGAGCTATGGAGCCACTCACCAACCTTTGCATCTAAAAAATGCACTATCCTGATCCCTGCAGCCTCCATCTGTGCTCCTTGTAATGTGGTCTTGTTTTGTGAGCATGCCACAATGCTGGCGGATGTTTGGGAGCGTGGTCACCTCAACAAGGAATGCAGGAAAAGTGGGGTGGATGTGCCTTCTTGCTTTCCAACAGCGTCTTGTCAAGCTCAGCTCTTAAACGTTGCATGCATGCGTTGCATCCATGCTCATGACTGTGTGTGCGTGTGCGTGTGTGTGTGTGTGTGCGCGCGCTCGCAGGCAAGTCTGGAGCACATCTCGTGAGCGCCTGCAGCGCCTATTGGGTACCAAGACAGGGCTTGCGCTGTGGCAGTTTGCGCATGGCAGGGACGATAGGAGTGTGGAGCCGCCCAAAGTGCGCAAGTCTGTAGGCGCGGAGGTCAACTGGGGCATCCGCTTTGATGGTGTGTGTGTATGTGCAAAAGGGTGTCCTGAGGACCCTCAGCATGCAGCCCTTTCCTCAATTGCTGCATTCCATTTCAGTAAATTCTGAGCGTGCCTGCCACCTTTGTCTGAAAGAAGTGTTTTTTTAACTTGCATATGGGTGATTGCTACAAAATTTTACTGAATAATGCACAGATACAATTGCTTGAAAAGATGAAGGACTCACTCCTAATGAGGTGTTGCACCAAGGGCCATTGTTAGATAAGCATTTGTCTGAGGTGATGGAATCTACGCACGATGAAACTCAACTATGACAACATGATGAGAATCACACCGCATCAGTGTATGGCACTGGGCACTGAAATAATGCCGAGGTATCTCTCCAGCGGTATTTCATGCACTTGTTCCTGGGAATCCTGGATCCACGTTTTTGAAGCTGTTGTGCCTTGCAATCCCTCACTTTGGCTGAATATCTCCATGCAAAGATCAGTCTGCGACAGTGTAGATGGTTCAGGTAGCCCCTGGATCTACACCTGTGAGGCTGTTGATGTAGTGCGTGCTTGACCCTTGGCATTGCTGATGGATGCACAGCTGGCGCATCTATAGCTCATGCCAGCCATCATGCAAGCCACATCCAGTTGATGCCAGGGTCAGACATCTGATACTTCCTGAGCTCAGCTCCCTGCATCTTGCTGTGCTGCAGGCCCAGTTTGGTGCTGCTGCTGCGTGCTGCTGTACTTCATGCCTTGTACAGTAATATGCACACTGCTATACTGCAGGCCTTGTACAGTGCTGCTACGTGCTGCTGTACTGCAGGCCCAGCACGGTGCTGCTACGTGCTGCTGTACTGCAGGCCTTGTACAGTAATACACACACTGCTACACTGCAGGTCCTGTACAGTGCTGCTGCGTGCTGCTGTACTGCAGGCCCAGCACGGTGCTGCTGCGTGCAGCCCCAGAGGCTGCACTGTCTGATTGTTTGGTTTGTCTGTTTGTCTGTTTGTTTGGTTTGTAAGTTTGTAAGGCCCAGAGGATGTGCTGCCTGCGCTGTGTGCCTTGCAGGCCCTGAGGACGCTGACAGATTCTTGCAGCAGCTTGCAACAGAGTTGGCGCAGCGCATGCGAGTAGCAGGTGGGGGTTTTCTCAAGGATCTGTCATTTGTAGGGTTGGGTAAAGAGGGTCGAGCATTTGTCCAAAGAGGCTCTAAAGAGGGCCAAAGAGGCCACAAAAAGGCTTTCTCCAGCCTCTTTTGGCGTATGCTCAACCCTCTTTACGAAACCCGAGCCATAGGTCTCCATCTTGGCTCTTGGGTCGCCCATCATTCTTCACTGTTCCCTTGCCACATACTGGTGCGTGTGCATGTTTACAGAACTGTGGACTTGATGGAGTATACTGTTGCGCATGCATGCACATGGGGCTGTGGACCAGATGAGGTATACTGATGCTTGTGCACACAGGACTGTGGACCTTGTGCGCATACCTTGGGCATGATACACATGCACGCAGGGCCGATGTCCTTGTGAGCATTCATGCACGGCTGATGTCCTCATGACCCATGCGGCAAGCAATCAGCATGGGCATGCAAAGAGAGGTTCACACTCAGCGCCATCCACAGAGAGCATGTGTGGAGCACGGACGCGGGTCACAGGTGAAGAGTCATCACCCGTCACACCTGTGCATGCACATGCAGGCGTGCGTGGCAAGTGCGTCTCCCTGAAGATGAAGCGCCGCCAAGAGGGTGCACCCATGCCTTTCAAGTGCCTGGGCCATGGGCCCTGCGACAACCTCAGCCGCTCCATCACCCTCAGCTCCTACACCGACACGGTGGGTGGGCACACGCCACTGTGAAATTGAGTGTGTTCAAGTGCTTGGGGTCTCACTGATGTGAGACAGAGTGTGTTTTAAGTGACAGAGCTATGGGCCCAAAGACACATGTTCAGCCGCTCCATCACCCTGGGCTCTTACACCGACATGGTGGGTGGGCGCACGGTTGGGCTGAGTGTGCTTAGGTGGCAATGCCATGGAGCACGTGGCAGCCTCAGCTGTTTCATTGCCCTTGGCTCTTGCACCGGCACGGGGGTGGGCACATATGCCACTTTGTGACTGATTGTGAGGATCCTTGGGGATGGAGGGCTGTTGTATCTTGATGTGTGTGCTTGGCTTCCGCTGAGCCCATCCATGCCCCATCCCACAGCCGCACGTGCCCCAAAAGTCCCATCTTCCATTCCCCAAAACCCTATTCCCCTTCTCACAGCAGCATGTGCCTCCCAAAACCCGATTCTCATCTTTTAGGAATCTCATCTCCCCATCCCACACCAGCATGCGCTCCAAAGATTGCATCGCTCATCCCCATATATCCCATCCCCTATCCCACAGCAGCATGTGCCCCCCACATCCATTTTCCGTCCCCAAAATATTATGTTCACCATCCCACAGCAGCACGTGTCCCCCAAATCCCGTCTCACATCCCCAAAATCCCATCTTTCATTCCCATCACCCCATCCATACACAGCATCTGCCCCCAAATCCCCTCCCCCACCCCCATCCCACAGCAGCACGTGTCCCCAAAACTTTATCTCCCGGCCCACAAAAAAGCCATACCCCATGCTACTGCAGCAAGTGCCCCTGTCTCAAGGCTGTGCCCATCTAACTCCTGATCGCCATTATAATCAGGTCATCTGCGGTGTAGCCTGGCTTCTGCCCTTTCTTGTGCACCATGCGTATCTTGAATATAAGGTCATCATCAGTACAGCACTGCTCCTGCTCACTTGTGCGGTAATACGTGCAGCATAGCTTCTGCTTGCCTGTGGCATGCGCAGCTTTATGATCTGGTCATCTGCAGTGCAGCATGGCTTCTGCTTGCTTGTGGCATGCGCAGCTGTATGATCTGGTCATCTGCAGTGCAGCATGGCTTCTGCTTGCCTGTGGCATGCGCAGCTTTATGATCTGGTCATCTGCAGTGCAGCATGGCTTCTGCTTGCTTGTGGCATGCGCAGCTTTGTGATCTGGTCATCTGCAGTGCAGCATGGCTTCTGCTTGCTTGTGGCATGCTTAGCTTGGAAATACTGTGCCCACAGGTATGCCGGGACAGCAACTGTTGGAGCGACTCATGACAATGATGATGCCAGAGCACGATGCTTGCAATGCCCATGCGTGATTGCACACTGCTTGGGATAACCATGCGTGATTGCACACCGACACTGCAAGTATGTTGCAAGAGCACATGTACAGGCACTTGCAATAAGCAGGTTAAACAAGTCATTTCAGTATTGAAAGAACACACACATGCACACAAGCTATCACAGAATCAAAAGAGCGCACACACATGCTTGCGTCTTGCCCTGCAGGCTACAGACATCTTACGCGAGGCACGGGTGCTGTATGCAGCCCTGCACGTGCCAGATGGTGATGTCAGAGGCCTGGGCATCACGGTACGCGTGTATGTGTGGGTGGGTGTGTAAATATGTGTGTATGTACGTACGTATGGGCTTACATTTTCACGATTGTGTGCATGCAATACACTTTAGTTATCTTGCATTTGCAAAGAGTGCTGGCCTCTATAGCAAACAATTGTGCTAGTGATCACGCGCCCTGCGCTGCTGGGTGTGGGTTGCTGCTTTGCTTTCTTAACGTGCTTCATGCCTGATGCTTGATCATTATTTGCAGCCTAATTTATGCAGCTTTCACAGCGCAAGTCACACACACACACACTTCTGCAGATGAGTAAGCTTGACTCCGAGGGTGCTGTCCATGCAGCTGCCCGCCCTTCCATGCCACCCCCCTCCAAGCTGCATGCTCCCACACCCACCCAATTCAAGCCAAGAGAGGAGTACACCAGCCTTTCAGACCGGTGAGAGAGAGAGACTGTGTGTATGTCTGCGTGTGTATACGTGCGCATGTGTGCGTGTGATATGTTGCAGCATATCATGCGATATACCAAGGTATAAGACACTTGCATAAGACACGCTCATGCAAAAGCAGTTTTGTGCACTTCAGGCCTAAAGAGCCACTATAGGGGACTCGCGCACTTAGGGCGCTCATGCTTGCAGCCTTGAAACTCAGGGCCACAGTTGTATCGATGTACGTTGTGCATTGTGTGCGCAATCACACAAGGATGGTGGATAGACATGTAGCTCCCTGGTCATTTAATCCCACCCTTTGCCCCGGTCACATCACTGGGCAAGCTTTTTATTCTGTTGCCAATTGAGCACTGGCCTCGGCAATTGTGCTCGGAATGCTGGCAGGCTGCACAGCACAAGGTTGCGCATCCCGTCTGTGAGGAGCATGGCGGTCTTGAGTTGAGAGGGGCAAAGCATGGAAGTCTTGAAGTCTTGAGTTGAGACTCAAAAGTTGAGTTGAGTCTGTTTGATGCACGGAAGCCTTGAGTTAAGCCTTGATGAAGCATTAAGCATGGATGTCTTGAGTTGAGAAAGGGACTGCACCAAACAATGGTGCTTGCATGACACCCTGCGTTTAAGCCGGTAATGCTGATTGTTGATGTTAAGGCTTCCAATGATCTCTTTTTTTCCGGGAAAAAGAGGTCCAAGGGGCAGCCAAAAGGCCCTGCTACTTGTGTTTGGCCCAGCGCAAAGATGTCCCTCCTTGATCAGTGTGAACCCTCCATGATCAGCGCAAACAGCGACGCACCTTGCATGTGCACCCGCAATTCTGTGCTTCATCGTCCAAGAATAAAACTTGCTCCTGCAGGCCCAACACCCCCAGCTTTCCTACAAATGCATGCGCACACTCACATACACACGCTCACTTCCACACTTGGTGATTGAAGGAACACAATTTGCTCTTACAGGCCCATCACCTCGCCACCCCCCAGCTTTCCCTCACCTGCCCGCACACACGCCCCCACGCGTACCCACACCATGAGCCCCCTCCCGACTGTTGCATCACCCATCGGCAGAATGCCACCCCCACACCAACTTCCACACCAGTCAGCTCAGCTAGACAGCAGGGGTGCTGCCGGCAGAGCTCACACGCCCACCAAGCCAGCTCTGAGCAGCAAAGCTGCTGGTGTTGACAGGTCTCCAGAGCCGCCACCAAGCGCAATAGCAGCTGACGCAGTGCAGCTGGAATCAGCACCCAGCAGTGCAGCTGCAGTGGGCGCACCTGGGACTTGCGGCAGGGCAGCGTTGCCAGAGGCTGACGCAGTGCCTCCAAAGCCAGCACCCAGCAGTGCACCCGGAGTGGGTGCACCTGGGACTTGCGGCAGGGCAGCATTGCCTGAGGCTGACGCAGTGCCTCCAAAGCCAGCACCCAGCAGTGCACCCAGAGTGGATTCACCTGCGAATCGTGGGAGGGCAGCGTTCCCCGAGGCTGACTCTGCTGCAGTGAAAGAGGGTGCAGACGTGGGTGTCGAACCACCGGGTTCTGCACACACACATCCTGCTACAGATGAGCAGCCTTGTCAACAGCAGGGTAAGGTTGCACAAGCGGGGTTGGCAGGCATAAGCACAGATGCGGCGTGTGGTGAAGCAGAGGGAGGCGTTCCAAGGGGCACTTGTCACCTTGGCACAGGCGCTGAGGCGGCTGGCGCCCCTGGTCCTTGTGAAGCTCGAGCTGCTGCAGGTGGTGATGGTGGCAAGGGGACTGAAAGCGCAAGAGGGGGGAAGGGTGGGGCTGACAAACAGGGTGGGCGCGTGCACAAAGCAGAGGAGAGGAGCGAGGTCGTGGGTGCAAGGGCACAATTGGGTCTGCCAGCTTCGGCCAATGAACTGGACCCTGAAGTCCTGCAGGCCCTGCCGCTGCAAATGCGGAGGGAGATTGAGGCTGCATATGGTGAGTTGCTCCCATTCTGTCCTCATGCCCTCTGCGTCCCTTCATCTTTCCCTTCCTCACTCCCTCATGCCCTCATGTCCTCTACATCCCTTTCTTTGCATGGATGTTGGACAGGGAATGTGTGCATGCAATGATTCTCTGTGCATGCTGCACACACGCAGTGTGGGGGCCTGAGGAACATGTACACGTTCAATCACCACTGCTGAGCAAGTGTGCATTGCTCTTGTGCTGTTGGATGCACTCTTGTCTCTGTGGGCAGCTGCAGCTCAAGGAGACAATTACAAATGCACGCCTGATGTCCTGTCAGGCTGATAGCAGTGTCTGTACATCCCACCACCTGGAGCAGTGAACTCTTGAGTGACTGACATGCGCCCCTTGACTAGCGTGCGGTCGCTTGATGCCTCCTCTGCCACTGCTGTTTTTCCCTTGACAGACTGATGTGCTTGCTCCTTTTGACTAGCATGTGGTTGCGTGATGTATTCCTCTGCCACTGCTGTTTTTCCCTTGGCAGACTGACGTGCTTGCTCCCTTTGACTGGCATGCAGTCGCGTGATGTCTCCTCTGCTTGATCTTTTTCCCCTTGACTGACATGTGGTGATCTAAACAAAGGATGTCTGTGCCAATGCTGGGCACTTCCATCCCAGGAGTGTCCAAACCAACTAAGGAATGCCCAGAGTCGCCAAACCCTTTGCTTTGATCGTGCAACCACCAAACGCGCTCATTCTGTCTGATCACCTGTCTAGCGTGCTTTTGATTGCGCGCCTCTCCACCTTACACATGAAATTGACAGAAAGGATGCCTGCTATGGTGCATACACCTGCATCCACACGCACAAAAGGTGATCCCTGTGTTTGGCGTGCATGTCCTGTACAGGTCTGAGTAACTCCAAGCAGCCCAGCAAACCCTCTGTTCAGCCCCGGCAGCAGCCAAAGCAGAAGCAGCAGCAGCCGTTGCAGCAGCACAAGCGCACGCGTGCACAGCAGCCCAGAGCCTCCCACAACCCCAGCAAGGCGCGGCTACACCAAACCACGCTGGCCTCCTCGTTCTCTGGCACAGGCAAGCCTGCCCACAAGCAGCACAAGCCCACCCGCTCTACTGCAGCCACCACCACCACCACCACCACCACTGCCAACTCGGTAGACTCCGCTGCTGCTGCAGCCGCGCACAATATCTCTGCCATCTCCTGCTGGGTGACGTCACGCCCCCAGGTTTCTGGCAGCGTGAACGGCAGGGAGGCCGGGGCGGTGGGCGTGGGGGGTGGAGATCGCTGCATGGGGAGTGAGGGGGAGGGCATGAAGGTGATCCCACGCAGTCTCTCTCATAATGGGCAAGCAGCTTCAGAGCGGGGTGTGCCAGATTTTGTGGGCAGCGATGGAGAGGGAACGAGGCAGAGAAGGCTCAGGGACATTGAACTGGGAGAGGGTGATGGTGGTAATAATGTGAGGGGCAAGAGACGCAAGACTTTGGAACGCTGGGAGGGAGGCGGAGGAGAGGAGGATGGGACGAGACAGGGCAGGGCGCTTCAAGCTTGCATGGAGGTGGACTCGCCAATGTTGCTGGAAGATGGCAGGGAGTTGGACTCGCCCGTGATGCCAGATGATGGCAGAGAGGTGGGACAAAAAAGCAGGAAGGAAGATGGGGGAGGTGCGCAACAGCAGCAGCAGCAGCAGCAGCAGCGTCACCAGCGGCTGCAGGGACAAAGCGGACAGCAGCTGCACCGGCGTGAGACCACCGGTGGGCCTGCTGATGGCGGGAGTGAGGGAGATGCTGAGCTCGTGCAGAGCCCTTGCCTGCTGGACCAGCTGCAGCACCTCACGTGCTCTCAGGTGAGGAAACCTTTCATTTCTGGTGGGAATGAAATGAATGGTGCACCTTTTGTTGCCCTCCCCTGCTGGACCAGCTGCAGCACCTCACACATGCTTGCAGGTGAGGAAGACTATTATTTCTGGTGGGAATGAAATGAATGGGTGCACCTTTTGTTGCCCTCGCCTGCTGGACCAGCTGCAGCACCTCACACATGCTCGCAGGTGCGAGCACATGCACAACTTGTGCTGCAAGCGTCTGCTTGCTGCCCACCGCTTGTTGTGCTTTTGTGGGCTGTAGCACCTCCACTGTCTGGCGTTGCCGGGATGTCCGAATAACGTTGGCATTGTTGGGGTGCAGGCTTTAGACTCAACAGTCTGCAACTCCTGCTCTTGGTTTTTCTTACAAGCCGCAGCTCCTGCTCTTGCTTTTCCTTGCTCCAAAACCTTGAGCAAAGGAAAGAAAGTGCAATCTTTGTTGTTGTGCAGTGTCTATTGCAACGACTACCTGTGCACATGCTCCAGCTTGTTGTTGACTTTTCTCATGCTCCTGCATGTTTTGTGTGACAGCGCGTGTTTACTCTTGCATGTGCTTGCAGCCCCGTTTCCCACTTGATCCTGCATGCACATTCAGGCCTTCATCTGCTCCCTGACCCGGTTGGAATTGCATTGGAAAATATGGCTGCTAGAAGGCTGCCTATTTCCTCCTGAAGCTGCAGTGCTCTGACCTTAACCGCTCGTGACCAGCAGATGTCAACGTGTGTTTAGGATGTTTAACAAATCTTGAACAGACCCCTTCTGGGAAGTCAGGCTGGGATGCTGAGAAAGAAAATGTGGACACATTTCAAGTGTGCACAGGTATTCAAAATGCTTGTTGCTGAGCCGCGCTAATGTGCGCGCACACACACAGGCACAAGCGCGTGCGCGCGCGCACACACACACACACACACACACACACACAAACACATGCACGCACGCACACATATACACACACTTTGGCCCCAATGCCTGCAACAGCCAACCCCCACTCCCCCACCCACCCTCATCCACGCACCCACACAGGTCGACCCCCTTGAGTTGGCGCAGCTGCCGCCCGCGCTGCAGCAGGAGGTCATGCGCGAGCTCAAGCCCCGACCCAAACACACAGCCATTCCCAAAGCTGGCAGCATTGCCATGAGCAGGGGTGGTGCAACACATGTATCGGCTGGCATAGCAAATTTGAGCACCAGGGCAAGGGCAGATGGGGGGAAGGTGGAGGTGACCATGGGAAATGCAAGTAAAGTAGGGCAGGTTGCAGGCAAACAACAGCCGCAGCAGCAGCAGCAGCAGCAGCAGCAAAATGGGGGAGAGGCGCCACTCGTGCCGTGCCCCTATCTCATGGCACAGCCGCCAGCCGCAGTGCGCAGGGACTTCCGGGACTTTATGCGCAGTGCTTGCAGAGTCCTCAGGGCCTTAGAGCTCTCTGCTGCTGATGGTGCTGGGGCTGCGGCCACTGCGCCTGAGAGCGCGGTTGGCACATCTGCTTTTGATGCACACGCACCACATGCAGATGTATCAGACGCAGGTGCACCAGACGCAGGCCACAAGGTCCCGAGCGGTGGACTCAATGCGGGTGCAGCAGAAGACTGCGCTGTGCAGTACGACCTGAAAAGCGCATGCGCAAGGATGGAGGGGTGGGCGCTCGCGCACTGTGGGAACCTTGAGGAGACGGGCAAGACATTGGGCGTGCTGGAAGGCCTGCTGTGTGGGGTGGGGATGCCAGCCTGGGTGATGGAGATGGTGCGGCGCCTACTCTGCAGCATCAGGGCTGCTGTGCATGCCCGCTACGGCGTGCACCTCCTGCCCTTGTAGCACGCATACCAATTTGAATGTATAAAGCTCACTCTCACAGCACCACCAAGTGGGAGGAGTTTGCAGAGGTGCGTAGTGTGGGCTGCAGCGCCTCCTGCGCTTGTAGCAGCACCTCCTGTCCTTGTAGCAGCGACAGAGGTAGTTGAGTACAACCCCATCAGTGCCTGGTGTGCGCTGGTGTCAATTTTTGTATTTAGTGTAAAATTAGGTATGTACAGGAACAAACTCAATTTTACTGCCTGTTTTATTAAATTGGGGTGACGCTTCATGCTTGTGGTACAGGATAGTACCTTAACGTAGCCTTAGCTCTACTGACCATATTACCGTCTTCTTTTCATGCTTGGACGTCTCATTGCCTTTTTGTCTTATATCTTGTTTGAGCAGGTGTATGAATAGGTGTACCCACTGATCCTATTCCATAAAAGACAAACTTGTTAGGTGTATAGAAAAAAAGAACAGTCTGTTTGTGCGTGTATGTGAGCGCGTGCGTGCACGCGCTTGTGCACGCACCCTAAGTTTGTGTTTTGTTAAATTTTTGAGGTGGTTACCTGCTGTCTCGTTTTTTTGCATTCCACGTGGTTTGTTTGTGACATTTTTGTCTGGTCGTCCCTTTTTGCATCAGGGAATTTCTGACGATATAAAATCATCAAAGCAGGAAATACTCTCTTCATGATGATGGATGACAGGAGAACAGAATGGAAATTGGTAGGTAGCCCGATGCTCCCCTCAGAATGGATTGGACCCAGTGGATGGTAAGATGCAAAGTGTCAGCCATTTTCCTTGGAGAAATACCAGCATATTGGGTGCCAAAACGGACAAAGTTTGATGTCCTCCCTTTTTTAACAGAGTGGATGATAGCATAGTGTATGGGGCCCGGAACCACCTGATTTTGGGATTATTTTATGAAATGATTATGGTTGGCATGATGATGCATGAGGTTAAAACTCGAGAAGGACTCCTTCGGAACAAAATCAAAGTTTGGATAGAATAGGGTTACATAGCTGTACCTGCCTACAACGGCAGCTTAGCTGAAGCAAAAGGTGCCTGTAACCAAACCAAATCATCCTTATAGTAGAATAGAAATCATTTCTGATCATGATGTCAATTGGAAGGATAAGCCTTGTGCCAAGTTCTGGACTTTCATCGCTCAAAGTAAGGCCCAAATAGAGGTTAAATAAAACGGGCATCTAAGGAAGCGTGGGAAAGAGGAGATGATTGGCTCAAGCTCCCAAAATTTCTCGCTGCACCCCAGAATGTTTTTTGTTGTCATTAACTTCGGTAAGATTCTAACTTAAGCTACCTGACCTGGGGTGACACACAAGCAACCTGCCCAGAGCAAAGAAAGCACCATATTTTCCCAGTGCAGACAGAAGCAACCAGATTTCGTGAGGTTCTAGTTTGAGTGCACGAGGTGAGTAATCCGGGCCTTCAATGTGAGACGTTCTGGGAAATGATGATCAGAGACCCTGGAGATTGAATCCCAGGAGGTATCACATTAAATTGAATTATATTTCAACAAAAAAGACTGAGCTTCTTTGGTATCGATGGTATCATTTAGAGGTATTCAATATTCAAATCGCGTTCCATCGTTCCTTTCTGATTTCTATAAAAGAAATGGAAGGCTTCAAGGCCTCGTTTAAGGCCAGTCTTCATTCGCTGGTTCTCTTCTTGGGAATCCTGTTATGGCCCCTGACCCTGCTTTTGGTGTTCCTTCCTTGGGAGCCAGGTCAGTGGACAGCAGGCTGCTGCAGGCTCCTTGCATGCATGCACGCTAGCGGGATCAGACTTTTGAACACGTAATAAAAACGGCTTGCAGATGTGAGCTTTGGATTCCCAGAGGCAGCTCCCCTTCGAGAAGGACAGAAGGAGGAGGAAGAGCAGGAGTCCTGCGGGCCTGTTGTGCAGCGTTTCACTGAGACGTTTGAAGTCCCTTGCTCGGCAGCCGGGAGCTCTCAATGTGAAGCGTGGTTGTACCTGCCACGCCGCCTCTCATCATCTGCCGCACCACCTGTCATCATCATGGCCTCCGTGCGTGTGGAAAAAGAAGATTGAAATGCCAGGAGGCTTGAGCTTTGACCAGCATGCCGAGCAGATCTTGGATTGTGCCACTGGTGTTTAGGCATTTATGCCTGCTTTCAATTGAAGAGCATGGCCTTCTCATCATCACTGTGCGCAGGGTATGGGGATGAGCAGAGATGTTGGCCTTCCTGTGTTTGCCCGCACCTTCGCAGAGAATGGTAAGTGGACAGCTTCCAATCAAATAAATGCATGGATGAGGTGAGGCATGTTTCTTGTGTATGACTCGTTGTGCTCTGAACGCAAGCTCAACAACTCCTCACTCCTGATCCAGGGTACGCGGTCTTGCTCTTTGACTACCTCTTTTGGGGAGGGAGCAACGGGAGACCAAGGCAACTCATAGCACCTCGCTTACATGTGCTGGACTACGTGGCGGCCGTGAAGCACGTGCAGGCAAGGCCTTGAATGGGCCTCTGGAAAAATGGTCCCACATCCTGTGATGTGATTGATGTAGGGAGTGTTTCACTGCCTATGTAGCTTTCTTTCTTTCCTGTGATGTGCTTTGCAACTCCGGATGAGCATGCATGCGTGGCCATCTGCAAGTGTAAGCAAAGCACGGGCACGTTAAATCTCCTTGTCACTCCTTACCGTCTAGTGTGAGCACCTGTAACGATACATGTACCTCCTGCATAAGACAAGTTGGCATCCAGGCCAGCCTTGTCTTTTTACAGCACCTCACACGTGTGCGGGACGCCTGATCATGTACAAAGTGTTGGCAAAGCCTTTTTGCCACAAAATGCATTGAGTCCAAGCATGTGATTCCTTCAGAAGGAAGGCGTTACATGAAGTTTCACCTGGGTGCCTGGCATACAGGCAACGAATGGCCTGGCTGGCCGTGTTGACCCATTGCGTATTGTCCTTTGGGGCACGAGCTACAGCGGAGGCCATGCGCTTGCAGCAGCATCACAGCTTGGCCAACAGATCTCTGCCGTAGGTGCTGCTTTGTGCCTGTGCATGCTGTAGGTGCTACTTAGTGCCTGTGCATGCATGCAATCACATCAGTGTGTGGCGGCTCAGGCTGCAATGCTTGAGAAAAGGGAACAGGAAGAGGGAGGCAAGTGCTGTGCACTCAACATCCTGAAACTAGTTCACGATGTGCTTAAACATGTGCACTTTTCAATGTCTTTGCTTGAGACCTGAGGAGACACAGAAGAGTGGGGTAGAAAGACTGAATAGGAGGAAGAGACAGAACATTAAAACGCACATGAGAGGACCCTGGAATGCTTGATTGATGCAAGTATATTGTGCTTCTGCTTATCATGCTTGATCTGTAGGTAGGGCTCACTCTTAGTGCCAGCGTTAAACAGTCAGGTCTTTCCTTAATGCACGCTGGTCGGTGCCCAGCTTAGACTTGTACTTTGATTTTCTTACCTCCTTATCCTATTTGGCCACAATATATCATAGCTGGACTAACATGCTTTGAGTCAGAACCCACGCCCATTCTTTTCCCCAAAGTGCCTGTTTTCCTTTTTTTCAAAACAGGAATCATCCTCTTTGAGGGAATTTATGCTTGCACCACACCACAGGTCATCGCCATGGAGAGCTTCACAAGCCCCTTGCTGATTGCCTTGGCATTCTTCTATGTACATTTTTGCCCCTATTCCAAGGGTGTGCCTGTTGAGGTGCGCAAAGAGCACCATTGAGCTTCAAAATGTGATAGGCTTTGCTCCTTTTTATGGCACAATTTTACTCTTTGGAACCAGCTTTGCCCCCATTGATCACTTATTTTGAAAACAAGGCAACTCTCAGACCTACAAGGATGGGACTTTGTTGCTGCCGAGGTATTTTGCATGTCTGAAAAGGTTGCTTGCGGTCCATGGCAGCCGTCAATGCTGCGCATGGTAAGGTGGAACCTCTTCCTGTCCATGCTCAAGCTTTTGCTGACTCCATTGATCTTAAACAGTCATAAAGATGACATCGAAAAGGCCAGCTTAGATGGAATATGTCAATTAGAGTTGCATTAGGCAATGTACAAGCACGCATTCACATCTAATTACACACACATGCACACACACGCACACACACACGCACGCACACACGCACACACGCACGCGCGCACACACACACACACACACACGCGCGCGCGCACACACACACACACACACACACACACACACACACACACACACACACACACACACAAGCAGGACGTGGTGCCGGGAGCAGCAACAGTAACAGCCCACATGTCCGTGGAGGCCACCACAGGCTCGTACAAGGCCAGCAACGCCAGCAACAAGGGGCAAGGGTTGAATGATGCCATCCCCATGGGTGGCAAAAGCAAGATTGGGTGCCCTGCAGCCTACAGAGTGCATGGAGCCCTGGATTTCTTACAATTTTTGCTTTGGGAATCATTGGCAGCCATCGCAACTGTGGTGAGTGGGTCCTTCTATATCCATGGCTGAAATGTCCCTGTATGCTCCCTGTAGCAGTGGTGAAAGCACTTTGCACCTTCTTTCCAGGGCACTTTACAAGACCAAAAAACACACAAACGCCTGTCTGGTTGAGGAGATGGCAGCAGGAATCGTGGTGGCTGGCAACTCAGTGAACCTGTGTTGCAGATCTGCTAGGTTCTGACACTTTTTAGGTTGCAGCAGAAGTGCAGGATGTGCCGGATCGCAGTTTTGTCAACGTTGGCATTGCTTTGTGTGACCCATGTTCTTGGGTGCTGCGTCTAAGGTTCTGATTGCAAAATGGGGCAGAAAATGAAATTGTGATCTTTTCTAAGTTTGTTGAATGGCACGCGCTATGTGCAGGTGCGAGCTCTGCGCCTGCTCCTAGTCGGCATGTCTGATGTTATCCGTGGCTCCTTAGGTAGGTTTTAAGCCGGCTACAGCCCTACACTTTGAAGACCTTTATGAGGAAGCCACCCATCATTGCTGCATTGTGCTTTGAGCTGGCTACAGGGCCTGCACTTTGAAGAGCCTTATAGGAAAGCTACCCATTACTACACTTTACCAGTACTCTGTTTTGAGGTGGCCAAAATGCCTGCACTTTGGAGAGCTTTATGAAGTAGCCGTCCATAATTGCTGCATTTAGTGGTTCAGAACACAAAAAAGGAAAGGCAGTGCTTCCTTTCAATGGCATGACGAAATGGATGCTAGTCTTAGCGCCCAGGCACACATTTATCCAATCTTCCTTGCCTGCACATCCTCTGCTATTTGAAAAAGGCCATTTAAACGGATTTGCACAGTGTTCACGAGTGTATTATGTGTTTCGCTCCAAACTTTGCATACATAGTTGATATCTTCAAGTTCCCATATCTGCTCAAGCATGACTGGCACCGTTGGCCAGCCCTTCTTCGAACAGGCTGCCTGAATTTAATTGCCAATCTTGCATTCCCTCACGAGCCACCTCTCTTGTGCCTCCTGTCTAGAAAGGACACCTGAAAAATCACTAAAGTGCTTTGCTTTCTTTCTTGGGCCCACTTGATGGTGGGGTTGCCTAACGGTCTATCTTTAATGCATGCCGTCTATAATGTACGCCGCAGCGTGGCCTATCAGCATGCGTGCTCTTTTCCTTTCCCAGGTTTGCCTGCTGCCTATGTGGCCATCGTCGCACCTGCTAGTGCTGTGGCTGCACGGCTGCAAGAGCCTTGGGGTGTGCTACGCACACCGCTGTCCCTGGGAATCTTGACCAACAACGACTACGCTCAAATGATGGCGGCAGTGCCCAAGCCACCTTTGGTGAGAGCAGCTGGCACATGAAAGATCAGCACTCGTCTCAAAATTAGCAGCATTCGTCCAGGAAGGCAAGCTGTAAACTTTTTACCACCCGTGTGATGACCTTTATTCCCTAAGTGCTTTTGTGGAATACTTGGCCGCAAGTAATGATTCTCATCTCATCTGGAACGTCCTGAGCCACAACCATTTTGGACGTATTTCATAGGGGGGGGGGGGAAGCTGCCAGACTATTGCAAGCACTGCCTTTGCAACCAAACAGGTAGCAATTTGTTTCATAAGAATTTCACAAGAAAACCAAATAGTAGAAGCCAAAACAGGGGATAGAGAAAGGGGGATTGAAACAGGATCTCGGAAGTTATGTCAAGGTATGGCGGGTGTCTACAAAGAGCTGGTTGCTAAAAACTAGCAGAAGTCCCTCTGACAAAAGCCACTGGCCTCCAACAAAGGGCTTGTACATGACACTTTTAAGTGGTGCTGGCATTGTCTTATGGTGGCAAAAAGTACATCTGCCGTATGCATGTGCCCGTTTCTCATGCACCTCCGGTCAAAAAGTATGCACAGACACACTTATTCTCGTCTCTGCCTCTGTAATTCCCACCACCAGGGCAAGTGGCGAGATTGCTAGTTATGAACCCTTCCTTACTGCACGCAGCCTTCTGGCTGGCATAGACTTTTCATTTCTTTTTTTATCCGCCAGGGCAAGTGGCAAAATCTCGCAGCAGCACGGATGCTCTTCTCCTACCCCTTCTACAGACCCCTCAAAGGTGCAGCAGGCCTCACCTGCCCAATACTCATGGTCAGTGGTGCTCCTGATTTTGGCATAACTTGCCCAGTGCTCATTATTTGCCTAACACACATGTTGATCATTGTCATTATATTTGTGGACTACCTGCCAGAGATAACTGCGAGGCCTAATAACGTTTCTTTTTTCCTTTTTCTTTCTTGTTCCTGCAAAAGAGTGTCTTCCTGTGTCTCTGACATGTATAGCAGACGCAACCAGCTCTTTTGCTCTCAAGGAATATGGTAGCTTGCTCTGTGCAAAGTATGCTGCACTTGGTGTGGAAGGCTTTCAAAGGCTTGTGTTCTGTTCTGGGGTCCTCCAGGTGGCAGGACGCCATGATCTACTCACCCCGGAGCATTCTATCAGGTAGCTACATCGTGACCTGCAGAAAAAACTTTTCTTTGAAAAATAAAGAAATAAAAGCATTTACATAAACAGAGGAATATATCTCCTTGTATTTATTGAGGATGAAGAGGTATAGCTCTAAAGAGCCGTAACTCCTCTCCACCGCAAAGCTAATGGAGAAGGAGGGCTATTAGGGATCTGGAGGGTTATTGGAAGCGCCCAAGACATAGAAGAGGGAAAGGAAGAAAATATTAAAACGATAGGGGCAACATGATATGCATGAGTGAAATCCTTTGCTGAGCACGGGTGCATACTGCTCCAAGTGGTAGCACAAAGTTTGTGCCACAAACCAAAGTCCATGAGATCACATTAGAATGGATAGAGACCTGCATGAGCTAAAAAGAAAACTATTGCTTCCATTGTTGACAATCCCCTGTGGAGCAGACAAGTAAAATGACCAGATACCAGAAATCGTCTTTTAAGCCAGGTACACTTGTTTGGTTGACTGCTCACCCTTTGCATGGGCTACCAATACCAAGCCAACCAAGCATTGTCTCATGCCCAATGGCAAGGGCTCTTGTGTTGTTATCAGTAGCATGCCTTGCATTTCTTAAATGTCTACTGCTGTTGCCTTAGTTGTGAAGCAAGACGTGTTAGACTTCATATCACAGACGAGGAAACCTGGGAAAATCATTTGTTTCTTTTGTGACGAAAAAGGGTTGTGTCATATTTCATACCAAGATCACAAGGGATCAGAGTACTCTCTAAGCTGAACTGGAACAAGCCCAGAGAAATGTAATGATAAAAAAGCAAATACATAGCTGTACCAGCCAGGCATGCGTTCAGACCTGTGTTTTTTTGCTTATTTCACTGAAAAAAGTAAAACTACTTGGGCAGTGAAAACTGTCCACAACAATTAAGGAAAAAGAGCAACATTGGTTCTAAGTCCGTGTGACTCCCCACCACAAGCTCATTTCACTCATTGAACCTGAAATCACTATTTCGGTAAATATACAAGCTTTAAACAACTTGGACTGGACCATCAACGGGCCCATAAACTTGCTCAAAAACTCCATGCCCATTCGGTTCAGTATGCCCATAAGCTTGTTACCACTAGACGTGCTATGGAAAATGATGCTCCTCACAGCCAGGTTCTGGAGCCGGGTGCTTCCAGTAACGCTCCAGATCCCCATTAGCTTTCTTCTTTGTAGCTTTGTGGTGGAGGAGGCTCACGGCTCTTCTGAGCCAATGTGTCTCCTTTTCCTTAATTGATGTAGGGAGAGTTTCCTCTGCCTACGTAGTTTTTCTTTTCTTTTCTTTTCTTTCTATACAAGCTCCCCTCCTGTAGTTTGATCAGAAATACAACACTCCTATAGCATCAGGTGCAAAACACCTCGTCTCACAGTCACACACACACACGCTCAGGAAAGCTGCCAGGATCCTAGCTCGCACAGTCGGAGAACAAAATGTGTCTGTTGTTGCCCTGGACGGCACACACATCAGCCTGTACAAGTCTCCCATGCTGCTGCCCACTATGATGGACTTCCTGGCCCTCAGAGTCCCTCTGGGTGTGTGACACTTTGCCGATTTTGTGCAAATGTGACTCACAACTCCTTGTTAGGAGGGTATGCATGGGCTGGTGAGGAGAGGACAAACTGGTCCATATGCTTGCGGTGTGTTATGCAGTGGGCATCAATTTCAAGGCACTGTTTCGTTCAGTGATTGTTATGGCTTAGAACCTGATACTTGATTTTTTGCTTTCACAGGTCATTTTGAACCAAATGTGTCATGTGATAGGGATGCTGAACTTTTTCCACATAGTTTGCATCTGTTAGAATTCTAAGCTTCCTGATTAATGATTTGGATAAAAGTATGGATTTTCTCCTCGAATGAAGAAGTGTATTGCCTGTGCTTGCTGTGGCCCATTTTCTTAGATACATTGCATTCCATATTAGGATGATGCTTTGATGTGCTCCTGCAGTGCTCTTGCATAAATTTGGTGTGCTTCATTTGGACTCATTGCGATAATCTCTTAAAGTTTAGTTCTGATGTGACATGCAATTTTGAGTGAGACTGTCATGATCTCTTTGAGCCAAGTTTGTGTTTTTCATTAAGTTTAAGTAATGCTGTCTTTTTCTGTGCCACAAACATATATAAGCTACGGATGAAGGCCTCTATGATTAGCAATCAAGGCTCGGAGAAACCACACAGCAATTCTGCTTTGCTAAAAAAACTGTTTTCAGGCACTCAATGTGACTGGCAGTTACTCGCTTTTTCTTTCAAAAAGGAAGGAAACAGAAGAAATAATTGGTAGGCAGCAGGACCACGGGTACCTAGGGTTGAGGCACCACGTAATTCCTTCAGTAAGTGCAGAATGTGAGAATAGGTTAAAGGTACAGAAAAGGAAATACTTCACATTCCAGGTGCAGCTACGTTCTCAAAAAAAACTTTTCTTCAAGGTTCAACGGTCCAACAAGGAAGTTCCCTAACTAGCGAGCTAGCTAGGGCCTCACCTCTGAGGCTCACAGGCCCAGCCTAGGGAAACTATAAGCATACGGACAGAACGAGATGAAGCTTCAGAGCAAGCTTGATGGCTTACAAGTGTCAAGAACCGAGCTATTTTGAGGGTCAACAAAGCGTGAGGGGTGTAGATGACCCCATCCACACCTAGCAGGATGGTATGGAGGGTGACTCGAGCCTTAGCCCTTGATGTATGGTGACATGGATAGCAGTGCTGCTGCTTGGAGGCCTGAAGCTGATTTTAGGGCCTGGTGTCTTCACAGTATTTGATCTCCACAATATGGATGTGCCTCTGTCCTGGAAGGAGGTGAAAAAGAAAAAGAAAAAGGAAAGAAGCTACGTAGGCAGAAAAAACTCTCCCTATATCAAGTAAGGAAAGAGAGACACATTGGCTCAAACAGCCGTGAGTCTCCCTCACCAGAAGATGAGAGGGGAGTTAATGTGGATCGGGTGGGTTTCTGGCAACACGCTGCTCCAGGGCTCCAGTGTTATGATGAGTGTGTTTATTTTCAATGGCACGTCTGGTAGAGGAAAGTTGGTGCGCAAATTGTACAGAATGGGCATGGAGTTTGTTTTGCAAGTGTTTCAAATCTCTGTGAGTCAATCCCTAATTCTTTGAATTGATCAAGGGTATGGGCAGTGTAAATAGTCCCACCCACACCCAGGAGGATTGGGTGGATAGTAATCTCTGCACCTTGGAGTTATTTGCCGCAAATACATGCGGCACAGTCCGCTGTGTTCAACAAGTTGTTGCTGTGAGGCTTCTAGCTGGGCACTAGGCCTGGCTGATTAGAGCAACGGACCTTGGAAGCAGGTGGTGTGGATGTGGCTGGCGCTGAGTGCTCCCTGTTCCCCCCGCACCCCCTTCACTGCTCAGCAGAGAAGTTGTCTACCGGGAAGCCTTCCTTAATACTCTCTTTACTGGGACCTTTCCTTAATGCACGCGGCCAGACTTGGCAAGCATAGGCTTTCTTCTTCTTCTTCCTTTCTACTGGGACAACTATTATTGCATTGCATCAGGGCAACAAGAAGCAAGCCTTTCAATTAAGTTATTTTTCAGGGAAACCACAAGGGAGGATATGTTGGAGTGTTCTATTTGTTGAGTGTTCAGAGTCTGCAGGTTCTGTAAAGCAATATGATATTCGTTGTCTTCGTCCATGGAGGCAAGCTCCAAGAGGGCTTTTGCTGCCACCTTCGATAAGGGTTTTGTTTGCAATACTGTGGCGCTTGGCTACCATCTTTGACATGATAAAACATTTGCACCGTGCAAACAGGGTGACCAGAGTAGATTAACATGGCCCCTGCGCAAGGATGATACACAACAATCGAGAATGGTCCTTCAGGACATGTTAAAATTTGCACCGTGCAAACAGGGTGACCCTGAAAGAATGTTAAAAGGCACTGTCAGGCTTTGTTCAAAGCTACAGAGAGGACATTTTAAATATAAACGTCTTTTTGTCCTAACCCTCCGAGGAGTCCTGTTCCACCAGGACTCGGCACAAGACTCCTCCTTAACCAGTTGACACACCAATTCTAAGTTGGTTTAGTTACACCTAAATGCACGCAGCTGGACCTGGCTTGCGTATTCTTTTCTTTTTCTTTTCTTTAGTTACAGGCACCCTTTTGCCTCAGAAAGCTGCCCTTGTAGGCAGATACAGCTATGTAACCTTTTCCCTTCCTTTCCTTCCTCCCAAGATAATACGAATTGCATACGGCTTGCATCAACAACACAAGGTAAATGCATCGGATGACGATTCCTAACCGCTCCGACTAGCTTTGTATATGAGAGGAGAACCCTCAAAAGACTATGCCGGAAAACAAGATTGCAAGCAAACAAATTGAACACTTCTATTTTTTACAAACAATGGTCACATCAACAGCCTCTCTGCTGGACCACAATCCTCACCACCTGCACTACTGGAGTGCTGACCCTTGCGACATTCCCGTCGGCGCCCATTTGAACTCTCTCTCTCTCTCTCTCTCTCTCTCTCTCTCTCTCTCTCTCTCTCTCTCTCTCTCTCTCTGTGCGTGTTCCAAATTCTCAGGTTTCTCCATCAACCATCCCATGTATAATGAGGACATCATGACTTAAGCTAAGCGACACGCTATTCATTCAGCCAATCTCAACACAGAAGTCACTGCCATTTGCGTGTTCCTCCATGTGTGGGGTAAACCATATGATAACCATACTCCAAATTCATGTCTTCCCATCCTCATTCCTGCTATGGACCTGGAACGAAAGCTACAATGTCCCTCAACCCCGACCCAAGAAATCTCCTCCTTAGCATACCTGGGACTTACAAATCATTGCTTTTTGGAACGCAGAGGCAAGAGTTCATCTGAACAATCATAACCCAGCATGGCTACAGAGCCTGACGTGCGCTGTAACAGATGCCAACTGGGCGCTGCGCAGTGTTAGCAATCATCCTATCCTCAACACCATACATGCTAACATGCCTGGATTCAATGAGTGTGAGCGCTTCCCCTAAAAACAGGGATCTAGTAAAACACATGCTAGGCCGAGGCCAAGCCAACATTAAACCAGCAGCACCATGTACACCGAGGGATTAAACCTCTTGGAGCAGCAGCACGAGGCTGCCTCCATTCACAACTACACAGATACGTACAGGAAGGCACAAAACCTGGAGCCCTCCCGTGCGCCTGAAGCCATGTGTAGCCAATTACGACTTCCAGCAGCGACTGGACACTGTAGCCTTTGTGCGCTGGCGAGGAGGGGTCGGCACGTCTGCTGGATACTGCAGCGACTCAAAGCAAGGCTGCAGGAAGAAGAAAGGGAAACACAGTGCCATGAACTCATGCCACCTTCCAATTGGGGTATTTGGCAAGATTGTGGAGGCTCCATTGTGTCGAACTGCATCCTTGATTTCAAGGCATATATTCATCTAACACGTGTCAAATATGCCAACCTCCTGAGGTATCAACTCAGAGGCTCTGTGCACAAGCAGAGCAAATTCTGGGAGAAAGGATAAGGTCACATAGCTGCACCTACCTACGAGGGCAGCTTCAAGCATGAGGAGCAGAGCAGCATGATGTAGCCATGGAAGAAATCTGGCACAAGTTAGGAGGCAGGGGACCCCAGACTGAACACCTACAAATCCGAATGAGGCTTAACATCTAAAAAACACTCACCCGGCTGACATAGCCACGAGAGAAGCCAGAGCTCCGACGCAGCATAGCAACCTGAGGGAGAGGGGATGGAAGAAAAGGGGGTTGTAATTGACTGCAGGGGGAAATTACCTGTTTGCAGTGATAGCGTGAGCAGTGAACAGATAGTAGGAAACAAAAGAGAAAAATGCAATTCATCATGTTTGGGAAATGCAAGCTGCAGGTGCGCATGTGACTTATGAGCAACCCACAGGGCTGTTTGGGGAATTGTGGCCTTTTTGTAGCGACATATGGCTTTTGCAGAATGCAAGTAAGATTTATATCATGCTGGTGACATGCAGCATTGCAATAGAGTACAGTGATGCCATGAGTCCCAACCCCTGGCTCCAAGAGCTTCAATTGCTGCCTTCTCTGCAAGTTTTGGCTACTTGCTTCTGAGAAAGGCCACAAAGACAGCACTTACATTGGAAATTTTCACTCCACGTTGTCTGCCAGGTGAAGACATTGGAATTTAAATTCATCCACATACCTTTACTCTTTGCCTTGAATTTAGGTCATCCTCTTATCCTCACTTTCTGGATCGATGCTGGACAGTTTTCAACTGCCTACGTAGTACTCTTCCTTTCTTTTTCTTTCGTCCCTTGTCAGTTGACTGCACAAGCACATGTCAGGACTGACGTCCATGCCTCCTCGACCGAGCTGGTATTCCTGATCTGAAGCTCTAGAGCCTACACTTGAAACTTTTTGGCGAAGCCCGATTCATGGGGCGTGAGCCCCTAGGGTTGCCGGCTTCCGGTAAAGTTCACACCTGGCTGCCCTGGCCTGCCCAGGGTACTCCCCGCCTTGTAATCTTGGCTACCCTCCCAAACAAAACTGCTTGGCACCTCTGCAGTGTCAGTGGGGCGTGGGAGGCAGTGGCTGGTGCTGTAAAAAGTTTGTTGCAATACTTTGGGAGGCAGTGCTTGGCCAGAGCCAGCCAGCTTTCCATCCTCCCTGAAACTGACAGCGTGCAGGAACAGCCAAGAAGCTCACAGGGAAATCCAAAACTTTTGGTGGCTTCCGGTGCAGTGTGCAAATCTGCAGGACAAATTGTTATGTTTGGTAGCTGAGAGAAGCTGGCCTGTTTCCCCTGCTGGGTCCGGGGCCTGGGGGTAGCCTGTTTCGGGAACTTTGCGGTCCACGTGCGGACCATTCCAGCTTGCCGCTGAGCCCACAGATTTGCATACTTCCAATTGCGATGGGATCTTAAATTTATTTTTTAACGATGGTGAGAGTTGCTGCGTGAATAGAGAGGTGAAGGCACGGAAGCTTGCTGATGCGATGTGGAGCAGGACCTGCACCCCCTGCCCTGGTGTGTGGATGAGTAAGTCTCTGGTGTATGGCCTGCTGCTGATTGTCTAAGGAGAGCCTGCAGTAAGCAATGAATGGCAGCAGCAGCTTGCATGGCATGCACTCAGCCATGCATGCATGCATGAACAAGGCATGGTCTGCAGGAAGGTCTGTTGTTGCCCCAGGTACTGCATATCAATGCCACGCCTGTGTCTAAAAGGACTGGCTTTGCCAATTTTTCAATGTGGCTTGTGATGTTTCCCTCACTTGCCCTTTTTTTCTCTTTTCCCCTCTCCTATTCTTTTATTTGAAATTTTACCTGAAGCCTACAGTACAAAACTGATCCTTCGTTTCTATTTTACATTCTTTTTATCCGAAACTAGCCTACACTTTAAGACATGAATGAAATACTTGTCCAATAGTTTTTCCTTTAGCTCAGGTCAATGACTCACCACTTGCTCCTTGGTGAGGCTCTGTAGCATGTCCAATTCATCTTCATAATCAGCAAGGGTACCCTGCACAATTTGTGAACAAGCAACATCTGGCTTAGAATCAGCATGCTATCGCAAAGTACTGACAATACTGGAGCAACTGCGCACATATATGCACACATGCTTGCACGCGCGTGCGTGCGCACACACATACACACAGAAACACACACATTCTTGCGTCTGCTCATTAGCACATGCACAAATGGAGGCACATGTATTTGCGCTCATGTAGGTACACCCATGCAAAAGCTCCACACAGCATTGTGCACACATGCAACGACAGATGCATTTTCAGCAGGCTGATGCATTTTCTGGAATTGTTCTAGATATTGCTTTCTCTTTTTATTTTATTCATTTCTTGACAATGCTTTGCCAGCCCTACAAAGATCGTTAACTTCAGCCTGCCCTTTGTCTGCTCTTGAGACGAGCTACAGCTTCTCAGAGAAAAGGTTATCTGAGGCCTGAAAACAGGTGTTTTTAAACACACTCTCTGATACACATGCGCCCCAGTTTGCAGCTCTGAAGCATGGGTTCCTTATAAAGCCTGTTTTAGCTGCCTGTAGCACTAGGGTTTAAAACTTGCAAGTTGGGGTGCACATGCTTAATCAGCCTCCGCGTTAACCATAGTTTTCACCATCAAATGTTTATCCCGGACCACCTACTGCAACAAACTGGGTAATTTAAGCGCTGTGGAGTCCTTGTAATAATAGAATATACATTGCAAAAGAAATGGAGTGAAATGACCCAGTGGTTGATGAGATACAGAACTTCAGGCATTTTCTAAAGATAAAATTCTGCACAGGTGGTGTCAAAAGAAAAAGGTCGATTTCTGACCAAACCATCCGTTTTCTTTAATATGCAGGATGTTAGTAATATAAATGGAGGTTACAAAAACACATGTCCGGGAATGAAAATGGCCCCAGGATGGAGCCGTGATCCTTTTTGGGGTGATCTGGGGCCAGAAGAGAAATATGTGATTCTTCAAATATCATAGGTATTTCTTTTTAACGTGAATGTAATATTTTTGTGCAAAAAGAAAGAAACGCGAGAATGAGCATTTCTTGCAACATAGGCCAGTTGACCCCCTCTGGCAGTTTCTATTTGCCAGCTTAGTTCACACTTTGCGGCCCATTCCTCCCTCTGGCTGTGCTTCTTTTGGTTGTCACTGTTCTTCCATAAGTGACTCGCCATCACACCAAAGGACGGCAGGTCTCAGAGAAGCCACTGTTGCCATCAATCCCAATGCTGCAATGCCACGTGTTGCTTGCACTTAAGTGCCTTGGCATTCAGCAGCACAAGCAAAGTCTTTGATGACCCTGTGCCAGGAATCACTAATGTGTTTATCTGTTTCCAGAAGTTGCTTGCACTTTGATTTCCTCGAGAGTCTTGGGGGCAGCAGCAGCCAGAAATAATGTGGGCAGGCATAGCACATTGGCTTTAAACATACGTGCATGAGGATCTGACTTGAGGTGGCTGTGGATGGAGCTGGGTAAAGAGTGAAAAAGCAGGACCCAGCAGGTTTCTGTGGCAACAGCCCTTGCGCTTGTTGAAGGCAACAATGGCATTTCGTGCGGTCTTGAATGTTTGCGTGGAAGCCGATAGCCCCCTCCTGGCTATGGAAGCAGGCCAGTGTGGAGAGTTGTCCGGGCCCAAAGCACCGCCCTTGGTACATTTTTGCACATGAAGCAGCCCTCCAAAAATAATCCTCATTCTTAGAGGATGGACATCCATCTTAGGGCCCTATAAAAGGCAGGTAACTCATCCCTACACCTTGCAAGGCCCCCAACTAGAAAAGTTAAAGAGACTTCATACTTGGTGAAACACCAAGCAATCAGCTCATGACTGAAACAGTTATTGTAAATGCATGATAAAAAAAACCTGGCTTTGATTTAGTTCAATTACCTTATTCTTAAGCAATGTTACCTCAGTAATCTTATTTTTACTCATTAATTTTGAGCAACATTTTGCCAGAGGGGGCTATCTGAGCAGATGCCCAAATATGCTCCTCTTTTGCATTTAAAGTGCGCCCGCTCACAGCCACTCCATCTGATTGGGACAACTTTAGCACTGAAGTGTAACTGGCGTACAAGCTACCAGAGCATATGCTCAGATTTGTGTGGGTCGCCCAGTGTGCTTAGATAGACTGGGCTAAAGCTCACATGGGCACGCTAACCCTAGTTTGGTGCTTTTTATGGGAAAATGGCTGGGATTGCCACATAACACCAACCACTGGGTCTTTTCACTCCATTCTTTTTGCAATGATGTTCTTTTGTTACAAGGACCCTAAACAACTAAAAAGCACCCAGTTTGGTGCAGTGGGTGGTCATATGTAGAGTTTCGGTCGTGAAAACTAGGGCTCACGCCGCGGCTAAGTAGGCATGTGAACCCTTACTGGCACCTTTTAAACTCTGTAGTGCTACCAGAGGAAGCCAGGCTTGGAAGGTGCCAATTGGGGCACACACATCAAATGTGACATATGCACGGGAGCATGCAAAAATGGCTGATTTTGGGCCTCAGATAGCCCCCTCTGACATTTTGTATCATTCCTGAAAAATTTCTGCGGCGTCATTTTCTTACTCCAGGAGCAAACTTTCTTACACACAGGAGCAAACCCTTCTACACACAAAGGCAAAACTTGCAAAGGAAAATTGATAAAAAGCACTGATGGAATAGCGCCTGGTGGCGCAGTGCTGCAATTTTCCTGACCGTGTCCCTAGCCCACCCTCCCTTCTGGAAAGAGGCAGCAGCATGCCCTGAGGTGCTGGTATATAAGGTGCCCAAACTTCAAACGAGCCTTTCACGCTCAACCGTGTCAAATGACATAACACACCAAGTAGCTATCATAGCAAACTCAATCCCACTGAGCTATACTTACATTCAGTTGTGTTGAGGTGCCATAGTACACAATGGCTGCCCGATCGTACGCTCTGGCAGCCTCATCTTCAGATGCGAAGCCGCCTGTGGAGCATCAGGTCAAGTCGCAGCATACGTCAGGGTTTGGTTGATACGACCCGCTGGAATACATGAAGACAACGGTGGTCATGCGGACCCACTCATGCACACAATACCAGCATCCTTGCAAGGATGCATGCACACACCGCACCCCAGGTACATTCATCCAAAAACTCATGGGGGCATGTGGAATGCTGGTATGGACGTAACAACTGTGAGGGACAATCTGCACGATACAGTTCAAGAATACCAGCATCCTTGCAAAGATGCACACACACACACGCACACACACACACACACATGCACACATCCCACCAGGTACATTCATCCAGAGACACACACACATGCACACATCCCACCAGGTACATTCATCCAGAGACACACACACACACATGCACACATCCCACCAGGTACATTCATCCAGAGACACATGGGGGCACGTGGAATGCACCATAGTTTCATCAAGTGCACCTTGCAACTAGTTCAACCTCTCACCTTGTGCCTAACGATTCAGCTCATCCGGGTGAGCCATTCAAAATCAAGCCACGCTGGACTTTCCAGTGAGTAGGAAAAAAACCTCCTTTAATACTTCTGCTGATCAGCTCAACCCAGACAGTGCTTGGAGCTCAAGCATCAGGCACACACATAGCTGGTACTTTGCCAGCAATGTGATCAGCTTGCAGCACCTCCTGTCCTCACCCATTGGAGCTTCTATTCTCATGCACACATACCAGGTACCCAACGTTTTGTCAGCACTGTGGTCAGCCCACAAAACCTCCTATTCTCACACACCAGGACAGGGGACCTGTGCTGTTCCAAAAACCTAATTTCAAAGAGATCCATGCTTTCACTCACCAAGGTACACCTGCTTGCCGCGAGTGCGCCCCTTCTTTCCAGCGTTGTGAGTTCGAGGGGCTGAGTTGTCCCTGCATTCGCAAGAGCAGTGGGGCTGTGAGGTGCGCAAGGTACAACAAAGCAAAGCGCAAAGCCAGATGCCAGGTTGGCATGAGTGCCGTCTAGACAGTACAGAGTTAGAAGGAAATCTCAACAGACTGATGTCAAGCTAATCCAACAGCAAACCCCAGCAGACTCCACAGACCGCAACAGCCAGCCCCAACAGCCAGCCATCCCAACAGACAAATGTCAAGCTTGCTTAGACATGGGCACACAAGCGAACTTTTGACATGGGCACCCAAGCTCAATCTAGACATGGGCACACAAGCAGCCCTCCATTGCTGCACCAGACCGGGTTCCCTTGAAAAGATGAAAGGGCAGTTAAACCCCCGCTACCCCCCCCCCCGTGCACCAGGGACACAAAACAGTGTCGTGCGTGTTGTCCTCATTTAAGGAGGGTCGATTTAGTGAACCAGGCTTGCACTCTACAAACTCTGCTTTCCCAGCGGTCACACGTTTGGGTTGCTTCTGCTCTCACCAGAGGTGGGCCTCCCATCGCAGCGTGTGCCTGTGCCTAGAGGGACAAAAGAGTAGCACAGAACGGAAGAAAAAACAGTATTAGAACAGCTGTGTTCCCGGACAAAATGGGTTTTGACGCATGCCACCATGCTGCCTCAAGCGGTGGCTACTGCAGCCTTGAGAAAAGGCTCATTTGCCAGCATCTCCCGCATGCGCAAGCGGCTGTGAAAGAGCAGAGTGTCGATCATCACTGCATGCAGCCATATGCACTAACCATAGCACATGCCTGCAACACGGACCACGCATGCAACACACATGCAACAAATGCCTGCAACAAGGACCACAGCATGAGCCAACGACAGGCACAGCAGACAGGGATGCAAGGGTTACAATGGTTGCAAGGGAAAAAGGCCTCAGCCAAGACGTTTGACTGCTAGCCAGTCCATAAATGCACATGAGGTCATGTAGGAGCAGACAGGGATACTCACTTGGTGACCCCCTTGCGCTTGCTCGTCCCACCTGGATTGCAGGGTGTCACCAGCACAGGACAGGCAACTGTGAGGATTCATCATTTGGTAGAATGGATATTTGGACCGAGATGCACGCAACTGGCATGACTCAACGACAACGCAAAAATGACAGATGCACCCTCATAGGTACACATGTTTCACGCGTAAATCGTGACCATGGTTCAGAGGCACACAGTGCATTGCAACACAGAGCTTCTGCGGGCCCAAGCTCATTCTGAAAAAGGGTTTTTGAGTGTGCACACAGCTGCGTTGGACATTTCTGGCGACGAACGAACACAATCGGGACCATGCCATGTTGGGATCAACAAAGCAGCCACTGCAGTGAACCTGCAGGTGCAACACTCTGTTTAGTTACGCCAAAGATCAGCCGGACCCTGAGCAGCACACAACTATTTCGTGCAACAAAAGGTTCTAGAAGGCCACTGTTCAAGGACCTCACTCACCCGCAGGCCGCTGGCGCTGCACGCCCGCAGACTTGACCACGCCCCCTTCCACCTTCTCCACCTGCTGGCCCCATCCTCCTGGCCTGACAGCTCCCTTCCTCATCCCCTTCCCTCTCCTCCTGCTGCTGCGCCTGGTGACCTCCTCAAAGCCGCTGCTGTCGCTGTCGCTCCCCTCCTCCCCCTCCTCCTCCACTGCCATATCCTCACTCTCCCCATCACCTCCACTGCCACTGCTGCCTCTCTCTTCTGCTCCTGAGTTAGATTGCGTGGCGTTTAGGCTGTCCATGGGGTTGTGGCCCACCCCTTGGGCCCCTGGCAGCATGCTCATGCCCACGCCTGGCAACAGGAGCCCAGGCAGGAGGTTGGGAGGACCACCCTGCGCAATGCCGCCTTCCAATGGAGGCAATGCTGCAGGAGACTGCTGGGAGTGCACAGAGCTAGGGTGTCGCCCTTCCTGTGCTGTCCCCGAGGCATGTAGGAGAGCACTAAGGCCCAGCAGCTGCTCCCCCTGCGTTGATGGTGCTCTAGGTTCAAGCTGCTGCGTGAGGAGTTTATGCTGCCGGCAAGCTTCAGCCTGGGTTGGCTGGAGAGGGAAGTGTGCGCAGGGGTGGGTGTGATGTCCATTCCTGGGCTGCGCCTCGTGTGCGTGCTTGCCATCATCAGGCCCCACACCATACTCTTCCTCCTCACTCCCATCGCTCCCAACCTCCTGCTCCTCCTGCCACGCTCCTTCATGTTCTGGCAGCTGCAGAACCTGCTCCTGAGGCACCACCCCCCTCTGCCAATCTTGAAGCCATTTGGGCCACCCCTCCAACCCTGAGCTGGCCTTCCGCTGCTCATCCTGAACATGCTGAGTCTCATCTTCCTGCACAGCACCCAGCAAGCCCTCCTCCCGTTCCTGGGAGCTTGACTGCAACCCTCCAAAACCCTCCTTCTGCTTTTCAGCGAGCATTGCCTCCTGTTCCATCTTCAGGAGAGATATCTGCAAGTCGAGAGATGCTCGCATTTTGTTGTGCGGGGCGGCCAGGCTGCCCATCTGTTGCTTCCCCATGTGTGCGTGTCTCGACGAGGCAACTCAGTGCATCTTTCCAGCTCCTTAAACGTTGGATATATGGTATTTATAATGACCACCAAAAGAAATAAATGCACCGTTGCAGACATTGAGGAAATTTTGATGTACGCGACCTTCTTATTACCTGGAATCAAATGTTTGGAGTGGTGGTTTACGTTAAATTCATAAATAAATGGATACATTTGCACGTGCACAAAAGCACACACACGCGCACACACATGCACACACACACACACACACACACACACACACACACACACACACACACACACACACACACACACTCGCACGTGCGCATGCACACACACATACACACAGTCGCACATGCACAAGCATGCGCGCGAACGCACATGCGCACACGCACACGCACACCTACACACACACGTGCGCACGCACACACACACTCATGCACACACACGTGCGCACACACACACGCACATGCGTGCACACACACACACACACACACATGCAAACACACACATGTATGTACGTGCGCACACGCAAACACACACACACACAAGCACACGCACACAGACGCATATGCACACACACATGTATGTACGTGCGCACACGCTCACACACACGCACACGCTCACACACACGCACACGCACACACACACATGTATGTTCACACACATAATTGCACACGCACACACACACTTGTACACACGCACATACATACACACTCACACACACGCGCACACGCACATACATACACACTCACGCACACACATACGCACACACGCGCACACACATACACACACATTGTTCCTTGCCTGAAAGGAAGAACCTAAAGACTCCTGATCCCACCTTCAATAGTGAAATCAAATGCAATGCAAGGTACAGTCCCGCTGGAGCTTCTGAGTTATGTCAATTTTGGATGGAAACTAGCCCAACGAGTCGTTTAATCACTGACTTGATAAATTTGGGCAAGTACTCCCAGCACCTCTTCATTTCTGCACCCTCAAGTAGTGCATAACATTTAATAGATTTTTTAATAAGAAAAGGAAAATTGTTTGGGCAGTGGAAAACACTCCCCACATCAATTTAAGAAAAGGGGATACCTGAGGCCGAGGCACCGTGTGTCCCCTCCACCAAAAGGATAAAAAAGGGTTGGAGATCAGGAGGATTACTAGCAGTACACTGTGCCTGATCTTGTTCAACAAGTTGATAAAAGTTGAAAGAAGCCTTGTCAAGAGCGTGTCTGGTGCTAGAAAGCTTATAAATGTCTTGGACAGAAAGAGCATGAAGCTTCAGAGCAAGCCTGGCGGCCTCATGAGTGTCAAGACCAAGCTCTTGAAGGGACTCCAAAGTGTGAGGGGTGTAGATGACCCCGCCCACACCCAACAAAATGGTATGATACAAAAAAGAAAAGAGTACGCATGTTAAGTCCGGCTGCATGCATTCAGGACAGGTATGGAGGGTGACTTGAGGCCCTTGAAGGATGGTGACAGAGGTCGCGGTGCTGCTGGCTTTGAGCTGATTCTTGGGCTTCGTGTCTTCACTGTATTTGACCTCCACAAAATGGATGCGCCTCTGTCCTGGAGGTAGTTTTTCTTTTCTTTTCTTTTCTTTTCTTTTCTTTTCTGGAAGGAGCAGGCTAGGGTGACGGACCTTGGAAGTATGTGGAGTGGCTGTGGCCTAGCCACAGCGCTGAGTGTTCTTTGTTCCCGCCGCGCCCCCTGCTTTTCCTCAACAAACATTGGGAATTGGTCCTTGGCACGCTCTTCACTGGAACAACTAATATTGCATCAGGGCGACTGGAAATGAGCTTTTGTTTGTCAGGGAACAAGTACAACTGTGTTTAGGGAGGGTTCTATTTGATGAGAGTCCAGAAGTCTGCAGATTCTGTAAAGCGAGATGATTTGCGCTGCCTATGTCCATGGAGGCAAGGCCTGCTCCAAGAGGGCTTTCGCTGATACCTTCGAGAAGGATTTTATTGGCACAACTGTGGCAAGTTGGCAAGATTGCTAATTATCGGCCTAGCCTCAAAATAACATTCTGACCGATACCAGTATTTCTAACGCTGGCCCAGTCGGTAATCCTTTCTACAATACTGCTTGGCTGGCTTGGGAACAGGCAAGGCCGAGCACATCTGAACCTTCCTCCCCCATTCCCAATTTGGTGTACTTTCCAGACCTTAAGGATGCTTTGGATCTGCACAGCTGCTCGCACAGACATTGAGTGCGCATGTTGCCAGATATGCAACTACCACGGAGGCCTGGAGCCTATCAACTCGGAGCCCCCCTACCTTGACATGTATGTCTGTGATGTGTGCGAACGTACCTACCACTGGAAATGCATGAGAGAACTTGGATGCTATAGCGATGACCAAAAGCAAGAGGTCAGCGCAGCTGAAGCCTGGGCCTGTCCCGCCTGTGCTAGCCTCAGCAACGAAGACAAAATTAATAGAGCACGAAAGTCTAAAGAAGAACTGATTAGGGTTTGTTGGTTATCATCATGGGAGCCAGAAGGATTAAAAACCAGCTGGCCCATCTTCGACCAGCGCATACAGGAGTTTGAATCTCAGCTAAGCAAACCCAACCTTCTCCTACCCACAGCAGACTCTGCCCTCTCCAATTTAGAGAGGCAAGGGTTCAACAAATCTGATACAAATAGCACCTGGAGTCAAAAATTAGACATAGAACTTCGCAACAAAATCATCTTTGACATACACCCTACCAATCCGCAAACGGACATTAAACCCACTGGCACTTGTGAGTTCTGGGTCCAAGAGATAGATCTTGTCAAACACAATCTTGAACCTTCTTCAAATCATCCCCCAACAGAAACGCCTGAAAGCCCCACACCATCTATCCCACCTACCCTCACCCTCCCTGATATCTACAAATCAAGAGTGGCCTGCGTCTACAATACAGATGGCAAATGCATTGGGATGATAACCCCTCAACGCTTTGACGTTCTTTTCGCAGCTTTCCACAGGTCCAAAGCAGAAGGTCTGCATGATAACATCTGCCCCCCACCAGCAAGCTTTGCATCTGAGATTCTGGGGCTCCTAGCCCGCAAGACCAAATTGGAGGACAAATATCAAAGCAAAAATATTAAAGATTCCTTCTCACGGACCCTCCCACCTCATATTCACTCTGCCTTCCAAAAATGGGCACATGTCACCCAAGAGAAAATGGCTTCTCCCCTGGACTCTAACGCTCACTACCATCACTACTGGAGTACTGATCCCCGCGACATTCTGTTTGGTGCCCACTACAATTCTCTCTCCTCCAGATTTTCCGGGATGTCTATCTGCCACCCCATCTATGATGAGAAGTCCATGAAACTAACACTACGACATGCCATCTACTCTGCCATCCTTAACACGGAGGCTACAGCCACCTGCTTCTGCCAGCAAGTTGCAGGCATATGATAACCAACCCCTACTCACAACTCCTCAATGCCTACCCACACATTTGCTACAAGCTCGGGACCATTCCAAAAAACAAACTTACCTATGACAAACTCCAATCCTGGGTCTGCCAGGAAACTGCCCTACCCAAGCATACCTGGGATTTACAAATTATCGCAGTCTGGAATACGGCTGCAAGAGTCCACTTGAATAACCAGAACTGTAACTGGCTTCAGGATCTATCCAAAGCCACCAGAATGGAAAAATGTATTAGAAATGTTAGTAACCACCCCATCCAGAATACAAGACATAAAGTGATGCCCGGGATCAGAAAATGTGAAAAGCTCCCCCTAGACATGAAACACATTTCCAAGGGCCCCAAAAGATCCGCCCCAGACATTACTGTCAATGCTCCTCGTCAGTCCCATCCCAACCTCCAGTTTAAAGTTGCAGATTGGAGATCTTGGGCCTACACAGACGGCAGTTGCCAGGTCCAGAACGGCAAGACAGTTATAGGGGCAGGTGTGTACCACCCCCTGACTGATTCACAAAAATTAGTTAAACCTAATGGCGCTGGAATTACCAATACCATAGGAAGAGCTGAGCTTGCTGCGATTGCTGCTGCGCTCACTCACGATTACACACATATTGCCACAGATAGCCTTAGCTCACTTCATCAACTCGGAAAGCAAATCCTGTATCCAGAAAAGCATAGGCATCATGTGCAAGGAGATGTCTTGAAGAAGATATCAAACCTTGCCCGAGCCTCTCAAGATCACATCTTTTTCTACAAGGTCAAGTCTCATGCTGGAATAGCTGGGAATGAATGCGCAGATCAGGTTGCTAAATACCAGGTCTCCCTCAAAGATGGCAACCTAACTGATACTGGACTCCCTAGCACTGGCCCAGGAGGAAATCCCTTCCACAATACAATCTGGCTGGCTAGTGAAGAGGCAAATCCTAGGCCTCCTCAATCCCACCCTTCTTCTCCTCGTCTGAACTACCTCCCAGACCTTAAAAATGCTTTGAAATCCCATATGCATGCTAAACACAAGCTGGGCTATGCTGACAGGAAGACAGGCTACTACACTTACTACCAGAGCTTGCTACCTCAAGTAAGCAAGAAAATTAGCAATGCCTTTTGGAACATGCCCGGTCTCTCAACTCAAATGAAACGCACTGTCTTCCAATACCGCACAGGCACCCTCTACAATCAGAAACATCGGTCCGATATAAAAGATCCACTAGCCTGACATGTCCCCTACCTGATTGCCATCACGTGGATAGCGCTCTCCACATCCTATCTGGCTGCCAATGCCCCGTCATGCGTAACATGGTAACTGAGCGTCACAATATTGCTTGCAGGATGATTTTGAAACTGATCAGTGAAGGCTCTTATGGGGCCAATCTTGTGCAGTTGGATGCGGGCAACAAAAGCCGTTTGGCCCAGCACGACCTGCAAGTCCCTGAGCAAGTCTCTACTCGTGCTGTACCTCCCAACCTCTTCAAACCCACGCTTTCTATGCAAACCAGACGCAACTCCAGCCGCCCTGATGCAATCTTGGTTACTCCTCACCTAACCAAACCAAACAGACCACCCACTCCACCCTCAAACCGGGTACTGCGCAGTATGGGGAGTAGCACAACTCCAGCCCGCCATATTCACTTAATAGAAATCAAGTGCTGTGAAGATACGAGGCCTGGTGCCCAGCTAGAAGCCTCACAGCAACAACACAGTGAACTGTGCAAACAACTCCAAGGTACAGAGGTTACTATCCACCCTATCCTCCTGGGTGTGGGTAGGACTATCTACAATGCCCATACCCTTGATCAATTAAAAAAATTAGGGATTGACTCACAAAGATCTGAAACACTTGCAAGAAAACTCCATGCCCATTCTGTACAATTTGCGCACATACTTACCTCTACCAGACGTGCCATTGAAAATAAAAGCACTCATCATAACACTGGTGCCCTGGAGCAGCGTGCTGCCAGAAACCCACCTGACCCACACTAACTCCCCTCTCATCTTCTGGTAAGGGAGACTCACGGCTCTTTGAGCCAATGTGTCTCTCTTTCCTTAATTGATGTAGGGAGAGTTCTGCCTACGTAATTTTTTCTTTTTCTTTTGTACTTGCATGGTGAAGTAGGTGAGTTGGGAATTTCTAATGTACTTGCGTGGTTTGCTGGGTGGGATGTAGGTGCGCCTTGGAGCTGTACAGGGAATCAAACTTCGTGCACCTCCTCCTGATGTTTTGTCGCGTTTGCTGCGCTGCTGGTCTTTCTCGTGAGTTCCTGGAGCCTCTTGGTGTGCCCTTAGCCTGTTTTAGTGACAAACGCAGAGCTGGACATGTCGCTTTCCCTGGTGATGCTATGAGTGCTTGCTATTTGAACATTGTGTTGGACATGTTGCTTTCTTAGTGCCGCTCTCAGAGCTGCTGTTCACACATGGTGCATCAATGTTTCCTGGGCAAACTTTTCCTTCCCAAACAGAGACGTGTCAAACCCCTTCATTTCACTGCTTTAACTGGAAACATTTGACTCTTTTCCTCCACCTGTTTGCCATGTCTTCTCTGCCTTTTCCTGCACATGTGAGACAAATATCTTTTTTCCTTATTCGGTCTTATTCAAAGAATAGGCTGAGCAGCCAAACTTACTGGCTGAAGGCTGAATTCCAATTGTAATGCACTTGCATGGATGCAGGCAGTTTCCTCAAACAAGGTGATGCGCTAGCATGGGAGCGGGCAGCTTCCTCAAAGGCAAGCCAGGTGGTGTCATGGAAAGGATTGTCTATAAGGTTTATGCAGGGGAAGGTTATGTCTGCAGAGGTGTCATCATCCTGAATGGCCTAGTGTTTGGCAATGGCATCTGCGCATTCGTTACCCGCAATTCTAGCGTGAGATTTAACCTTGTAGAGTTGAATAGGGGTAGGTGAATTGCGCACAAGCTCTATTATCATTTTCAGGATATGGCCTTGGACATGCTGACGGTGAAGCTCTGGGTACAGTGTTTCAAGTTGCTTTCTGACTTAGTGGAGTGAAAAAGGCTATCGGTGGCGATGTGAGAGTGGCCTTGCACAGTACCCTGTACTATCACAGTAACATGACTTGTTCCATGTAGAGTGACTGTGTGATTCTTACAATTGACGCTTCTGAACTCAGCTCAAGGCTCTCAGTTGGCATTTACACAAGTTTTGTTTGGTTACAGGCACTTTTTCCTCAGCTACACTGCCCTTGTAGGCAGGTACAGCTATGTAACCCCATCCTATCCTATCCTAACACTGTACAAGTCAAAGAGCACGTTATCCTGGATTTAGCAGAGGGGTGGAGTCCGTTATTGGAGCTATGCGTGGGGTGGCACAGCGGGTTGCTGCACGTTGGACTGGCAACTCTGGAGCTCCAGCTCGGGATATGGCAGTGCCCCTGGGGCGCAACAACCCGCCTCCTGAGCAGCTTTTCCGTCAAGGTGCTGAGTCTCGGTGGATGCCTGAACCTGATGTGATGGAACTGCCTGATGCAGCTGCCCTGTACCCTATTGTTTGCGAGCACATGCGTAAGTTGAATGCTAGGACATCCCCTGGTTTTGATGCTGTTGCTGCACCCTTCATTAAGTACGCTGAAAAGAGGGTCCCAGCAGTTAATGGTAGAGGCGCGGATAGGATGAATGTTTTGGCTCCTTACATTGCACGTCTGTTTGCTGCCATGATGGAGAGGGCTGAGATTCCTGCTTGTTGGAAAGTGGCTAAGATAACTCCTCTTTACAAGAAGGGCTCTGTGCTGGACCCAGGGAATTATCGCATGCTCGCAGTAAGTGGCACCCTGTACAGGCTGTATGCTAACGTTCTCAGGGAGGTGGTCACTGGGTGGTGTAAAGATAAAATCAAGATTCCAGACACTCAATTTGGTTTCTATCCTGGCCGTAACACTTTGCAGCCCATTTTCATTTTGCGGCACTTGCAGCATGCTGCTCAGGTCAAGCGCCCAAATGCATCCCCAAGGCTGCATGCAGCTTTTATTGATTTCAAGCAGGCTTACGATACAATTCCTAGGGATGCTCTTTGGACTCACCTGCAGCGCATTCGTATGCCTACGTGCCTGTTGGCTGTCATTAAAAGCATGTATGCTAATGATGAGTAAGTATATCTTGGTGGATGGCTGCAAGCAAACTCGTGTGCGCCCCCATTTTGGAGTTAAGCAAGGCTGCCCGCTTTCCCCTTTGTTGTTCTCCTTGTACATCAATGACGTGGTCTGCTTGGCAGAAAATGTTCAAGGGGCTATTACAGGCACTAGGGACGTTCGAGTCACCCACATGCTGTATGCAGACGAATTGTGCCTCACTAGTAACCTTCCTGATCAGCTCCAACTGATGTTAGATAGGCTACATACGTATGCTCAGCGGAAAGGGTTGGTGATCAATACTGCCAAGTCTGAGATTGTGCATTTTAATTCAAAGGGTGATAATGTGCCAGCTTTCACGTTAGGTGGAGCTCGTTTGGCGTGTGCAGATTCTTTTAGGTATTTAGGCATGCTGTTCAAAAAACAACGCAACCCGCAAGCCACTGCAGAGTATATGTGTGCCCCTTTCCTAGCTGGTTGTAGACGGATTAGGCAATTCGCATCTGAGCACCGCCTGACAGATAGGCCGCATACCATGCTCTGGCTGACTAAAGCATATGCTCTCCCTGCTAGCATGTATGCATGCCAGATTTGGGGCACTAGATTTATGAAAGAAGGAGCTGAAATGGACTGTCCTTTGCAAACTGTACATCTGTGCTTATTGAAGCGTATCCTTGGGGTAAAGCGCACCACTCCTAATTGGTCTGTACTGCGCGAGTGTGGGCATGAACCTTTACAGTTCTATTGGTTTCGTGCAGCAGTTAGGTTTTACAATGCTTTACTGCGCAGCAACAGCACTGCACTCAGTAAGGTACTGCAAGCAGATGTTGAAATGAGCAGTCTTTCCCATAAATGCTGGACTTCAGAATTTTTGGCTGCCTGCACAGGCTTGGACAGATGCAACGTGTTTACTCATTGTGTTCGGTTTGGGCAGCCTATAGTCATGAGGGAGTTTGTTGTTGATTTGAGAAAAAGGCTGCGAGGTGTGTGGAATGCTGATGCCTTGGCAGAACATGGTGACCACACGAACAAATTAGCCAAATATCATCACTGGATGGCACTTCCTTTGAGACCCTTGTCTGTTCATGGTGCGCCCTTTTCTGTCCCCAGGTATTTGCATCTTGATTTGGGCAAGCGCATACTAAGAAACATAGCACGTTTTCGCTTACATGCTCATACTTTAAGAGTTGAGACATCACTTTGGCAGGAGCACACATCAACTTGTGATAAATGTGAACAAGGACTCCAAGATGAAAAGCATGCCGTGTTCTTTTGTTCTTGCGCTTCTGTGTGTTCTCTTCGAAGGGCTTATGCACAATTTTTTTCTGACTTCCCCTCGTCTTATAGAATTTTTTTGGACGATTCAGGCACTTTCTACTATTCTCAAGCTAGCTCTGAGGATGCTATTCATTTCTTGCAGAAGCAAACTAACGAGACTTGTCGCCTTATTTCTTATCTCATGGATATTATTTGTGCTGTTGGAACAGTTAAGCAGACCGAGCAGCCAAACTACCTGGCTGAAGGTCAAATCCCATTGTAACTCATTATCCTGGATTGCCCATCTCAGGATTTAACAAACCTGCATGCTCAGTTCAAGCATCATCAGATGATCTGTTTAGCCCTGCACCCCCGAGCAGTGCATCACGCGTTAGAGACTTCATGAACCAGGATGATGTCCTAGGATTAGCCAAGTTCGTGTCTGCTTGCCTGAAATGCTGTGACTGAGCTCTTAGCTCATATTGATTTTTAGATTGGACTGGTTTGGTTGCAGGCACGTTTCGCTTCAGCTAAGCTGCCCCCGCAGGCAGGTACAGCTATGTAACCCTTCCCTTCCCTATCCTAACATGATGTTGGTACACATATGTAACCCCTTCCTTTATCTCAAACGAGCCAGGCATTTCCTTTATGTCGAAGCTAGCCCTTACTCAGAGGATGGCTTTCAATTTTTGCAGAAGCAAACTGACAGGACCTGTCGTATTGTTCCTGAGTTTTTCTGTTTGGCGACGTAAAGCAAGCCAAGCAGCCAATATACCTGCAGTGGCTGAGTGACAAATCCCAAAAAAATCTTGTGACCTTGAAGCCTAACAGTTGGGCAGTTTTTGACTGATGTTATAAGACCTCTAATATTTGGTAGATAGATGCACAGCTGGAGTTACGGAAGTGGAGCGGCAAACGGCAGGCCCACCATTTTCCAGGAAAGTTATATGTGCTGCTAAGTTATTGATTATGGGTGGCGATACTTTTGCATGACATAAGGCTGGATGCAGGCCAAATGGCATCCCTGCTTATCTGCCTCCTCCGGCATTACAATGCAACCCATGAGCTGCGTCTTCAAGAGTGCTGACATGAAAGATCGCAAACATTTGGTGCTTCCTATACCCGGCTCTCCCAATTGCATCTACAACACAATTCTTCTTGAGGTCATGGCACATATACGCACTCACTGTCCAAACAAGAAAAGTGTAGTGTAGCACACCAGGCGCTAGCATTCTTCATTGCATTAGCAGGTTGTACAGCCAAAATCATCGCCAACACCCGATGTTCATGGAAAATGCTTGTCTGCTCATTGTCCGTTCCATAGAGGGTTGGAAGGCAAGAACATGCAGCACTCCTGCATTAGTGCTCAATCTCCCCCATACATCTCGTACATCTCTCATGCACACTGCCCTCAGAACACGGTGCATGCTAATAAACAACTCATGCCAGTACAAACAAAAATCCTCACGCAAGAGTTGCATGCCGTGCTCACCTAGCACAGATGTCAGGAATGCGACTTAACAGCCAGCATATCGTACATATGCAACAGGGCAGCCATCCTAAATCTCAGGATGAGTCTGACCATGATGCAATGAAAGAAGCCACAGGGCTTATGCACAGTACAAACACAGAGTTGGCCTGGGACTGGGGCCGTTTGAGCGTAGCTCTTCTGTATTTGAAGCAAATTGAAAAACATACATGTTCCCCATACAAATAATAGTATCACGTCGCATGCAAGGCTGCCGGGGACAACCCCACAGAGAGCTCTACATCCCTGCCGGGAGACGCACCCACGCATGCAGTGCTGCATCCACGCCCCTCCTTTCTGAGGAAACACACAACTGATGCCTAACAAGCGACTGGAGCAGACCCCAAACCCAAGGGTCATTCCCGCTAAATTCACAGCACGACCGCGCCCAAAAAAAGGACACCCGCAACAAGGGCAGCTGGGTGCGCCCCTTGCATGCACTGGGCGCATATGTTTGCGAGACAGCTGGGCACCTTACAACCTTGTCCTCCTCATCAGGCAGGAGTCCAGGCACCGATACAAACACCAACGAGGCATGGATGCGTGCCGTATATGAGGCCAAGCAGGGGCCCGTACACAGGGGTCTGTGTGCAGGGATCTGTGCCCGCGTGCAAGTGCGCGCTCTCTCTCAGCGCGCGCTGATGCGCTGAAGGATGCGCTTGCCGTGAGGGGTGCCACGGAGAGTGGCCAGGTGTGGCCGCACCGCCTCTACCACCGCCTCATGCAGAGCCCCAGTGGACACGCTGAGGGAGGACTGCAGCAGAGCCAGGGAGCAACCACGCATGTGTGTGTGTGTGTGTGTGTGTGTGTGTGTGTGTGTGTGTGTGTGTGTGCGCGCGCGCGCGTGCGTGCGTGCGAGTGCCAGCCAGGGTGTGTGCAAGTGGCCTCAAGGGATAATGGAAAAGAGCAGTTGGGCTACAATAAGGGGGGTACTGGTGTCACAGGGCTGGTGCGCACCCTCCAAAGCAGAGCAGCTACTGCTGCCAGAATTTCAATGAGGCAAGCTCCTGACGGGCTAGCATTCGCGCAAGGTCACAGAGCATGAAACGCGAAGTAAATGCAAATGTCAGCCACAATCTCATGTGCCGCACGTGCATGCGCGTCCCCACCCTCAATGGTACACCCACCCACCTATCCACACTTACCCCCCCCCTCTGACCAGCAGCCACCTGATAAGCTCTACATCCCCTCACCTGGACCACATAATTGCCATAGCCGTCTTGTAAGAGGCGCGGCAGCAGCGGGCTGCTGATCACTTCCCGGATGATGTCCTCACGCGCCGCATCCTGAAGAAGAGGTGCAAACACAGCTCGAATGAGCAGGCACATTCAAGCGAGGCTGCATGCATGAGGTGTGGGGTTACCCCCCTGTGAGTGTGAGAATCACAGGCATGCATACCTTGGGCACGGGCACACCTGCACCTGCAAAGCAGGACACATTGCATCAGGTGGTGCAGGTGTGGACAACCATCGGCCGCCCGTCACATGTCCAGAAACAGGGTGTGCCCCAGTCCACATGCACCCCCTTATGTGATGGGCTCTGCGATGGGCTCTGCCTTGCAAATGCGTGTGTTGGTCTCGTGTGTACTGATCACCAAGGCCCCTCCGCCTCCATCAGGTGCCGGCCACGTGTCCTGAATTTCCTGGGGCATGCCCAGTCCACATGCTCTACCTGAGGTGATAGGTCCTACTTTACAATTGCACCTGAGCCTGATAGAGGGGGTGGATGGTGCGTTGATGATTGACAAAGGAAAGCCAGCAGACCACGGCTCGCCATGAGGCGCTACTCATGGCTTGCTGATTGGCAGGCCAAGGAACACACCACGGTTCGCCATGAGGCGCTAGTCATGGCTTGCTGATTGGCAGGCCAAGGATTAGGTGCGAGTTACCGCACACGACTGTGTTCCTTGGAAGAATATGATGCCCACAGTGTGTGTTCGGGGATGTTCAGACAATGAGCGAGCGCTGGTTGTGGCAGGGAAGGAACGATACACTTCAAGCTCTGCGCATCATCGTATTACTGCTCTCTCAGCAGCATGGAGCAGGAGAATCAGACTGTGCTGAGAGATGGAAGGCATGCGGTAGAACATATGCAGTAGAACAGGGAACGACACTGATGCAGGATAACGGGCTATGCAGGGCATGAAGCGCACCCAGGGGAGGATCTTTCTCGGGAGGATGGAAACGGGAGTGATGGAGGGCATGGTGAGCGATGCAGGGCAGCGCACTCAGCTAGAAAGAGTGTTCTCAGCAGCGAGCACAGGCGCGCCCCTCTGAGACTCTAGTCCGTTAACTCAGTGTTGTCATTAAGGTGCTGCCGCTCCTGCTTAGCCCAGAAAGTGTAGGAATGAAGGGGCCAATCCAAGACGCCAGCCCTTGTTGGGACAAATACAGGCAATGTCAGGCGCGTGCGAATTGGACAAACAGGAAGAAGGCGGCACTCGCCAAAGGAGCTCAACATGAGGCAGCACACACACTCCTGATGAACAGAAACAGCGAAAAAGGGAAAGCTGTGCTCCGAGACCTTGTCCACAGACGAGGTTCTGGAGTTCAGCTTCCCCTGCTTCCCTGTCTCTGTCTGCATGCAGCAACTTGCAGCAAAACGCACTGTTGGATCAGAGGACCGTTTCTCGTCAGTTGGTGCATCAGCAACACGGACCAATATGGTGGTAATCATCACCTCCAACGCCGTGGCAGTAACATGCAAGTATGCTGGACACACACGTGTGCACGCACGCATGCTCACACACGTACACGTGCACGCACGCACGCGCGCGTGCACACATACACACATGCCTGAAGCTGTGACACCACAGCTTAAGATGAGCCACAGGCGCTGCTGGGAGCACGCGGTTGCTGAAAGAGAGGGCACCAAACAGCAACAAGAGAGTTGCATGGGCAAGATTGTGAGAGGCAAGGGAAGAGTGCAGGTGGGCCACAGGCTAGACTTGCAGACCGTGTCTTGTCCGCAGACCTGCCCAGTATGATGATTGCCTCTGTCAGCGGAAAAGTCTGCCAGGCATGGGTGAAACCAAATCTTTTGGGGTTTGCTACGCATTCTGGCTTCTGCCGTCTGCTTTGTGTGATTGTGTGACTGTCTTCTGCCCAGCAGGCGTTTGAGCTGTGACAACTCATTGTCTGCAGGCAAGCCACAGGCATGACGACTTTTATTGTCCAGACTCCCAATTGTCTGATGTGCAAGTAGGCTCCCAACCGTCTGCCGTGCATGATGGCATCCATTGTTTGCTTCGCAAACAGGACAGGCTGTAGACTATTTCTGTGAGGATGCATGCGTGGTGCGCTCTGTCTGCATTGTGCACATGCCCTAAGGGCAGCTGCACTGGCTTGAGGGGCTGTTGAGGCCCCTAAGTGAAATCCTTTGTAATCCGCGTCGGTCATACGGGGAAAGTGTCCTCATTCCCAGGGTATGGCATGGAAAGAAGAACATGCAGGCAGCGCAACAAGACACTTTTCATCAGTGAATGAAGCAGAAGAAGACAAAGGGCATGCTTTGCTCCTGCACGCTCATGGACAACCACTCAAATACGAGTTCAGTTGCGCTTCGCGCCACCCCGGATGGCAATGCCAGCATGCCCAATTCTATTGACAAAGTGGCTCGTGCCAGTTGCCAATGACAACCCTTTTTGCTGGGCTTGCTTCCTTTGCCTCACCCCAAAGGCAACCAGGGAGCAGGAAGGGTTGGCATGAGGCTGCCATGCCAACGCAGCTTCTGTGTAGTTGTGCCCATCAGGTTGCCCCGCCACCCTACAGCTGAGAAGCTTGCAGGCATGTCTGCCAGAGCGATGCAAGCAGCACCTGACACTGCAGCAACATGCACTGTGCTTTATGACACCAGGGCCACGCCTCCCAGTTTCAGGCACTTCTCCACGGCGTTGGAACACCAATCAGTATGCAACAGAACAGCACCCACCACGCCTCCCAGCTTCAAGCACTTCTCCACGACGTTGGAGCTGAACTTCTGAAGGCTGAGCTCCGCAAAGCGGCCTGACAAGTTGTTGATGATGGCCTGCGCATACCGCCGACCGTAACAGAGAAAAGCGGATTGGTGCTTGAGGCGTTCATGGGCTCGGGGTCTTTCATAAGGCCCTACAGGTTTCAATCCCAAAACTTGCAGTGTGATGACCAAGTTGCCAAACTGAGCCTTCACCATACAGCTGTACAGCTGAGTCGACAGCTCAAGGGCCACTACTGCCTGTACAGCTCAGGAGGAGTCAGCACCATCTTGCAAGACAGTTTGCACATGACACAGGGTGCACAAAAAGCGAGGAACAGCTGATCAGCTTCAGGAGAACCGAGCCACCCCACAAATGGCCTCCATTGCAAGGCATGGAAGTGTCCCGCTTCCTCACCTGTGAGGCCTCCACTTGACCCAGCTCAAGCACGTACTGCACCACATAATTGCCGAAGGCATCCTGCACGCACCCCGAGGCATTGCATATGTGGAGTCAAATGCTCAAGCACAGAGGGTGTGCTACACTTACCCAACCCCCAAGTTTGGTTCGTTCGCTGACATACTTGAGTAGCATGTTGCTGCTGGTGGGCTGCCGTCTGGAAGGCTCAACACCTACATAAACTCAGCTGGTCTGGTCCCTTGCTTTACATGTACATTTACACATACATACACGCACACACACAGGATTGGAGATGTTGGCATTGATGCCAACACCCATACACACCTGGCTGAGCGCAAGCGCATGGCTGGCGATGTGATCCACCAGCTCCTTGCGCTGCGCAGGCGTGGCAAAGTCGATGCAGCGCTGCAGCACACAGCAGCCATGGCGGTGGGTGGCCACCTCGCAGCAATGCTGCCCTGCTGCCTGGTAGATGAACTGCGTGTGAGCATGAGAGACACAGCAGGTAAATGGACGGTGTGCTTGCTTGCCTGCTTGCGTGCATGCATGTGTGTTCACACGTGTCCGCGTGTATTTATGTGTTCATATGTGTGTGTGTGCGCGTGTGCGCGTGCGCGTGCGCGTGAGCATGTAAATAAATACAAAATGCAAGCTCCAAAGCTCAATATCTTTATGAAGCTAAGGATATGTAAATATACAAAAAAGCTGTGAAGCTGCTTACATCTATTTGACACGACCTTCAAACTTAAACCCATTTAAGTACCACGTCACATGCATTTTACCACGATTTTACATTCTACAAGTGTTACAACCTCTGCTGCTGCCATACCTCAGAGTCCGTCGGCCCCAAGCGCTGGAGGCATCGTTGTACTACGTGGTTGCCATTGAGGTCCTTTATCAGAGAAACGACACCTGTGTGCATATGCATATGCACGTGCATGTGTGAGCTCGCACACGCATGCGTGCCCTTGCATGCATAAGTGTGCTTCAATCATTCACAACCATGTAACGCACGCAAGGTTGCAAACAGGAGAGTGCGCAGCTTGGCTACACTCAAAACAATCTCAGCAGTTACGTGCATGGGAGTGGAGCAAAGCAGTTGCATTTTGTTCTTGCTACATCATGGCCACTTGCACTCTGCCTTCATCAGAGCCTGGAATGCCATCTCTTACAGTCTATAAAGCATGCTTTGTAGGCTGTACAAAAGCAGGCCTTATAGAGGAGCATGTGCCACCTTCACAGCCCTGGAATCCTGCATCCGCTCTCGTTTCAAGCCTCACTTGAAAGGAGCCCGTCCAAACATCTGTAACCCCCCTCTTTCCCCCTTCCCTCTCACCTCCTTGCAAAGCCTCTATCACAATCTGCCGCTGCTCCCGTGAGGACAGCGTTTCTATGAGCTTCTGCACCGCCCGAGTGCCGTGCGTGTTCAGCGCGACGTTGACAAGCTCCCCGCGTTCGGCCCCCCGTTTCAAAACCTGCACACACACAGTGGGTTGCTTGCTGCTTTTGTAGCTCAAAGGGTGGTCAAAGGGTGCACATGGATGAGAAAGCAAGCAATCAGGCCTCAGTGAACTTTCTACGCTTAGCCAGCCTGAGAGGCCTAAACATTTTGAGAACTCTCCTGCTGGTCAATTAGCGAAGACAAGGTCCACATCAAACACTTAGGGCACCCCTTGTCAACCTGCATGGTATAAATACAGCCCCCACATCTAGCAGAGACAAAACATGCTCTCACCTCTAATCGCTGCTGTTCCGAGCATCGGTCCAGCAGCTTCTGGATGAGGTAGTTGCCGAAAGGGTCCACCATCAGCTCTACAATATTGTCAAGCACCTGCAAACCAATCAAAGGCCACAAAGGAGGTCATGCTGACCGTACTCACGCACACCCTTCCCATGCACCATGCTTACGTGACAGAAAACATTTTTCAGCGTACTCACATGCATCTGCATACCATCCATATATGACAGAAAGCATTCTTCGTGTGGCCATGATCTGCATCTGGGCATCAGCTTTGTGCCCTCACACAAGAGGCCTGTCTGCATACATCTCCGCTTCACAGATCTGACGTGCTTGCATGGTTACAGACCGGAGTCATTGGAAGCTCAGGCCTTCAAGATCGCAACCTCTGTCACGCCTGCGCCCTTCAGATGCGTATTCGGCGTATTGCCAAAACGCTATCATGGAGCGACTTAATATGCGGTGAGAGTTCCCTCATCACTCATTGCTTCCTGCATCCCTGCAACGCTCACACACAAAACACAGGAGCTTGGCAATGAGCACATGCACCTCCAGCACCACCACAGGCACAGCTTCTGCGGTCAAACACACACACTCTCTCTTGCACACTCACCTCGGGCAGCACCACAGCCACAGCCCCTGCGCCTCCCTCGTCAAATTTGCGCTGCAGGAAGCGGCACCCGTTCTGGTCTTGTGCTACAGACAATACCTGCACGGGTAGAGGAGGAGGGAGCGCGTATGGAAACCCACACTCAAATCAACTTTCACAGATCCTTGGATTGAGCAAGTAAGTTTTGCTCACACGTCGTGCTGCACATGCTAACCAAAATGTAAGGACTTCATAACACCAGGAACACAGGGTATGCAGCTGTCTGAGCTGGCTCCATAGGTGCAACGCTCAAGACATGCTGCCGCTGCCACTTGGTAGTGTTGCTCTGCTGGCTTGCTGCTTTGGAGCTTTGCCAAGCGCTTCGCTCAAGACCAAGCCAGCTGAGCAACACTCCATGCAGCAGCAGCAGCAGCAGCAGCAGCAGCAGCTTCAGCACGCATACACATGCCCACAAGCTTGTAGAGACATGCATGCTCCCACAGTATGCATGCAACATGCCACAGGAGGAGGAGTTGGGGCAGCAGCTGTAGCAACAGAAGGAGCAGCAGGGACTGAGTCCATGGTGTTCCCTCATGCCCGACCAGACAGAGCTTTGGGCTGCAGGTTAACCACCATAAACCAAATAATCCCTCTTGGCTCACTGGGACATGCTGCACATGCACACCAAGGGTGTGAGGGTCTCTTGGGTTTTCTTAGCAACAGGAGATGCACTTCCTGTCTGCATGGCAGAGGCTGCCTTGCAGGGGCCTCAGGGCCAAACCCAGAAAGCTGTTCCTCCGTTGTGTGCATGATGCGAGCAGAGCGCCTCCCACCTGCAACCGCACTGTGGCCAGCAGCAACAGCAGGCTTGCATAGGAATAGGAATGAAAACCTACTCCTTGATGGCTTCCTCCACCAGCGCCTTAGATAAGGGTCTAAACACCAATGGGCTTATCCGCAACCCTCAGGTGCAAGCATGCGCACACGCACGTACACAAGCGTGCACGCACATGCATGCACGCATGCACCACTCACCTAGCCACAGCCACACCCATATACTGCTGACCCACCTGGCCCACCACCTCATCCAGGTTGGAGTATTTATAGGTGTAAGGCGCGGAGCTGTCACCCGGGTCGCCGCTGTCCCCACCCCTGTGGTCTCTACTGTGATGGTCATTGCGACGCCTGTGCGCAATGAAGAATGGAGCATCTGTAAGCACAACAGCTCGCTCAGCAAGAGTGTTGTAGCTGTTAGGAGGGATAAGTCACATCCTTAATTCAGGGTCAGGTTAGCCAAGCTACGTGTAAAAATGAGGAGTTCATGCTCCAAAGGAATTTGGGCAAACTGAGTATGTAGAGTGGAGGGTGACAAATTTGGCACTTCTGCATCAAAAAGAGTGAAGGCGGGGCCCTAGGATTGGCTCAAAGCCAGGGGCACTTTTTAAGGCATTCTAGGCCTTTTTTGACCATTTCCAAAAACATGGGTGGCAACATGCTCTGAAAGTTTGTCCCATGTTTTGGCTCTCAGGTAGATTTCGGTCAAGACTGATCCATCAGAGTGAATTTCAGGGGGGGAGGGGTGGGCAAGATTTGCTCTTTGATGCGCAAGCTGTCCAAAGTCACCAATGGGTGCGTCTGCTTGGCAAAAGTGGTGCATGGAAGCTTGGCAAGCACTGTGTTTGGCCTCAACTGAGCACGAGGACTTGTTCGCCATGCTTCCTAGGTAAGACTGCCAAGTTTGGGTGCCCAGGTGTGAGGGCAGAAATCAGGCAAAACGTCTGCCAAAGAGGGGTCTTCTCGAAGCTGTCCCCAAGCATTGTTTTGTTCGATGATTAAGGCAAATCAAGGAGGGTGGGAGAGGGGCAACCAACTCGTTTGGAGAGGCAACCGGATAGGGATGGCACCGACTGTGAATGCTCACACTCCACCACACATCACACAAAGTATGCATCACTCTCCTGCGAAGGTTCCAGGGATGCTGGGTGATAGGCCTTTCCTTGCATCAGTCCCAGGCACAGCGAGCCCGCACCTCTTGCCCCCTCTGCTTTTGGACCCGTTCGCCTTCCTGGTGTCTGGCACACACTGCTCCCATTCAAGTGTCTCCTGCCGCTATGGTACCACCAGCAGCGAGGTTTGCCATACATCATAATTGTTCACAGCTACTTCTTGGCTCCTTCCATGGCACTTCCATGGATTGACTGATGGCCCATCCTGTCACCCTGCTAAACGCTGCACCCTCACCAGTCCCGCCCGTGACGCCCTTCTAAAGGGTGACTGACAGCTTTGCTTGTGAGCCTAGAGAAACTTGCATCCTCACCTGTCACGCCCATGATGCCCTTCCGAATGGTGATGATGGTGGTGGTCCCGATCATGCCCTCCCCTACCCATGTGCTGCCGATGCCTATCCCTGCGGCCCCGAGGACCCCCGTCTCCTGCCCCCCTGAGATCGCCATTGCTGCCATGGTGGTGGTGGTTGTGTCCGCGACGCAAGCCACCGTGGTCTTCCCGGTCATGCGCCATGCCTGGGCCCCCCCGGTGGCCTGCAGCATGCATACGTGCGTGTGTGTTGTGTGTGTGTGTGTGTGTGTGTGTGTGTGTGTGTGTGTGTGTGTGTGTGTGTGTGTGTGCGTGCGCGCGCGCACGCGCGGGGGGACTAGTGACTCTCAGATGGCTCTGCCTAAAATGTTTGCCTGCCTAAAATGACATGGATTGAACTTCTGCAGGGTGAAGTGGTAGCCCCTGACAAATCAATGCTTGCGCTCTGCCAACTCACTGCTTGTGGCTGCTGCTGCTGCCGCTGCTGCTGCCGCTGCCGCCGCCGCTGCTGCTGCATTCATGCTCCCAGGGTACATACCACCTGGCATGGCCATCTGAGCTGCTTGTGCTGCTGCAAGCTGAGGGTTGGAGGGAACACCGAGAGGAGGGATTGGGGGGGGTCCATTTTGTGCCAACAGCATGCCCTGTGTGTGTATGTGTGTATGTGTATGTGTGTGTGCATGTATGTGTGTGCGCGTGTGCATGTGTGCGTGTGCATGTGTGTGTGTGTGTGTGTGTGTGTGTGTGTGTGTGTGTGTGTGTGTGCGCGTGTGTGTGTGTGCGCGTGGTGTCTGTGTGTGCGCGCGTGCACGCGTGCGAGCTCCTTGGTATGATCTGGCATGCTGTGTTTGAATCAGGGCTGCTTGGAATGCATGGTAGGCACTGAGGATAAGAGCTGCTTGGTACGCACTGACCTGCTGTGTTTGCATGAGGGCTGCTTGGTATGCCGCCTGGTATGCCGCCTGGTACTCGATGGATTGCGAGAGGTGCTGCGCGTCAGGGGTGGCTGCTGCGGCTGCTGCTGCTGCCGCGAGGCCGTTCAGGTTGTGCATATTGAGGTTGTGGCCAGGGAAGGGGGGAGGAGGCGGGATGGGGGGCATCCCCATACCCATGCCCATGCCTGCATCAGAGCCATAGGCGAGCATGATGATAATAAAGCATTATTATCATCACCATTTTAAGTAACCCGTTTGTGACCAAGATGCTGCTGCTGTTCACCAGAAACACACGCAGCTAAACAAGCCGACACCCTCAGCAGGCACGTGGAAAGCGATCCAGCAGGGAAAAGAGAGCTAGAAGGTTTGCGTGCAGTGCGCTTCTGCCGTTCGGCCTGTCTTTGCCATGGCTGCCAAAGAACAGGCCTGCCTGCAAGCTCTTGCTCCCCCTGAGCACTGAGGCACATTACTCTGGCACTTGTATGAGAGTCATGCGTCATTTTTACTCAGATTAAGGAACAACTCAAATTGTTTTCAGGTTGCAGTTACGCACGAATCAGAGCGACTGCTTTCGTTATGGTGGTCTTCATGTCTTCTAGAATAAGGAGTTCCAGGATCAGAGCGGTCATCCTTTTTTGACCACAACTCGACCACGGGCGCTGCAAACCCACCATCTAAAGCAGCAGATCCCATGAGGCCCGGTGGAGCTGCTGCAGCTGCCGCTGCCGCCGCCACTGCAGGCATGTGACAGAAAGGAAAGGAATGAGAAGGAATACAAAGCTGGACCTCCTTATGAGCTGCTGCAGCTGCTGCTGCTGCTGCCACGGCAAGCAAGGCACAGAATTAACATGTAAGTGCGGAAGGGGGAGCAATGAAAAACATCAAGGAGCATCACCCTCTGGAGGTGGTGAAGGGTACGATGTCACAGGTTGCAGAACAAGCCTTGCAGATTGGTCACTGCACTTTTGGGGGACTCCTTGGACAGCACAGCCTCTGCCAGTGGTACCATATGAATTCATGTCTTTTTTTTTACCCTGTTAACCCGTACCTTCATATGGGTGGGGCGTCCCTGGTTTAGAGCCTATGGGAGACATGCCGTTGGCTGCAGCTATGTGGGGAGGCATGGGCGGTCCACCTCCTCCTCTCAAGCCTGCAAGCACAAGCAAGCATCCCCTGCTTTAATCAGGATCCAGTGAGCATGCGCGTGCTCTCTCCACAGCCTGCACTTGTCCTCACTCTAGTTGCTTCTTTGACTCTCTATTTCCATGCGAAGGCCTGGCAAATGAACAAGAAGGGAAGCGTTGTCGAAAACCAGTGCAGCCTATTAAGCTATAGCCGAGCAAGTCAAATGTTGACCCATCAGGCTTTCCCAAATGACATAGCATGCAACTTCCGGATCTTTGTCTGCAGCTTGATGGGCTAGTCTCTCTCTCTCCCTCTCTCTCTCTGCTGCCAGGCAGCCACAAGTACCAGACAGCTGGAAGGAATGAGCTTACGAATGCCACATGCAGGATACGTGTGTGTGTGTGTGTGTGTGTGTGTGTGTGTGTGTGTGTTGGAGACCTTGGATGTGCATGTGAGCTGCTGCGCACCTAGTTGTTGGAAGGCCTGCAGCATGCCATCTGGGAAGGAGCCTGGTCCCTGCTCATCAATGACCTCAAGGCCTCCTGTCAGGAAGGGGAGGTGTACGAGGCAGCAACAAGGTTAGAGGTGAGAGCTAACTACACACAGCTTGGCCCCTGCTGAGGTTCTGACATGGACAGGCTCCATCAACTGGTGTCTCACCTCGTGCTAGTCCACCTGGCCCTGTGCCAGCATTCAGCTGTGAGCCAAGGTGGCGTGACTGCTGCAGGTAGCCTGGCAACTCTTGGAAGAACGTACGTCCATCTATGGGGGGCGGCAGCTTGCGCTGCCCCGAGTACTCCCTGTGCAAAAACGATTGCTGAATTTCAGTGTCGAGGTGGTGGTGTTCGCAGGGCGATGAGGGATGGCGGGGGGCATTGATGTGCATTTGATTGCCCCGCTGTAAGTCTCTCACCGTCTTCAAACCCACTACTGCTCCCATTTCCATATTTACTGCATTTTATGCACATCACTCACTGGTAGAAGCGCAAGTAGTCCTCATCGTATCGTATGTCCGTGATGTTGGGATGCTCAAGGGGAGTGGGGGTAGCACGAGGGGCCTGAGAGGCTGGGTCCAGGGGGCCCTGCCATCAATAGAGCACAGTAAGCAGCCTTGATGAGGATCATGGCTGGTTTCATGCTATTGTTTGCAAGCATTTGCTGGACATGCGCTCCATGCTCGCACGCACTATCTGCATCGCCCAGTTTTGCCACCAATGGCCCCCTCCAAACTCACCCCTGGCCAACGACCATCCTGCAGGTGAGGGGGGGCTGAGGTGGCCCGGCTTGGGATTTCCTCTAGTAGCTTGCTGCAAAGCACAGAGCGGGGAAAGCGTGCCAACCTTGGTTGAGTTTGGGTTCTGCCATTGCACACACCCAGTTGTTGCACCTTGCTGCCCTCCTTCTGCTGTAACGTGCTGCTGCCAGGATGGATATGAGGAGTGTCTGCTGTTTAGCCTGTCCAGCCACCTAATTGGCTGCTGCTCAGTTGTCCAATCAATCAGAGACTGGCCGTCATGGGGGGAGCCCTTGACTGAACGCACCTGAACTCCAGGTCATAGTCACGGTTCCATGAAGAACCTGGTGAGGTGCCCAAACCAGGCAGGTTCGTCGGGAACATTGTCTATGTGCGAAGGGCACCTTAGTGGACACTAGCCCTCCATGTTTCTCAGGCCAAGTATTTATTTACAAAAACAATTGTCGAAGCAAAGAAAGCTACGTTGTTGATAGCATTCCAAAAAAACAAATTCAAACGCAGTTCGCTCCCATCACGTCATCTATCTATCGCCACGAAGGAAATGCCATTAATTGTTCACGCTCGTTAACATCATCTTACTCCGAGGGTCATGTAGATTGCCGAGCAAAACCTGCAAGGATAGGCAAAACAGGACATGGTTAACATGCATGTATCACTCTCTCTCTCTCTTGCGCGCGCGCACGCGCGCGCACACACACACCTCTTGGATACTTGCGCTCACATTACTCACATCCGCTCCCAAGCAAGACGCCTCCTACCTCTTGAAGATGTCCTCAGAAGATTGAAGATGAGCACAATCATGTTTGCCATGCTCAGAACCTCGTGCCGCTCCTCCTCATGGCAAGCTTCATCTGGCTGACACAGATGTGCAGCCGTCACGCCCATAGTGCTGGTTGCCCCAAAAAACAAAATCACCCCAGTACACTCTTAAGCACCGAGACTGGTGCAAGCAAGAGAAACGTTACGCACTCACTCAATTTCAACATTGATACACTGAAGAAGCTCCATCCAAGCTCATTGTCATTTTGAAAATAATAACACAATTCAAAAAAATGCAAATAAACCTGCTTCCTATTTGACAAAAGCTTGGGGCAGTGCTCCCGAAACTGTGAAGCATCGTCTGCCGCAGCAAGCGCACTGCCAACAGATCTCTCAAGCGCCTAGGGCAGCCGCAGGAGCGGGGCGGGCAGCACGCTTAGATATCTTGACACCAGAGATCGGCACCTGGTGACAAAGGAGCAAGGGCCCAATGAGGTATATTGGTTGCTCACTGAAGGCAGAATAGGTAGAATCTACTGAAAAACATTAGCAGCATGCATGTGATAGCATAGATAAGGGCAGTGCTCATGATTTGCACCCGTTCTCATGCAGAGGATGAGAATAGTGGATGATAAGCAGCAGGTAGACCTGAGAAGGCCGGCAAAAATTTGATTTGGACCAGGCTTGAGCGGTGATGCACTTTTTAAAAAAAACTGACAACACCATCTGCAAGAGTTTTGAATGTCTCAGACGACCCTTGTCCAGTCAATAAGAAAATCAGGACACATGCAGCTGCAAACGCACTCACCTTGATACCCCTCTTTTTCTGCTTGCCCCCCAAAATTGCCCCTGCCATGCCCAAGCTGCCATCTAACTGCACGTAGGCTTGGTCACCTGCTTGAGCGAAGAAAAGGGCACATCATGCGGTCACCTGCCTGAGCAAAGAAAAGGGCACATCATGCGGTCAACAGTCAAGGGTGTTCATTTTAGAGTCTAGTAGACCATCTAATTCTTGCTGCCTACATGTTGGTGGCCAATTCAAAGATGTCGGGATTTGACCCGGGTGGCTGCCCAAAAAGGATGCCTGCCGTCACTTTCTTTGGGTCCAAAGTGCAGGCCTTACATTTCGAAGGACCATCTGACCCTCCTGTCGGATCGACAAGGTTTGAGCATGCGCACAGCCCCTTTGGGGGGCACCTCCAAGGGCAGTTCTGCCCCGAGAGCTCCTCTTCCTGCCTATCTTATCTTTTTTTGTAAAAGGAATTGTTTGGGGTCTCTGCTCAGCAGAAAGGAAAGCAGCAACAATCAAATCCCTGACATTGTTGGATGGACAGTTGCTGATTGTAGACGAACATGACTGCAGTGATGAACATGAACAAAACATCAATGAAGCCACTTTATGTAGTACTTTAGAAGTACAAGCAACAAATCATTTTATCAAAGGAGTTACTTTGAAAGTCCACTGTGATGCTCAGTGGATCCACAGGGCTTGCAAATTGGCCACTGCTGCTTTGCAGCAACATGAGACACAGGGTTGTTCGGCCTGCTCACCTGACACACTCTGCACTGTGCCGTTCTCGTTGTAGGCTGGCACAAAGACAGTGTCCCCAGGCTGTGGCCCATCTTCATCCTGCAGGAACATGCCAGAAAGGATGTGGCGAGGCAATGTAGAGGTGCAAACGGGGAACAAGCACAGTGCACCCTCTGTGCAGGAGTTCAACGAGACATGCAAAACGATTCACTCTCCAGGTATGTCCAAGGAGGGAAGTCACACAAGGAACAGCTCTGAGCCCTTTTGAAGAAAACCTGCATGCTTGATGACTCCTGGTGGACGTCACTTTGACCAGTGATTTGTGTTTCATTAAAATGCCAAACCGGGCCAAACGTACTGCAACTTGCCCAGCCTGGCTCTCAGCCTACTTACCACAACAGTCTGCTTCTTATACTTGGCCACGCGTTCAGGGATGATCGCTTCCAATTCTCTGCAAAGAGGAAAGTAGTCGGCAATCTGGACAACAGAAGCTGATGACGCAACACATATTGTATACCTAGAAAGAAGGGAAAGAGAGTCTCTAAGAGACACAAGCCAGTCAATTTTCAAAGGGAAAGGCAAGCTTTTTGGATTTTTTGATCCTGACAGCCGCTCTACAAAATTGCAGGACTGTATTGAAGTAAAGCACACCTACGAAACGAGATAGGCCTTTGTGCCAACCATATATATGTACGTGTATTATACACTGTGCATACTTGGGCTCATCTCGCACCCAAAAAATTCATTAGCTTTGCAACCATTCATGAGTCACGCACCCCAAAAAAGGTTACACATTTGCGCATCAACTACGCAGGGGCTTTTGCTCTACTTTGCCTCATATGAATATAAGGGGCATCAATTTAAAGGTCCTCCATAAGTCAATGAACAGTAAAACATTTCTGGACCACGGATGGGTGCAATCCACTCAAAGCAGTCATTTTCACTTGCTCCCACCATGCCCGCCACACCCCGTGCCTTTCAACCATCCCCCTACCATTCTTCACTCAACATCATTACAGCCCTCCCTGCTGCTCCCCTCCCCGCTGCTGCTAGTGCTGTCTTCCTCACTGCTGCTGCTGCTTTCATGGCAGCAAGCTTGGCTCCTGCTTGCACAAGCTTGCCCTGCTAATGCTGCATGGTGCGGGCTACTTTGGTGCAAGATTTGAGGAGCAGCTAGCAAAGAAGGAGCAGCTGTGGAGGGGGCTGCTGCGCAGGGGACTGCCGGGGGGGCGGGGCTGGGGGCGCTCCTGACCACTCATACCTCTCGCCTTCCCTTAAGAGCAGTTAACTTACAGGACCGTGCACGAGCATGCACCCTAAAAATAAATATTTGTATTACGTACGCGCAGTCACCACACAGAGCAAAAAACGTTATTTACGCACGGTAATTTTAATAAATAAAAATGCTTAGAACTATTTTTGTCAGCTACCGGCCTCCATGGGGCCTCGAAACTCTAAGCATAAGGCAAGGTGACAGCAAGGGTTTCACATATGATCACCTACCTCAACCTCGCTTTCACGTCTGCTAGGGACCCTTGTTTGACCTTGTAGGCTTCCAAGGCAGCATTCACAGCTTCTTGCAGCTTGTTCCTCTGCTCTAAGATGACTCTTGGTGATAACTGAGGAAAGCAGCAGCAAAGGGAAGGTCTGGGATTTGGGAGGGTGCGGGGAAGAAATATGAAATGACAGGTATAGAAACAAGCATTGCTCAGCTTGCGCTGATGCTGTTCCTGCATCCAAGGGTGTAGGAGCTTACAAGGCAAAGCTGTGCGTCAGAGGGACAAGCTCCTTCTGCTCCCCTGTACAGACTTAGCACTAGGCATGTAAATACAAAGCATGCTCTCAAGTAGCTCTGATGATTTGATTACTGTTCTGGAACTCAAACCACTACTACGGTACCCTTTGCAGGAGCCTGAATGCTTGACCAAACAACAACCTTTTGAATGACCACGCTACATGAACAAGGCCAAAGAAAAGGGCCATGGCCCCCCCATTTAAGATGACATAACCAAGGCCCTCACCTTCAGCTTTTGCATGACCACCTCTATGTTCTTCATGTCCTCCATGAGCTTAACCTGCTCAGCTTCCAGGTGCTCCCTCTCAGCTCGCACCTCCCCCACCTCTTGGTGAGATTCCTGGAAAGCAAAGTAGGCAGTACAAGGCAAGTACACGAGGGGTGAACAAAGCAGTACAGAGTGACACCGTGCTGAAGTTGCCGGGCTTGTTCCAAGAGCATGCCTCATGTTTCATGACTCATTTCATCGTTCCCTTTTCAAACCAGGATCAACAGCTCACTTGCCTTAAAAGGTAGGTAAAGCCGCCTGACAACCGTGCCTTTCACCGACCACAGAGAGAAGGCTGTACGTACACATGAATCAGGCAAGTCGTCCATTCATGCAAGTTCATCCTTGCACATCTTTTTGACGGCACCTTGCACACAAAACCACGCATACCTCTAGCTGCTTGACCAGAGATTTGGCAGTAGCAGCCATGCGTGCACTGCGGCTCGCCTCTGCATCCATGGTGGTGCGTGCAATTACCTCTGCCTCACGCAGGACCGCCCTGTGTGTTTGTGTGTGTGTGTGTGTGTGTGTGTGTGTGTGTGTGTGTGTGTGTGTGTGCGCGTGTGCGTGCGCGCATGTGTGAGTGAATGAAACACTTAAATGGGCCTATCTCTGAGCTCACCCGTGCATTGTCTGAGCCTGCAACGACCTCAATGCAAAACCTACATTTTCTGGTGAGAAAGCAAGCTTCATAATTGAAGAGCCTTACAAAAGCTACACATGCACAGAAATTGCAGCAAGAGAAGGAGCAGGACCAAGATTCTGAGCTTGCATTGCCATTGAAAAGTGTGCAAGTGCAAGGGCAACTTGCGGCATAGCAACAGCCATTGCTTTGCAACATGGCTGTTTGTACAGAGAGGCCAACAAGTTCATTGTTTCCAACATAGGGTTACTTGCAGGACAGGAGCCAGCCAAGCTTCAATTTTCTACAGGCTGCACTATAGCATTGGACAACCCTGCTGATGTACCACAGTTCAAAAACAGCAATGCCTGTCTTTTGCGCACCCATCAAAGCCAAGCGTACGCGCAATGTCTAGGGCGTTACTTGAACCCGCAGCCCCCCAAAGTAGCTGATATGTAGGCTGCAGGGTGGCTGTGTCAAAGCCCAGGGACACATTCATGTAGCGCCTGTCCTCGTCTGCAAGGCGTTTCAGTTCTGCAGGGCAAGTAGGAATGCAGCATGGAGGAGTGGACGATGGCCCTCCCTGGAAAAGTAGTTCACACCATGATCACCACTCAGTATCACACGTCAAGCGCTCAACCAGCACGAAGGAGTGATTACCGTACCAAAACTATATCATCGCGCATAATCATTGTTTTTTGCCCTGCGCGGCGACTGCGTGCACGAAACATATATTTATTTTGAGAGTGTGCGGTAGTGCGTGATTGTGAAAAAATAACTTTTTGGACAGCGAGAGCGGTGTGAGTGGTCAGGGGGCCCCCTGCCCCGCCCCCCCCGCAGCAGCCCCTCCCGCAGTACTTGCAGGTGTGTTGTGTGCTCAGTGCTGTGCAGGGATGCACTGCAGATGCCAATGGGTGCACTGCACATGCCAATAAGTGCACTCAACATGAGCATGCGAGCTGCAGGCTGTCACTCCGCCCATGCAAACCCACATGCTTGCAAACTTGCGAGCATCTTTGCAAATGGTGCCTTCGTGTTGTGCTGCTGCTGCTGCTGCTGCTGCTGCTGCTGCTGCTGCTGGAAGGACGCAACACCATCACTGGGCACAGTGCCCAACAAGTACAAGGAAAAAGCTCACATGAAGCGCCTTTCCTACAAGCGCCGTAATCCCAAGTCCACCTGGTACCACCCAGCACTGGATTTGGTGTTTGAACTGTTAGTGGCTTTAAACAGATGCTTGCAGTGCATTGTGGGGCCAAAAGCCCCTGCATGGTAGATGCGCATTAACGTAAATACTTATTTTTGGGGTGCGCTGTTGATGCGTGGTTGCAACACTGATTATTTCTTTTGGGGTGCGGGATGGGTTGATTTCTGTACGGTAGTACCTTTCCAGATCATTATCACCATGATCATCACACAGTGCCACATGTCAAGCACTCAGCACAGAGAGTGGGTGATTGCCCTTCTCCAGAAAATATCACACCCTGGTCATCACCAGTTCCACGCTTTGCAGGACCAGACATCCCGGCTTTCGACGAGCGAGTGGCTGCTGTAAAGAGCTGTGCATGAGCAAGCCACTCCTGTTAGGAAAAGCATGGCATTTATCTTTGATTGGAACACCAAAGCAATGATGTCAACCTTACCTGATGCTACCAGAGGAGGACAGAAACTGGCAGTCAAGAGTGGCTGGCAATGTACGGCAATTGGTCTGATCAGTGGCGCTCATCACGCAGTAGCGACTGATATTGTGCAGTGCACAGATTCAGCTCATAACCTGCCCACCTGCATGGTGCGTGGTGGCCATGGTCATGAGGGCCTTGTTGGCTAGGTGTGCCAAGATAGCCCTTGCTAGGGCAGCTCCCTCCACAGGGTCAGTCCCACTGCCCACCTGCAACATGAGCAGACGGACTGATTGAACTGTTTCTTCCTCCTGGAAATTCGTTTTGTTGAAATCAACGATTTGCATGGTCATGCCTGAAGAAGCACTCCTGTGTATGAGTGTGACCTGCTTTTGTGAGTGCAAAACGCATCAAGCACATCGCAAGGCAGCAGTTGCAAGCCACCGACATAAAGGCAAGCTTAATGCTTGTTGCGCTGGCGGATGGATTGTAACCCATTTAAGTAAGGCACACGTGGGCATCAGGTATATCAGCTCGCAGCTTGAATACACTCAACCTTAGACCTAAATGAAAAACAGAAACAGATCTGTTTCAAGAATAGTACACATCACGTCTGTGCATTTCAAAATGCACATGGTGGTTAACACCACCCACCATATACTTTGAAGTAACTCACACGTATTCATTCAAAGCAGTTCTTACCTCATCAAGGAGAACCAAGGAATGAGATCCAGCTGCATCTAGGACCTGCACCATTAAAGAAAAGTAAGGGCAGTGGTCAGGGCCATTCAATTTAAAGGGTTTTGGTTTGGGTCGCTTGCTGGGACAAGTGTGAGTGGAGGAGACACTGAATAGCGTTTGTCACCCAGGAAGAGTTGACTTAATGTGCAGGCAACAACTTTAGGGGAGTTGACTTGTCGTGCAGGCAACGACTCAAGGGGAGTTGATTTGCCGTGCAGGCAACAACTAGAGGGGTGCATCACTGGACCAACATCGGTGTCAGCTCTTCTACAAGTCTCAAATGCAAACATTAGCGGACATTCATAAACATTCCTTCAGGGGGCTCAAGTACCTGTCGAATGCGCTTAATGTGCCCACCAAAAGTGGACAGGTTCTGCTGCAAGCTCTGCGAGTCACCAATGTCAGCCAGCACGTTGCCAAACCACGCAACCTGTGGGGGACCATGCTCCACCACCTACAAGCACATGGATTATATCAAAGCTTGTGAGGGCACATTGTGAGGGCATGGTGTGTGAAGACATGTGAGGGCACAGGGTGAAGGCACTGTGTGATTTTGTAAGGGCATGTGAGGGCACAGTGTGATTGAAAGCATTTGGGAAGGACTTGAAGGGTAGCCTTTGATGGCGCCCAACTGAAGTGCGCAAGGGTTTGTGTGTTGATGCATACCCCTTTCTTACGCATCTTTGCATGCTCAGATGGGAGGATGAGTGCATGAGGGAGCACAGAGACAACAACCTGGGGCTCTCGAACAAGGCAGGCAGCACACACGATGGGCACATGATGGGCAGGCGGCACTGATTTTGCGTGGGGCAATATGTGACTGGCTCCTTTAATTCCCTTTGTAAGGTATATGTACCATGTAACATTCATCTCCCACTGATCCAACTGTCCTCGGTCGGCCTCATGCGCTGGGGTGCTAAGGGCGCTCCCGCCTACCCATCTGCGGATGGTTGGTTCCAGCACCATTAGGAGAAGACCTATTTTTTGGCCTCACATGGACCAGTATTCTAACTGGGGACCCTCAGGTTACCCAAGGCACTGTGAGCGCATACACCAAGTGCTCTACCTTAGCTTCGCTGCCACTGTAGCGTGGGGCAATTGATGACCGGTTCCTCTAGTTCCCATTGTATTGTATATACACATGATGGCAGGCAGCACATCATTCTTGCGTTCTGGCTTGCATGTTGGCAACGAGCAGCCAGGCAGCAAGGTGCCAGGGTCAAAAGCCAAAATTCAAATGCAAGCGGTCCTGGCAATCTCAGAGAAAGGTGATTCCTCACTGGCTGCACAACACCTGTGCAGTCAATGCGCACCTGCTGTGCATCCACAGGTAAGAAGAGGCCTGCCTTGGCCATGATCACCATGAGGCCTGCCGTCTTCAGGGCAACAGTTTTGCCGCCGGTGTTTGGGCCTGCAGCACAGGCATGGTGGCGTTGCATACTCAAGAACACAAGTGCGTCCTGCACGTGTGCTGCTTTCAAAAGAGGCAATGTACAAGTAGGAGATCATGAGCTATACGGTTGGCATAAGGAATCAATTGATCACATTAGAAGACAACCTGATCCGCGTAAGGTGAGATGGTATGCTGATTATAAAGGCAATTCAGGGAAAAGTTATAAGGCACGTGTTGTGGTACAGATTATGAGGTACATGGAAGCACGAGGTGCTGGCCACCTCTGAAGTGACCTTTGTACAAACAGCACGTTGGCTGGCTTGCACGGGAAATTTTAGGGTTTAGGGTGTCCTTAGGGGGTCCTCGCTAAGGCTGAGGAATGAAACGCTCTGTACACAGCACGGGACATCGTGGCTGCAAGGTCCTGCATGCACAGGTTCCATGTGTAAGAAGACCGAATGCTCCAGAAACGGGGCAGAGGTGCTTCAACTACCATACCTGTGATCGCAATAATCTGCTTGTCCTTTGGTACTCTCAGGTCAAGTTCATGAGGCCTCCTGCCTCGCCCGGCACCTTTTGTGCTGGTGCTATCATCTGCATTTTCCACAAAGAGTGCCAACACAGGCTCAAATCCTGAGTCGCGTAATTGTGAAGCACCTGTCAGTCTGCTGAGACAAGGAATGTGTGAGGGAACGCGTGATCAGGGCTATCCTGCCAGCAGCTCCAAGGCAGTGATCCAGCATGTACACTTAAGTTTCTGATGTGTTGTTTGTAAAGGGATGCAGCAAGAAACAGTAGCCTATGCAACACCTATTATTGCAGTTCCACTCCATACACTGTCCAAAGGGTGTCACTTGATTCTTTAAGGTGACTTGCAAATTTACAACTATATGCAGTTCACACACCTCCTAGAATACTGCGCCTGGCCTCCCAGGCAGGAGGCTCGGCAAAGTTGCGGTCGAAGCGGTTGTCGTCTGGCTGCAGGTGAAAGCGGAGCACAAAGTGCATTGCCGTTAACTTAGGTTACCAGGGGTGCGATTAATTATATTCTGGAAGGCGCAGGATTTGAATTTGATCCTGCCAGAGCAGCTAAAGATCAGACCTAGGAAGTATGCACGAGAGGATAAGGGGAGCTGCCCACAAGGAGCAGCCAGAGGCTGCTCCAGACCGCACTCTACAGGCGATCAAGCAGGAAAAGAAAAACTACGTAGGCAGAGGAAATTCTCCCTACATCAATTAAGGAAAGGGAGACACATTGGCTCAGAAGAGCCATGAGTCCCCTCCACCACGAAGCTACAAAAAGAAGACCCTAATGGGGATCTGGAGGGTTATACCACCAAGCAAGAGAGCATGAGCCCAAAGCAAAGAATGAGGGATTGAGGTGTTTTCGATGCAACATTAGCTCCAGGTTGCTTCAGATCTGGCACACACAGGCCTGGAATGAAATGGGCCCCAACGAGCCTGTCACCTCCAACACAGTCTCATGAACTGCACCACAAATGTACTCGTGTGGTCTTTAGGAAGAGCTGACGAGCACTAAGCATAACTTGCCAGAAGCACTCTTTCTTCCGCTTCACTGGACCTTGAGAAGCTAAACAGCAGCTGTAGAGCACATACCGATGGAGGGTTGGGTGTGGGTGGTAAGGAGCCAGACAGCAGCAGCGGGTGCAGCGCACCAGGCACCCAAATCAGGCTACTGGCGTGGCCGCCGGCATTGCCATTCTGACTGCTGCCATTGGCTTCATGGCAGCCAGCTGGATCACTGCCATGGCCTGTAGTGAGACTCTGAGGGGTGGTGGTAAAGCGAGGCCGGGTGGCTCCCATCCACTTGGCATGCTGTGCCCGCGCTGCCACAATGTCTAGCTGCACCACCGAATCTTGCATGGTACGGATGGACTGCATGCGAGACGCGACCTGTGGGCGTGCGTGCAGAGGGCGATTAAGTAACAAGGAGCAGCTCCTTAGTATTAGATTGACAGGCTTGCGAGCTCAGGAGTGGGCGCCTGATCAGAGCGCCTGAACAGGGCTTGTCACGCCCCAACAAGGGAAAAGGGAGAAGCGCACAAGAGCTCCCCAGTTCTGTGAGTGACACTAGTTGTGCCGAAGCATAGATCACAAAGTATTTGTCAAAAGGAGCTCCAAAAGGCATACATGTTAAACCTGTTTCTTAAGCACTTGATGTGTGTCACCCCTCCACACAGGCGCCCCCCTTCTTTGAAAGCAAGTTCTGCAGAACTTCTGATGCATTATGTACTCCTACCAATTGTGTGAGCAAGACCAGGACATGTGTCTCCTTCTCTGTCTCCTCAGCTGAAAGCACTGCCTCAGCATTGTTGAGCTCAATGGCAGGCTGCGGCTCCCAGTACTGCAAACCAACAAGCAGTGAAAAGAGACTTGCACATTTTTATCGATGAAGTGGAGCTTGGCAGTGGGCAATCAGATGCTAGTGGCCAGAAGTTTCCATCAAGCCAAAAAAAAAGTACGGCCATGTGCTTGCTTGAATTGTAAGCCACAGTTTCTATAACATAAACACACACATACACACACACTCGGGCACGCAAGCACCTGAGTTGCTCCAGTCTGGCTGGCGCCCAGCTTGACACTCTTCCTGGGAAGGTCGCCCTGGCGCCCGGCCTGCATGCGTTACAAGGCAGAATCTTGTGATGCCAAAACGCAGTGATAAGCAAAGGCAGAACTCCAGATGCCCAAAAGCCTGGCGCCCAGCCTGCACACATTTCAAGGCAAACCCCAGTGATGCTCAAAATTCTGTGATAAGCAAAGGCAAAGCCCTGTGATACCCAAAAGCTTGGCGCCCAGCCTGCACGCATTTCAAGGCAAAGCCCTGCAATACATACAATCCATGCGTTTGCCCAGCGACGGTTCAAGCAAGGGCTTTTCCACAGGCATCACACATGACCTGGCGCAACTTGGTGACTTAAAAATAATCCATCAAGACCAATTAGGCACCTCGTTGCCTACAATAAGAATTTTCAGAGGAGTCAAGTCAGCCCTGGATGCCTGCCTTAGCCTGCTTGCCTCATGACCCCAAACAAAACCACTGCACAACAGCCTCGCGCACCTTGATACCGACACAAAAGCGGCCGCGCATCAGTGTCACCAGCTTGCTGTCTGACGCGCCCTTCTGGGCCAGCACACGCGCCTGGTCATCCACAAGCTTACGCAGAGTCTCCATGTTGGCTTGCCGCCTAGCGCGCACATCTGCCAAGTCCTTGCTTGCCTGATCTGAAACACTGCCTGCCTGCACATAAAATTGTGTCCAAGCAGTGGTGCATCCGTTGCGAAAGCTAGCCAGCTCTGTATGCCAATTTGAGAGAAGACTGAAAAAAACAAGCGGCTCCTGCTCCCTAGCACACCTTGAATGGCGTTGAAGAGGCCAAACCATCCCTCTTAGCTCAAGCCCCCAAAGTGCAAATGCAAATCTGGAATTGCATACCTTGAAATGCACTCCTGGATGCACTCAGAAAAGCATACCTTGCAATGCATGCCTACACGCACTTGGAAATGCACACCTAGAGTGCATACCTAGATGCACCTAGACATGCATACCTGGATGCACAGCTGCAGCGCCCTCAGCGTCTGCTCCTCCTCCGCCTTAATGCCGGCCGCCAAGGGAGCCAGCGCAGGGTATTTCAGGCCACCAGCACCCTGATTTCCAGCCGTCCCAGGCTGATCTGCTAGGCCTCCTAATGAGCCCTCCTCTTCAGAGACGGGTGCACTTGGTTGGGAACAGTCGGGATCTGCTGCTTGGCACACCATGCTGCGCAGCTGCAGGGCAGTCTGGATGGTGTTGGCGACGCCCTGTAACTGTTTTGGGTTCAGGCACAGGCCGTCTGCAGCGGCATCCAGAACAGGTCCCATGTCAAAGAAGCGTGACACCCTGCAGGCACAGATGGAAGAGGGTGTGGGAGGAGTCTAGTTTGTGTTGTGGACCTTGATCAACTGCTGCTGAAATCGAACAGGTGGCGCTTTAACTGAACTTTAAACAGCACCAATCCAATCCAGCGACTGCACTGCCAGAGAGTTCTGTGTGCGCCCATCAATACATTTTTTTTGGAAAATTGTGACCCCAAAGGTTATTCCTCCTGCCATTGCACCTGAGATCCAGCAGCATTGCCTCGGAGGTTTGCTGTAGCAGAAGCTCGCTCTCCGCTTGGCTGCGACCCACAGGGAGCTGCCCTAGGGCCAGCTTTTGTGCAGCCATGACTGTTCCACAAAAACTAGCCACCTGGAAAGTAGCAAACGAATTCGCGCAGCCAGGGTTGGTAACTCATGGAAAGGAGGCCTCGTCAACAGTGATGCACCAGTTTGTAAATTTTTTGATGGAAGTAAGTCACAGACTTCATAAGCGCCGGGAGCAAAGCGCCATCAGGACATGACTTAATCTCATGGGAGGACACACAGGCAAGCCTTGGTTTTCTGAGCTAGCTCTGCACACAGCTCCCTGTGCTTCGATTACAGGTAGATCTCCAATAGGATCGAGCACGTTTCAGCTCTCATCTGTTTGGTAGGTACAACAGGGTATTCCAAAACCATGTGGTGATCGCTCACTGACTAACTGCTCCCCACACAGTTTTTTCAAGGCATGCTGGTGCATGATTGAGCCTGCCACCCACCTGCTTGCATACATCAGGCCATTCCAGTACTCTCAGAGAATCCAGTTCAATGTCCTGAAACCCTGAAGCTCTGCCCTCCACATGGGAAGGAGGGTTTGCTGTCTCGCTGGCAGCTTCGCTTGTGGATGTGGCAGCGCAGACAACTTCTGATGTGCTTTGTTTGTGGCCCACACACTTAGGAGAAGGAAAGAGCAGGCCATGTCTGACATTAATGGCTGTGAGCTTTAACTGTGAGCTTGGCAGATATGTAGCTGTTTTCAATGCATGACATGATTTGGCAGGGCTTCCACAGACCGAGCCAAATGGAGCTTTGGGTACCTGGAGCAACATATCGGTATTATATAAAATCAATTCTTATATTGTATGGGATACCATTCACGATGCGAGCAGATGGCGGGAGCAGTGAAGTGCCTCTGTAGGGACTATGGAAATACAATTTAGAATTCTAGAAAATAATTTTGGTAGCCCGTGTGCAGGGCCTGCCTCAATCCTTGCCATGGCTTGTCTGAGCTGACCCTTTGAGGGTCTACGGCTGAGGGGCTCGCCAGATGGCCCAAGTTCCACCACCTGGTCCAGATGTCATTGTTGCCGGCAAATACAGGCAAGGCTGGAGCAGCTGCGCAAAACAGGGGGGAATGCACCTTGATGCACGCACTCCAGGCCTGGATTCAGGGAGTCAAACCCTCCTCCAAACATTCCTACACCCCTTTCTTTTCTCTAATGCACACAGGCTGGGCAGGAAGCTAGGAGGAGGCAGTTTTGGAGACATATTTTTGGTGAGCAAATGCACGCGAGCGCGCGTGCAGTCTAACCGGTGCACAGACAGCAACTTCAGCACAGTAAAGCAAGTGTGTTATTCTCCAGCGTTTCTTAAAAGGTGTTCCCTGGACATTCATCTCCCATGCAAGCACCAGTGCAACGGTCCAACTTGTCACGAGGGTCATTTTTCCATCTGTCCCCTTCTCGGCTTGCAGGGCACGAATATCCAAACTTCGGAGGATGCGGGCGTCAAATTGGTGCGTATTTTAAGTGCAATAAACGCGGAGAGCACAGAGGCCTTGCCCTTGGGAGCAAAGTCACTTGGTTTAGGGCACACTGCACACCAGCTTCCCTCCTCCTCTCTCTCCAGGAGTCCACCAAAGCACGTCACCCACAGCTGCTCTATGAATCAAAGCTGTACAAGATTTTCCAGGGCGGAGGTAAGTTTGTTGCAGCGGGAATGCGCACACAGCATGTACTGAACGCACGAGACCTGCTGACCCTCCTCTCCCTCTAACCTGAACCCACGCAGCTGGAATCCCTGCCTTGAAGTGGTATGGCGTGGAGGGAGAATACAATGTCATGGTCATTGACCTGCTTGGGCCTAGTCTTGAGGACCTCTTCAACTTTTGCAACCGCAAGTTCTCCATCAAGACAGTCATCATGCTGGCTGACCAGATGGTAGGGGCAAGCAGCAACAGCATCATTATTGTCACCATTAGAAGCAGCAGCAGCAGCGCAGTGGCCGCATCTGAAGCAGTGTTGCTCGGTCCTACATGTTGCAATAGCACGCAAAGCGTTTCATTGCTGGTGCAGGCCATCAGCGAAAAGCATGTTTTACAACACACATTGCAAGAATGGAAGGTTCAGCACGTCATATCCTAAATACATGCAAGCATTCAAACACAGCTATGCTTGCATAGGATTTCAGGGCTAGCCATGCTTAAATTGGGTAAACAGATGCGCCAAATAGGCTGCAGGCAAAAGAACGAATCAAGTGATAAGGGCTCTCGTGTCTTTTTGAAGAATTTATACAAGTCAAACGACGTGTACTGCCTCAAATGGATCACAAGTGACTATTTGATAATGTCCAGAGTTGGGTTTGTGAATGCAAACATGCACAAGCTGGATGCATGGCTGCAAGCACAAGCTCATAATTTGATGGCAGCAAGCGCATCAGTTTGTGTGCCAAATCCATGAAAGCAAGCACACACTCTTTTGTGTGCGTGTAACCGTATGCAAGGCGGCAAGCATGGCTCTTTGTGTGTGTGTGGTGGTGGTGGTGGTGGGGGGGGGGGATGCCATGCACACGAGCCCCTAAACCCTGCCCACCCTGCCCACCATTATCATGGTTTACTCATGCCTCTGTTCATGCTTCATTCACCCTGGTCCATGAGCATGTTTTGTTGTAAGGCTTGTTGCTGTGCGTCTTGTGCTCTTTGTCTTCTCAGTGTTAAAAAAGAAATCCCGCCATTTTAGGGCAAGAGCATTGCAGCTGAAACTCATGCAGTTGTCTAGCTGGAGTTGTCTAGGAGGGAACCAATCAATCTGTGTTGCTGTCCATCTTTTTTAGTTAAGCCCCAGTCAAGGGGCGTGTGCCCCAAGGGTTGCCAGCTTCCGCTTAAGTACACACCTGGCTGCCCAAGCCCATCCAGCCTACTTCCCGCCTTGAAACTTGGCGTGCAAATCCAGCAAGCTATGCCAGGCAGCCCTGTAATGTTGGGGCGGCAGGGAGGCCATTGGCAAAGTGTTCTGAAGCTTCTTTGTTTGGTAGCTAAGTGGAAGATGGCTTGCATGGCCCGCCCAGCGCAACCCCCGCCCTGAAACTAGGCATGCTTGTGCCAAGCAATTACTTCTACTGGGGGATTTGAGTTTGAAGGACTGGGCAGTGGAGTGAGCAATTTTATCGGGAACAAGTTTTATGTTTGGTAGCTAAAAAAAAAGCTGACGTGTCTTGGAGCCCAGCCTGGCCACCCCACCTGATGGCATGGCCTCACTCAGCACACCCATGCTCACTCATGCAATTGCTGAGTCCGGGCCTGGGGGTGGTCTGGCTGACGACATCCTATTGCTCCTGCAGATGATTCCAGCTTGCTGATGGTTTTATCGGGATTCAATAATTTCATTTGCGATGAGTTTTGTAATTCAAGCTTGAACCGTGGATCAAGACGAGACAACTGGCACACTTCGCTGGTGCAATAAGGAGCAGGACCCCTTAACCTTCCGCTTTTGAGAAACTGTGTGTCTCAGGTGCAAGGCTTCTTTGGTCCAAGCCCAGGAGAAGGAATGCAATTGTTTTCAGCTTGCATGGCTCGTCCTCAGCGTTGCAACAAAGAATGCATGTTGCAAGCGTTGCGTAGAACGCACGAAGCAAACTTTGTGCACAATGCACACATACACGCACATACACACACACAACACGCGCACACACACACACACACACACACACACACACACACACACACACACACACACACACACACACACACACCGGTGCATGCAGCTGTCACGCGTGGAGTTTGTGCATAGTCGGAGCTTCATCCACCGTGACATCAAACCCGACAACTTTCTTATGGGAACCGGCAAGAAGGCCAATCTCGTAAACATCATCGACTTTGGTAGGCTGTAAACTGCACCGTTGACTTTGGTAGGCTGTAGGCTTGACATTGTTGGCTCTGGTAGGCTGTGAGCTTTACATCGTTGGCTTTGGTAGGCTTTGAACTTAGCATCATTGATTATGGTAAGCATGCTGTACAACCTTTGCCTGAATTTGTGATCGATTGGGCGAGCACTGGACAGCTGTGCCTTAAAGAGCAACATCAGTCAGCCTTTCCTGGTGCCCATCAGATATGGCGATGGGGGGGCTTGCAACAGCATCAAATGGGGAGTGTTGTCATAATTGGGCAGGGTCAGGTTTTAGCACCAAAGTCTGTGCTTGCCTGTGGGCGCGTGAGGAAGCTGGCATGGGTATATAGCAGGAATGTATCATCCTGGTGTGTAGTCCCAGGGTTTGCAGCCAAGTAGCACGAGTGATGTGAAATCATGCATGGCCTTAACGTGCGGTGTTCCAGAGTCCTTGCTGCAAACCTCTTCCAGTGCTTGAAGAGTGCTTACCAGGTGCCTGCTTTCGATGCTGGAAGGGTGCGTTCAGTGATTGCAGAGTGCTTGTGGGTGCAAGGTCGGCACGCCATTTGGAATCCCAAGGCAGGCGCTATCAACGCAGGATGTTGTGTGCTCACTGAAGCGCTATTGCCAACGCCCAGGCGTGCCAACAGCCCTTGCACATGCTGGCCCTGTCCAATTGCCCTCCGTGAGCACCACTGCCAACGCCCCTCCTGCTGCCCCTGCTTACGCCTGCCAACACCCAGGCGTGTCAACTGCTCTTCGCACGCTTGCCTGGTCCAATTGCCCTCCGTGATCCAACGCCCCTGCTGCTGCCCCTGCTTACGCCTGCCAACGCCCAGGCTTGCCAGCTGCCCTTTGCTCACACCTGCCTGATCAGAACACCCTGTGTGTTCCCGCCCTTACCCGACACCTGTGCCTGCGGCAGCACGCCAATTATGAGTACCACACTGAGTGAGGGCCCTCTCACTCTGCTGCATTCCAAACGCAGGCCTGGCCAAGAAGTACCGCGACCCCAAGACTCACGTGCACAATCCATACTTTGAGAACAAGAACCTGACGGGCACCGCCCGCTATGCTAGCGTCAACACGCACTTAGGGATTGAGCAGAGCCGGCGGGATGATTTGGAGAGCTTGGGCTATGTGTTTTTGTACTTCCTACGGGGGGCGTTGCCGTGGCAGGGTCTGCAGGTGGGGTGTGCTTTATGTATTCATCCGTGGACACCTTACAGCAGCGCACACACAAACTCGCACACACAGTGCATGGGTACACTTGCATGCATGCACACACACACACACACACAATTTGAAGTAGCCCAGCTGCTTGTCTGCTATATCTTTGACGTCTGAGTATCTTTGTGGAAAGGGATGTCTGGGGATAGCGTTTTGATTCCTGATGGTATATGATGAACAGCACGACATGATGAGCACCAGACTTGGTGAGCAGCACATTTTGCTGTGCGCAAGGGTCTCACTGATGTACCACAGAGGATATTGCAAGGAAACATGTGCATCCCACCTCTGGCAAGCATATGCCTCAAAAATACGAAAAAAAAAAAAAGTGTCCTCAAGCCTCGCACATAGCTGCCATGCGCCACCTTCTGATGTGGCAAAGAAGCTCAGAGATGTTTGCAAGCTCCGCATGAAGGTCCCTTCCGCAACTTCTCCAAGAAATTGTCCACAGGCTGTGCAGCTGTTTCTGCTTGAAGAGGGCATGCAACCTAAAAAGGATGCAAAATCTCCTCTCCATCCTTTCAGGCCACCACCAAGAAGCAGAAGTACGAAAAGATCTCAGACAAGAAGATGAAGACGCCTCCTGAGGTGCTGTGTAAGGGTATGCCGTCCGAATTTGTGGCCTACTTCACCTATGTGCGGGCTCTGCACTATGAGGAGAAGCCAGACTATGCGTACCTGCGGCGGCTGTTCAGGAGCCTGTTTGCTAAAGAAGGTGAGGGAAGGCGTTGTGCAGGACGCGCATGCTGGGGCCAGGAGAGGTGCACTTGCCTCAATGTTGCCTCAATGCAGTGTGCCTGTCTTTGCCCCAATGTCGCCTCAATGCTGCCTCAATGCAGTGTGCCTGCCTTTGCCCCAATGTCGCCTCAATGTTGCCTCAATGCAGTGTGCCTGCCTTTGCCCCAATGTCGCCTCAATGTTGCCTCAATGCAGTGTGCCTGTCTTTGCCCCAATGTCGCCTCAATGCTGCCTCAATGCAGTGTGCCTGCCTTTGCCCCAATGTCGCCTCAATGTTGCCTCAATGCAGTGTGCCTGCCTTTGCCCCAATGTCGCCTCAATGTTGCCTCAATGCAGTGTGCCTGTCTTTGCCCCAATGTCACCTCAATGCTGCCTCAATGCAGTGTGCCTGTCTTTGCCCCAATGTCGCCTCAATGCTGCCTCAATGCAGTGTGCCTGTCTTTGCCCCAATGTTGCCTCAATGTTGCCTCGATGGAGTGTGACTGTCTTTGCCGGTGGCTGTGACGTGTTGCGCTCAAGAGATGCAGCAAGTGCCCCTCAGTGAGTGTGTGACACAAGAGAATGTGGGATGAGAGAAATGAAAGATGCACTGCACAGCAGTATGTACGTGCAGCTACCCTACACACGCATTCGTGTGTGTCTGTCTCTCATGGGACACTCCTTTCTTCACACTCCTTTCTTCAGTGCCCTCCCTTCCTGGGTAACAGCTGCCACTCTCACACCCTGCACTGATTCTCGCCCATACATGGATCAAAGGTGGGCTGTACCTTTACTCCTAATGCGCTCGTGTTTTGAGGCCAAGTACACAGAGCCCATCACACTTCATCTCAACCCACAGGCTGGAGCTGGGACTTTGTGTTTGACTGGACCATCCTCAAGTTCCACCGCTCCGCCAACTCCATGGCTGCTGCAGCCAATAACCTCGCCTCAGGCGTGGAAAGGCAGCCGCTGGGGGAAACCAGCGCACTTCGCAACCCGCATGGACCCTCGCACGAGCTGCCGGAGCTGCTAAACGCCCGCAGATCCAAGCAGTGAGTGTGTAGGCTTAGGATAAGAGACAGAAGGGGGCTTTGAGGAGAATGGACAGAGAATCTACAGACGGAGCTGATGCAGTTGATACTTTCATTGAAGCATTCGGAGGCTCTCCTGCAAGTGAGGATTTGAAGGTGACGACTTGAAGAACCTGGAGAAATAGTGGCAAGCAGGCAGCCAGTTTCTCAGGAGGCTTCACCTACTTATTCCCTGTGTTTGAACATGGATGTTAGCATAATATGTATGGTGACTACTATCACATGTCTTTGGAAGTGGTCCCAGGGTGGAGCTGTGAGCCTTTTTGGGTGGTCTTAGGCCAGGAGTGATCTGGGGTACACCGATTTTCATCACTTATGATGATTGTAATACCTTCATAAATCATAATGGTTGGCATGGTTACAATTGAAATGAACCACGAGAAAGAGCATGTTTGGCAATATCAACCAGTTGGCCCCCTCTGGAATCCTATATCTCATCAATCACTGGGTTTTTTCACTCCATTTTTCGCAATAGAATTCTTCTGGTACAAGGACTCCGGATTACCAAAGATGACCCAATTTGGTGCAGTGGATGGTCGGGTGTGGTGATTTGGTTGTAGGGTTCACACGTCTCGGCTAACTAGGCATGTGTGCCCCAACTTGCAGATCTCAAACCTTGGTGCTACAGAAGTTTTCCGGGCTTTACAAAGAATTCTAAGTTAAACGCTGCTAGCTGGGGCGCACATATGCAGGGAGAATGCAGAAACACCTGTTTTCAGGCCTCAGGTAACCCCCTCCGACAGAATTCCAGTCAATTCTTCTGAAGAAATCCAGTACTAGGGGTGCCAAATATTTTGACCAAGCCCATCCCTTTTTAGTATGCAGGATGTTAGTAGAGTATGTGGATAGAACAGAAATATAATTTGGGGAGTGAAAATTGGTCCCAGGGTGGAGCTGAGGGCCCTTTTTTGCAAATCTGAGGCCAGGACAGTGATCTGGGGTCCTCCAATTTGCATGTTTTGGTGAGCATGGCATGTTGCAAAATAACAAGTGTTGGCATGGCTAGGTTTGAGACGAGTTGGGGAAGCGTCGCAAGTGACGCTGAAAAATTAGTGAAGCCAGTGCTTCCTGACACATAGGTGGCATGGACATGCAGTGCCTGGGACAAGAACAGGGCCTACCCTGCAGCACACCATGCGTGTGTAGCTGTATGCGCACCATGCAAGCTGCTCCTGCCATTCATTGCTTACTGCAGGCTCTCCTTAGGCAACAAGCAGCATACCATTTACCAGAGGCTCCCTCATCCACACACCAGGGCAGGGGGTGCAGGTCCTGCACCACATTTCGCCAGCAAGCTTCCGTGCCTTCACCTCTCTATTCACGCAGCAACTCTCACTATCGTTAAAACATAAATTTAAGATCCCATCGCAATTGGAAGTACGCAAATCCGTGAGCTCGGTGGCAAGCTGGAATGGTCCGCAGTCAACCTGCAAAGTCCCTGGAACTGGCACCCCCAGGCCCCGGACCCAGCAGGGGGAATTACATAAATATGCTGATGAGGTTTGTGTCGACTGGAACTGTTCTGGGGGTTTGTCGTGGCCGGCCTTGGAAAGTCAAAATTAAAACATCGTGGAACCTTTGCTCCCTACCTCTGCTCTTCTGCACCCCAGGGCCCCGAAGTCCGGATGTCCCGATACAAGGATTTTCATGATCTGCATGCCAAGTTTCAGGGTGGGGGTGCGCTGGGCAAGCCATGCTAGCCACCTTCTGCCCAGCTACACCCCAGCAATTTCAGAACTGTTTGCACACAGCCTCTCCCACTTAACTGACACTGCAGTGCTGCATGGACTTTTTTGCTTGGCCTACATGCGGAGTTTCAGGGTGGGGGGTGCGCTGGGTAGGCCAGGGCAGCAGGTGTGAACTCTACCGGGACATAGTCAAACCTAGGGGCTCACGCCCCATGAATGGGGCTATGCCAAAAAAAAGAAAAAAGAGCGCATCCGACAATGTGTGCCAGTGTCACCCTCTCCGGGAGTGTGCAGCTGTGTTGGGCTTCCGGGTTGGCATGCTCGCTGGAGCATTGAGAGGGTAGCAGCGGGTGGAACGTCAATGCCTGCTCCTCCCACAGCAGCTAAGTGTGGACTGAAAAAAATGGAGAAAGGATCCCGATGGGACGCATACTCCATGGAGTGTCTCTAGCTCACAGGTGCAGCGCTTTGCTGTAAACCAACATGTGCTGCTGCAGGGTCTCTGTGCCTGCAATCCTGCAACACCTACATGTGATGCGGGAAATCCCTGCGCCTGCATGCCTGCAAAGCCTGCACGTGCTACCAGTGCTGTGCCTGTGGAACCTGCCCATGAAGGTCTCGGTGCTGTGCCTCCGCGTGGACAGCTTTGGCAGCCGCAGGCGACCTTGGCTCACCTTCAGGTCACCTACACTCACCTACAGTGTAGGAAAGGAAGGCTAAGGAAAGGGTAGCATAGCTGTACCTGTCTGCGAGGGCAGCTTAGCTGGAGCAAGAAAGGTGCCTGCAGCCCGACCAGTCCAACCTGGCGCATGTGGCTCATTAGCTCATGAGCTATGCGTTGCTGACCCAGCAACATGTCTTGACTGATGCCTGAGTATCGGGTCATGCTCAAATGCTTGTGTACATGTGTGTGCGCGTGCAGGCAGGAGCAAGCCAAAGCGGATGCCAAGGCAGAGGAGGTGAAGCAGCAGCAGCAGGCGGTGCGGCAGATAGTGCATGGATTGCATGAACGGGACGCCAGCCGACAGCCGCGCATGGCGGCGGCTGCTAAAAAGCCTGCAGGGATGCGCACAAGCACGGGCTCGTTCTGAGGTCAGAGGTGGTGCCTGCTGCATGCAAGGAAGTGTGTTTTCTCATGCCTGCGGTACACAGGAGACACGCTGCTGTTGTGCCCTAGCGCCGCCCTGTTTGCTGCGTCTTCCTTTTGGATTGATGTTGCTCAGAATGACAGGAGAGTGCGCACTGCTGACCAGGAATCGGGGTGTGAGGAGGTGCGTGTTTTGCTATGTCTAGCTCAAACGTCCCTGTACTTACACGACTGGCCAAGGTGGTCCTTCAGAACCTGCCATGCCCAGTTTTGAAGAGACATGCCATGCCCTAGGGTTCCGTGGCCTGACTTGCGTGCCCTTTCGTTGCTGCCCATCTGGCGCCTGTTTTTGTAGTTTGTAGTTAAGGCGCCTTGAGTGGTATGGGACAGGGGAGTCTGCAGTGTTTGGTACACATGGGTTTGCACTGCCCTGGTGGTGATTCTGGCGCAGCAGTTGCTGAGGCACACTACGTATGCGGCTGGACTGTGCACATGCTGCCATGGAGGTGGATCTGGTGCAGCAGTGAAGGCGCGCTGCGCAAGTGTGCAGATGCCTTAGGGCCATGATGCCTGCTTGCCTGCCCTGAGGGAGTGAGCTGAGGCTTGCAAGTGTGTGATCTCCTAGCCACAGCTTATTGCTGCTCTGGTGCACTCACCGACTTCTGCTCAGTGTTCAATTGTAAAGCATGCTTGCTTGTTCCGTACTGCTTTGCGTAGTAATATGGAGGGCACTGGTCACCTTTCACATGTTTGCATGTGTTTATTGGTTGAATGAACCTGCCGTCCATGGAGCGTGAAAGTGTGTGCCTGCTCATGATTTGCACCCTGCGCCATCAAGCAAATAAGGAGCGAGCAAACATGCAGGCTGTGTTCATTTGTCTTGAGGAATTTTTGGTGGTCGTTGCTTGCTCCTTCATATAGCATGCGTGTTCATGGCAGCAATGGCAGCTGGGCACTAGGGTGTACACATGGGTACACATGAGTGTTCATGGCAGCTGCGCACCTGCTGGCCTCAAATTGGCTGCTATGGAAATGCGCTGTCTTGGATCTGCTTCAAACCATGGGTTGCATCTGGGGGGGGCATGTTCTTAAGAGCACTTCAGAGCAGCTCAGGCACTATCTAGGCTTTATAATTAATCTGGAGCCCAGAATAATGACTCAGCCATGTTTCGGAATTATAGCTACATCATATCTATCAGGATTCAGTTTGAGGTGCTCACGCAATACTAAACATGACGGGTAATGGGCATGAGGACATGGGGGTATGAACAGTGGTCACTTGTACTTTACTTTGCTCCTGTGTTGTTACTGCTCAAAAGGCCCTAAGTGGCACCGCCAGCAACCTGCAATTCCCCACTCAGTAGGTTGTGATTTTCTGCCTGTTTTGGAATGGTTCTTATCATGTTTGTTGGTGGGTCCGTATTTGCTCTTGTGCTCAACTTACTGGTGCCCTTCAACTTCTACATGCATTTCTGCTACAAGTGCCTCTTGTTGTCTGTGGGTTTCCCTTCTCTAAAGCAGGCACGCTCTTGAAGTATAGGGTTCCTGAGTCTGGATAGTGCAGACCGTGCAAAGTGCAGGTTAAGCTCCTGGGAGGTATCAGCTGCTAAACCTTTGCTCAATGATAGCAGGTCATTCCTTCCGAATCTGGAGTCCAGGATTTGTTTTTGGAAACAAAGGCCTTATGTCAAGCCGTCTGACAACTCTAGGTGCAGCCTCTTCATAAAAAAAAAAAAGTGCATGAAGGAAGGAAAAGAAGAGAATAACTACGAAGACAGAGGAAACTCTCCCTACAACAACTAAAGAAAAGGAAACACATTGGCTCAGAAGGGCCGTGAAAGGAAAGGGGTTCTATAGCTGTGCCTGCCTAAGAGGGCAGCTTACTAGGCTAGTAGCTCAAGCGTAGAAATAGGTGCCTGCAACCAGACATTAGCTTAACAAGGAAAACTTGAAGTGTAAAACTGTTTTTGTGTTGCTCCAAAAAAACAGTGATATGTAGGTAGAGTAGGAGTTGCTCAAACTATTATTTGAGATCAAATAACCATGCCACATTCATGTACAGCTACATGCTTGCCAGGACAGTAATAAAGTACCGCGTTCGGCAACCAGAGGATTGATAGACGTATGTGTGCTCCAACAAAGCATACGTGTGCGCATACCCCAAACGAAGGAAAGGGAAGGAAAGGAAAGGCTTACATAGCTGTACAGGTTACAGGTTACAGGAAAAAAGAAGGCCTCCAGTCAAAACGGTTGACTGCTAGCCTGCTCATAAAAAACAATAATTCATGTAGAAAAAGAAAAAGCCTCTTATTGTTAACAAAAATGTTTCGAAACGTTTCGATTTAAGAAGGAAGAGATCTGATAAGACTGTACATGGTGAATGCCAGGCACGTAGGGAGCCTCGCTATTGGAAGAGTGAGTTAAAGAGAGGAGAAGACCAGAAAATAAGGAAGCATATTTAAGCCGAAGAGAACAAACATGGGGATGAGTGCATTTGGAATGAACGTGTTGCTCATCCTGCACATCATCTTGGGCATCACATAGATCACAGGCAGGGGAAATAGCATCATCCCATGTGGCCTGCTTGACTTTCAAGGTATGGACACGAAGACACAATCGAGCCATACTGCGGATGATGTGTTTAGGTAGATCCAAGTAGAAATATTTGGGCAGAATATAAGGAGAATGTGTAACGTGTGCAGGCTTGGTTGGGAGAGCACACCAGTGGTGATAAGTAAATTTTTTGCTGTTTGTGTCTCGTGGGTCATAACCAGAAATTTGTCTCCGGTATGCTAGATGGCGAGACCTGAGATCCACAACAAGCTGACTCAAGTCCAAAGGATCAGCAGAGCGTATCTTTTGCTGGAAATGATGGGCGTGATGCAAGCCATTCATGGCAGACAATAGATGGGATGTCCAGCAGGAGGAATTCCTGGGGCTGAGGGAGATGTCCGCATGAAAAACCTTGTGAAGTAGAGCGCTGTTGCAATGGGTGAGAGAATTATAAAAGCGTGCACAGGCTCTGAACCAGTTGAATTGGATAGGTTCGATTCCACACTCACGGAGGACACTCCAGGAAGGAGTTGATGTTCGCACACCCAGCATGGATCTCAAGAATCTCAGAAGCCGTTTCTGGATGCAATCATCCATCTCTGTCCCCTGTTGAAGATATGCAGTGGCCCAGATCTGACTTGCATACATTCCTGCTGGTATGACATACGTCTTGAAGAGCCATAAGTAGGCATGTAGGCGGTGTGTAATCTGGTGTTGATGGGCAAAAGTACGAATGCAAGCCATGCCTGCCAGGCAGGGTTTGAGAGCTTCCTCAGCAGCATTGTGCAGATTAATGTGTTTGTCCAACTGCATCCCCAGGTAGCGAAAGGTATTTGAGTAAGGCAAGACCTCACCATCATAAAATAGGGGAGGCAAGTTATCAGTCTTGGAGTTAAAATAGACGATAACAGATTTTTTTGGTGTTGACTGTCAGGAATTTCCGACGGGCATAAGCCTTGAGACGGTTAAGCATGGCCTGAAGATTATTTGGTGAGTTAGAGGTTAAGCACAAGTCATCAGCGTATAGAAGGTTGGATACATGGAAATTAGGTGTGCCAGTGCAAGCTCCTTCAATCCCCTTAGAAACCTCATTGGTGTCATTAAGGTAAATGGAGGAAAGGAAAGAAACCATACCAAAGCTTGAAAGAAAAAGAAAAAGAAAAAGCTACGTAGGCAGAGAAAACTCTCCCTTCATCAATTAAGGAAAGAGAGACACATTGGCTCAAAGAGCCGTGAGTCTCCCTCACCAGAAGATGAGAGGGGAGTTAATGTGGATCGGGTGGGTTTCTGGCAGCACGCTGCTCCAGGGCACCAGTGTTGTGATGAGTGCTTTTATTTTCAATGGCACGTCTGGTAGAGGTAAGTTTGTGCGCAAATTGTACAGAATGGGCATGGAGTTTTCTTGCAAGTGTTTCAGATCTTTGTGAGTCAATCCCTAAGTTTTTAAATTGATCAAGGGTATGGGCAGTGTAAATAGTCCCACCCACACCCAGGAGGATTGGGTGGATAGTAATCTCTGCACCTTGGAGTTGTTTGCACAGTTCGCTGTGCTGTTGCTGTGAGGCTTCTAGCTGGGCATTAGGCCTCGTATCTTCATAGTGCTTGACTTCTATCAAGTGGTTATGGCGGGCTGGAGTTGTGCTACTCCCCATACTGCGCAGTACTCGGTGTGAGGGTGGAGTGAGTGGTCTGTTTGGGTTAGTTGGGAGATGAGTGACCAAGATAGCATCAGGGCGGCTGGAGTTGCGTCTGGTTTGAATAGGAATCATGGGTTTGAAGAGGTAGGAAGGTACAGCACGATTAGAGATTTGCTCAGGGACTTGCAGGTCGTGCTGGGCCAAACGGTTTGTGTTGCCCGCATCCAACTGCACAAGATTGGCCCCATAAGAGCCTTCACTGACCAGTTTCAAAATCATCCTGCAAGCAATATTGTAACGCTCAGTTACCATGTTACGAATGACGGGGCATTGGCAGCCAGATAGGATGTGGAGAGCGCTATCCATGTGATGGCAATCAGGTAGGGGGCATCTAAGGCTAGTGGATCTTTTATATCGGACTGCATGTTTCTGATTGTATAGGGTGCCTGTGCGGTATTGGAAGGCAGTGCGTTTCATCCGAGTTGAGAGTCTGGGCATATTCCAAAAGGCATTGCTCATGCTTTTGTTAACATGAGGGCACCAGAGTTATGTTAAGTGTTTTTGACTTCAATGGCACGTCTGGTAGACGTAAGTTTTTGCACGTATTGCACAGAGTGGGTATGGACCTTTCGTGCGAGCTTGGTAGACCTGTGCGGGTCAATTCCTAGTTTTTTTAAATGATCCAGGGTATGGGCAGTATAGATAGTCCCACTCACGCCCAGAAGGATTGTGTGGAGAGTGATCTCAGCGCCTTGAATTTGTTTGCACAGTTCACTGTATTGTTGCTGTGAGGCTTCTAGCTCCTCTAGAAAAGAAAAACCCCTCTCCCTGTATCAATTAAGGAAAAGGAGGCACACTGGCTCAGGAGAGCCGTGAGTCTCCTCCACCACGCAGCTACAAAAAGAAGATCCTAATGGGGATTTGAAGGGTCACTGGAAGCACCCGGCTCCAAAACCTGGCTGTGAGAAGCATGACTGTTTTCCATAGCACGTCTAGTGGTAACAAGCTTGTTAGCATACTGGACAGAATGGGCATGAAGTTTCCTAGCAAGTTTATTGGCTCGTTGATGGTCCAATCCAAGTTGTTTAAACTGATTCAAGGTATGATCAGTATAGCAGGTCCCACCAACACCCAGAAGTGTAGTGTTGAGAGTCACGACTTTAGCACTGATGAGTTTGCAGGTCTGCATGCTGCCGCTGTGCCGCCTCCAACTGTTCCAGTTGTCCAGGCCTCGTGTCTTCACAGTACTTGATTTCAATCAAGTGCACGTGCCGCTGGATTACATGGAGTTGGTGGGGCTTTCTCTTGCGGTTGGCTCGAGTGGTCCTCTGTGTAGGATTGTGTCTGCTGCGTAATGCAGTGTGAGCAGGAGGTAGAAGGAGAAGAAGGAGTGGGTTTGGACCTCTAAATGTCGATGTGCTTTTCCTTTTCTGTTCTTTTCACACGTTCTAAGTTGGCTGCTGTCTGTGAGGAGAATTTCTGCCAAGGGAAAAAAAAGAAAAAAGAAAAGTCTACGCAGGCCAAAGGCCGCGTGCATTAAGGGAAGGTCCCCTAACTGGAAAGCTAGAGGCCTCACCAGAAGGCCCTCTAAACCTACACTAGACACAGCCAGCCTAGAGGAGAGAGCCAGAAATAGATCTAATGGGGATCTGGAGGGTTGCTCGCCATGCTCCTGGACGCCCGGACTCTCCTTCTCCCGTCCTCTGCCGCTGCGCGCCAAGCAGAACCCCCTCAGAAGCCCCCGTGAAAACAAAGAGCGTGTCTAGTGTTAATAATAGTGCTTAATCTTTGAATGGCATGGTCCCTAAGCTTGGATGCTAGTGATTTAGCTTTTTGTTTGGTAAGGTTTAGATTCATAAGAGGTGTAATTGTATACTCATTGTAAATGGTGCCAAGGGACATAGCTGACACTTCATAACTCGGCATGTGTTTTTTACCGGTCTAGGCTACGACGGACAGGTCAAAGCACAGGCAATTTTTCCTTCAGATAAGCAGCCTTGCAGGCAGGTACAGTCATGTACTGCTGCTACTTACGTTTTCCCTTCCTTTGACTATTTGGGATCCCCCTCCAGAATTTTCTGGGCCACTTCTAAGGATACATATTACTACAACTTACAGCCTCCTTGGCCCAGTCAGCTGGCACCCCTTCGGTGGAAAGTGGGTTGATGGGGTGGTGTTATTGTGGGGGTTTATGGACGACATTAATTGCCATTTGCACATTGGTGTGGGCCGCGAAGGATATGGAGGTTGAGTTGCAGCAAGTCAATTCAAACTTTCAGGGTAGTGTAGTATAGTATAAGATGATGGCATTCCTGCTGGGATGTATGCGTGCCAGGTGTGGGGAACTCATTACTTGAGAGAAGGCAGTGAGTTTGATAGTAAATTGCAGAAGAGACATCTGTGTTCCTCAAGGCTTGAGGCGCATTCTTGGAGTAAAGAACAGTACTACAAATTGGCCGGTGTTGAGAGAGTGTGGCCAGGAGCCTCTGCAGTTCTTCTGGTTCCGTGCCTCCATCAAGTTTTTTAATAGCATGCTTGACTCCAATAGTGAAGTTTTGCGTCGTGTGCTGAGGGCTGATTTAAGTCTGGCTTCTTTTGATTCCTCTTGCTGGTCTGCTGAAGTCTCTAATGCTTTTGGTGGGATGCGGAATGGTGATTCGTTCAAACAGAACATGCTGAGAGCTGAGAAAATCCCCATGCAAGAGTTCATTGGTGATTTGCGATACAGACAGCAGAAAGTGTAGAGAGGGGCCGATGTTTTTTGTCCTCGTGCAGTTAACAAGAAGGCAGTGACGTATCATAAGTGGTGTGGGAATTCTGAGAGTGGTCCCAGAGGTGCTCCTTTTTGTATCCCCTCGTATCTGTTCAAGGATTTGGACAAGCATGTTTTGAGAAACATTAGCAGATTTAGATTGCGTGCTCATCACTTGAGAGTGGAGTCTTGTAAATGGCTTGGGGGTTCAAGTATCTGTGATAAGTGTGAGTGTGGGGAAGTCCAGGATGAAAAACATGTGCTTTTCTTTTGCAAATGTACTGAGGTGCGTGAGCTACGCACGAGATACAAGGACCTTTTTGAGGAGATGTTTAAGACTTTGCGTGTGTTTGCTCCGCCTTCAAACGCTGACTTTATTCCATTCTTGGCTTGCCATCATACTATCACTGATTCTGAGATCAATGCTTTCCTAAATCAAGACTCATACAGACTTCTTAGATTTGTGTCAGATTTCGTCTCAATTTTTGATACTGGTTGAGCTTGTTTCACCAGCTGCCACCAGCCAGAGTCTCGGGCTGTAGGCCACCATTGTAAACCCCTTGTATAAGATGCTTGAAGTCAGGACCTTAGTTTAGGATTGCAAGCCAACTATGGGTGCATAGCAGTTTACTATGTCTTGAAGACATGGATGCATGAGCGCTCGCAGCTCAGTTCTTGCACAATATATCTGCTGCAAGACATTTTTTGGGTGCAGTATGTATGCTGAGAAATGTAGTGTGCTTTTGACTCCATGCCCACACCTTGAGGGTTGAATCATCGCTTTGTGGCAGGATCATACATCTGAGTTTGATTGGTGCGGTCAAGGAGGGCTCCAAGATGAAAAACATGCCGTGTTCTTATGTTCTTCAAGAAGGACCAAACATAAGTAAGTTACAATCCTATGTGTTCTCTTAAAAGGACTTTTGAGCATTTGTTCTCTGACCTCCTTTCCACTCACAGATTTTTGAACGAGTTAGGCATTTTTTACCTTTTCCAAGCTAGCCCTGAGGATGTCTTTCATTTCTTGCAGAAGCAAACTAAAACTTGCTTAATAAACAAAACTAATGACTTTGTTTAATTTCCAAACCCATGGATATTTTGAGTGTGGCTGGAATAGTTGAGCAGGCCGAGCAGCCACTGGCAAGCTACCTGGCTGAAGGCCAAGTCCCACTGTAAATCCATTGCATATTTGCCGGTATACAAGCAGATGAATGCAGAACTTGAACAAAACATTTGGTACAAATTCCAATTCATGGCTCTGATCGACGACAAAAATTACATACCCTGCCCAGCTCCTGGAGTCCTCTTGGAAAAATTAGTAGGCCCGGAAAGAGCTCTGACGTGCCTGCCAGCTGACGTGATTTACAATGTATCGTACAAAAAGGCTGGATTTCTCAGCTGCTTAAGCCATGTGCATCGCAAGAAAATGGGTATGACACTTTTGTTACACACCCTGCAGAATGAAGGTTGCTTTTGGGCGTTAATGCACCGATCTCAGCTCTCCTCCCTTTGCATCTACAGCCCGGACCTGGCATGCACAAGAAAGAACACTTGCACAAGCCTTGTCCTACACACTCGCAAAAATAATGTCTCATGACTAGGAGTTCATGCACGAGAACCCGACCTCCACATTGCCCTGAAAGGTTCCAGTGAGAGCCAAGGAGGGCTCATCAAGCCGCCCTGCAAAACAGCATGGCATGCTAGGCGAGGCCCCTTGGGAGGGGGGTCAAGACTGGTGTGATGGTCGAGCAGTCTCTATGCCGCCAGCTGGCCTGGTGTGGCCCTTGAGTGTTGCAAGTCCATCAAGGACACACAAAGCCTGTAGGCTTGCTTGAGTAATCCATGCAGCCTCCCGCACCAACGTTGTGCCTTCGTGCACATCTACGAACCATTTACTGCTCAGCAAACACACTCACACGCCAGGCAACCAAAGTTTCCAGCATCTTATTTGAGTGCACTCGTGCACTGCTCCTCGGGGCAGCACCTAGTTGCTGCTGTGTGGGCGGTAAGCCGCTTATGTGTGAGGCAGCACTTAAACAGCTGTTGCATGTGCACCCCTGCACTTCTTCTTGAGGCAGCACCTAGACGCTGGCCGACTGCCTGAGGCCTCTCTTTTCCCCGTCGTTCTTGGGGCTTTAAGGAGTGCTTTGGCTCTTCCTCAGCTCAAGGGGTTGGCAGCATGCTCACCAGCTAATCCAGCCCAACAGCCCCTCCAGGCAAGATCTTCTCAATCTGCACAGCAGTCGACCAACAGTGATGAAGGTATTAGATGAGACACTAGGGCAAGATGAGGGAGGGGATAGACTCAGGTCGTGGAATAGTGGCTGGAATAAAGCATAAAGTCAATGTGCAGCACACCATTGCGTTCAACAAGCAGGAGCTGCTGAGAAGTTTAAGCACTAATTCTTGCCTTATACACATGAGAGGAGGAGAAATTGGACACAAGTACGTGTTAATAGATAATCGACCAATCTTTGCAAGCCCATGCTTGCGGGCTTGCAGCTTGTCGTTCCAGTACAGGCTTCTGCTCACACAGCAACAACCAACTCAAGGCAATTGATTTACATTTCAGCAACTGTTTCTCTTTGCATATGAAGCTACTGTAACAATAAAAATGTGCCAAGTTGTTTGAAAAATGGAGACCAATACTTAGCCTGGCAAGAAGGCAAACACAGAAATAAAGCTGAGGCCATTGAAGGATCTTGTGAGCCTTTATTCAATCTCACCTTGGCAAATTCCCATTCCTGCAAGCGTAAAGTGGCAGGGGGCAAGTAACACAGGAGGGCTCAAGTCAGTAGGTGTTAAAATTTCAATGCTTGTCTGTACAGTTACAGCTGTGTGCATGAAAGACATGAAGGTATAACATATAAAAAGACATGTTTGTTCCTCATTTTGTGGCTTCTCCCTCATATGTTTGTCTAGAACTGGCTCATTCCTTGGCAACAATTAAGACATCCCAAAGGCATTCCTTGGCCATCATTTCAGTCGTCCCACAAGCAGGCAGTCTCCCTTCTGAGCTTCAGCTGTGCTTGCAACGACCCCTTGTGTTTCACGCGTTGTTTGCCAGGTGCACATGGAAAAGGTCGAATATACAAGTACATGCACAGACACAAATGAGCCACACCTTGTTGCACAGGGGGCACGCGCTGCGTGTCTTCAACCACCGCTGGATGCAGTCTAAGTGGAACACATGTCCGCACACACCCCATGCAATGCTCAAACCAGGATGGTCGGGATCCCCTGTAGGATTTGCCTGCAGGCGAGAGGTTGAGTGAGAGCACAACAAACATGTCAATGGACATAAACAAGAAGGATCAGTACGGACTTATAAGGCAAGTGACGACCTGAAGAGACCAAATAAAGCAACACACTCGCACCGGGGAGAACAAACTTAAGTAAGACTGTTGATTGAAAGATTACAAACATCCCTCCAGCACAGGTTGCCATGTGGTTCTGAAGACTCAGCATTGGAAAGCTCCGAACAAATGCAAAAAAAACGTGCACAAGTACAACCTGGACTTCCTGGTGTCCTGATTACACTGAATACCTGCATTGCTCATGGCACCAAAGACACGTTGTTAAGCCTACGAGCTCCATGCACCAGCTCAACCATTTTCACTGGCTTTACTACAAACACTTTGAATAGGACAGTGGATACGTCCTGTAAGGAGTGTGCACACAAGCTAGTGCAAGGGATGAGACTGAAAGGCCTTCCGACCCTTCATTCACATAGCAGCATATGCTTTCGATCAATCCCTTACCTGGTACTCTATACTAGGCTCGTACAAGTTATTCCGGCAGATAGCTGCAGGCAATAAGGCACATGGAAAGAGCTTGAGCCAAACTATTCTCATTTGTGCCTTTTCTGCATCCATCAATAAGCCCGTTTGCACAAATAAGTGATGCACAAGAACTTCAAGGGAAACTTGTGCATTTCATACAAGCAGAATCAGGTGCTACTACGCATCTTTACGGGGCAATGTTCACAAATACCACGAGTATGGAACACATTGTCAATGCTTGGAAGACGAAAGAACTATTTACACTTCTACAGGTGAACATTCAGACTTTTTGCGTTCTGTCTGGTTGCTGGATGGAGTTCAGGAATACAGAACACAATGCACTGGAAGCATGCAAGCACGCCATGCTGAAGGTGGACAATGAAAAAAGGGGAGCATGCAGTGACGAATGAAGCTGCGTCAGGGCAAGTTAGCTGACCTCCATGCTCAGTTGCATGCAAATCCAATGCGATTTAACGCAACGCTGCATGGCCCCTACCGCAGGTGTCTGTGCAGATGGCCCATGACCACATGGCCACAGCATTCCACTTCTTGATCTCAAAGCGCTTGCCTGCAGCACCCATGTGTATGCAAGGAAGGAACACTGCATCAGCTCACCATGCATCTCTCACAAGTGCGCATCAAGACAACTGCAAAGCTTGCCACGCCATGACCAGACCATGATTGAGCCCTTGCTCTACAGCAAAGCAGGAGGTCCTACAATTAGTTGCTGTGTGCTTTGCAGGACAGGCACCCGCGCTCACCACTCTTGGGTCCTTTGCTCTTTGGGGCTGGGGCAGGGGCAGAGGAGGGCCCTGGTTCTTGCTCATCCACATCCATGCGTTCCTCAGCAGCAGCACTCATGGCAACGCTGCTTGTGGTGGAACTTGTTGCAAATAAAGCCACTCCGTGCTGCTACACTTGATTCACAGTAATATATTACCAAATTCAAAAGAAATATAAATTGGTTACAAGGGTTGCCTAGGCAACAGAGAGGAACACGATGTGTTGTGATCGTTTTTAATGTGCATGAGGTGATACAACACATCCTGTTGCAAAACTCAACATCCAACATTCCTCCTCCTGATCGATTGATTTGACGAAGCAACACGACCAATAATTGAACGAAGTCTTGAGGTTTTTGATCGAAGCCTTGTGACCTCGAGAAGGATTTCAAGAAGTGGGAAACTTGTGAAATCTTTCGGATGCGCAGATCCGAGGTCTGAGAAGGAGCAAGCCGCTTGGTTTTCCAGGCAGTCCAGATGTTCTGTGTTTTAGATTGTGTAGCTGAATGTTGAGTTTGTAAAAGCTCTTCTTGGGGGCGTCAATGTTGAGGCTGTCAAGTTTTGCCCGTGGAAAGCTGCATTTCTTTTTTAAGCAGCAACACGGAAATGGGGAGGCCTGAAGAAAAGAAAAACTAGGTAGGCAGTGAAACACTCCCTGCACCAATTAAGGGAAAAAAGCCACCTAGCTTCAAGTTCGAAAACCGTGTAACCCCCCACCGTCCTCTTTTTGTAGCTTTGTGGTGGAGGGGACTCACGGCTCTTCTGTGCCAATGTGTCTCTTTTTCCTTAATTAATGTAGGGAGAGTTTCCTCTGCCTACGTAGTTTTTTCTTTTCTTTTCTTTTCTTTCCCCCACCAGTCAGAGAAAGACTCTTTCTCGTCGGACGAGAAGTCTGTCTGGAAAACCCCGCACCAACCAAGGACAAAAAACCAGACACACCCATCCACACGTCACATGGACGGTCCTAAAGGGAGAGCACGAGTCCCCAACCCACCAAAGCCTGCCTGTGCAAAAAAAAGTGTCTTGCAAGATGCTGCAGACAAATGTTTTGGCCTCTTCTTGGTCACCACCCTTGTCTCCTGGTGCCAGGCTTGTTGATTTTAAGCGCTCAGAAAAGAAAAAACTGTAAGCAGTGAGAACACTCCCAACTTGGGTTGAACATCAATAAAGGTGAAGGAGACACACTGGCTCAGAAGAGCCGTGAATTCCCTCCACCACAAAGCTGCCTGGTTGAGGTCAGTTTGTACGCATATTGCACAGAATGGGCATGGAGCTTTTGTGCAAGTTTGGTAGACCTTTGGGGCCGATGTTTTTTGTCCTCGTGCAGTTAACAAGAAGGCAGTGACGTACCATAAGTGGTGTGGGAATTCTGAGAGTGGTCCCAGAGGTGCTCCTTTTTGTATCCCCTCGTATCTGTTCAAGGATTTGGACAAGCATGTTTTGAGAAACATTAGCAGATTTAGATTGCGTGCTCATCACTTGAGAGTGGAGTCTGGTAAATGGCTTGGGGGTTCAAGTATCTGTGATAAGTGTGAGTGTGGGGAAGTCCAGGATGAAAAACATGTGCTTTTCTTTTGCAAATGTACTGAGGTGCGTGAGCTACGCACGAGATACAAGGACCTTTTTGAGGAGATGTTTAAGACTTTGCGTGTGTTTGCTCCGCCTTCAAACGCTGACTTTATTCCATTCTTGGCTTGCCATCATACTATCACTGATTCTGAAATCAATGCTTTCCTAAACCAAGACTCATACAGACTTCTTAGATTTGTGTCAGACTTGGTCTCAATTTTTGATACTGGTTGAGCTTGTTTCACCAGCTGCCATCAGCCAGAGTCTCGGGCTGTAGGCCACCATTGTAAACCCCTTGTAAACCCTTGTAGACCTTTGCAGGTCGAACCCTAGTTTTTCATCAATCCACTGGATCCCTGGCAGGGTATGGGCAGTACAGATAACCTCACTTACACACAGGAGGATTGTGTGGAGAGTGGTCTCAGCACCTTGGAGTTGCTTGCTCAATTTACTGTGTTGACGCTGCGAGGCTTCTAGCTGGGCTCCAGTTACACTATTACAAGTCTACCCTACTAGAGGACTCTCCTCCCCTTTGCAGACCCTTAATTTCCAATTCAAGTTGAGGAGCCTTAAAACTCCTTATAAAAAAATTGTAAGCACCTTAAAAGTGTAAGACGTTTGGAGTTCCTTCACTATGAACAAAAATCGTTTTGACTGATGGCTTCTCTCTTGTAAATGTAGCTCCTTTCTTAAATTTGACATAGGAAGTGTTCCGCTACTCGCAACCCTTGTAACCCTTGCCTTCCGCAACCTGCAAAGGCTTTTTCCGTCCTCTCCACTCAAGGAACACGAGTGCTTATGGTATGAGCTGCCCTTATAGGCGGATGTAGCAATGTAACCATACCTTCTGCTGGGCTTGCAGCAACCTGCAGGCCCGGCGGCCAAATTTTCTGGCTGGAGGTTTAGTGGGACTCGATATTAGTGCCAGCGCTGGCTGTTGGGTCTTTCCTTCATGCATGCTGGCTGTTACCCAGCAGACTTGCATTTTTGGCGGGAGGTCGTATGGCAGGTTTTTGGGATTTACCTCATGCAAGCAGCTCTTGTGCAGCAGTGCAAGCTGCTTGCACACAAGCATTGCAAACTGCCGGCTTAATCATGCACTAGATACAAAACTTGGGGGCTGGTGTCAAGATTCATACCCTTGCCTCCTTTGCCTTAACAAAATAATGTGAGCTGGCCAGCTAGCCGGCAGAAGCAGGCATGAAGAAATGATCAAGAGCACAAACGAGACAAACAAATCCTGGGATAAAAGGAAGTGGTTTCATCATAGCAATTGTCAGCAACAAAATCAAAAGCTGCAACAGCTTGCCATGCCCTCATGGAGCTGCAATGGCTGCTAGCCTTCCCACTTGCTGCCTTTCACTGTACTTAGCAAGTACTGAAGGCTTTCCTGCAAACAACACCCCCCTTGATGCACACACACACACACACACACACACACACACACACACACACACACACACACAAGCACACACATCACATCACGCGTTTGAGCTGCGGAGCTCAAATGGCTGCAGCAATTGCAGGCTTGTTGCCCTGGGCACCAGCTGGGCCTGTTTTGGCGGCCATCTGCATAGACCCCAGGAGCTGTTGCGCCCCATGCAGGGACTCACGCCAAGCAGCAAGTTGAGAGCGCAGAGCAGCCCACTCGGGGGCTCCGAAGGTGCGCTGCGTGCAGCGGGAGACTACTACCATGTCCTGCACCTGCAGATGAGGGGTGACAAAAAGGGCGAGGGGAGGACTCTGGGCATGGGTATGAGCAAGGGCAGAAGTTTTGCATGTTTTGGGGCTTCCAAGGTGCAGTGCGAGCAGCGAGAGACTTCCACCATGTCCTCCACCTGCGGATGAGGGGTGACAGGAAGGGGGAGGGCAGGATTCGAGGCATGGATGTGAGCAAGAGAGAAGGTGTGTATGCTTTAGGGCATGACATTAGTGCGCTGCGAGCAGTGCGGGTATACCACCTTGTTCGGTACCTGTGGGCAGGGATGAAGGGGAGAAGGGGAGGGAATCACTGGGCTCAAGCGCATGCCAGAGAGACCTCGCAAGACCCAATAAGATGAAACATGCACGCATCATGGATAAAATGCGTGAAACACGAGGTGGATCTCCTCTAGGGGGCACTGGGCACGATTGTGCGCATGAATGTTTGCATGTTTGATAATTGCAGAGTTTCAAGTAGAAGGGCGCGATAATAGGAGGCTAAGTTAATGCCTGTGGATAAAAATGCGCATGCATGTGATAATGCCAATTGGCGGTCAATGCAAGCCTGCAAGGGCTGAGATGCCAACTCCCACAGCTGCCAGCAAAAGTACTGCTTCCTGCCCTGACCACACTGCCAGCATCAACAGCAGGAGCACCAGCAGCAGCCTCTGCCACTTAGCTGTGCGAGAAAGCTGTGCTGCATGAGGAGCAGTTCTGCTGCGCCAGACAGCTTTGCAAAGCGAGAAGAGGTGCAGCTGTGCGGCTTTTGCTGAGCAAGGCTGTTATGCTGCACGAGGAAGCTTTGCTGTGCCAGTGAGTTGTGTTGTGCAAGGCAGTTGTGCTGTGCCAGAAAGCTTTGCTGTGCCAGTGAGTTGTGTTGTGCAAGGCCGTTGTGCTGTGCCAGAAAGCTTTACTGAGCCAAAGAGTTGTGTTCTGCAAGGCTGTTGTGCTGCACGAGGAAGCTTTGCTGTGCCAGGGAGTTGTGTTGCGCAAAGCCGTTGTGCTGTGCCAGAAAGCTTTGCTGTGCCAGTGAGTTGTGTTGTGCAAGGCCGTTGTGCTGTGCCAGAAAACTTTGCTGTGCCAGTGAGTTGTGTTGTGCAAGGCCGTTGTGCTGTGCCAGAAAGCTTTACTGTGCCAAAGAGTTGTGTTCTGCAAGGCTGTTGTGCTGCACGAGGAAGCTTTGCTGTGCCAGAGAGTTGTGTTGCGCAAGGCCGTTGTGCTGTGCCAGAAAGCTTTGCTGTGCCAGTGAGTTGTGTTGTGCAAGGCCGTTGTGCTGCACGAGGAAGCTTTGCTGTGCCAGAGAGTTGTGTTGTGCGCATAAGTTGTGCTGTGCGAGCAAGCTCTGATGGGGCCCGCCAAAAGGCACCTCTGCAAGCAGCAACCTGTTTGGCACACAGGGTGGTCAAGCACCAGGTCGTGCCCGTACCTGGTCAATCTTGCCCTCTATGAGCTTTGCCCCAATGGCGCGCACGATCCAGGACTCCACGGCATTGGCAGGGATGTCCAAAGCAGACTGGATGCGGGAGAAGGGCACCTGGGGATGCAGGTGGCCATGTAGACAGGAAAATTGGCAATCGGCTCTCTTGAGCAGCACAAGAATCACACATACAATGACCTCAAGGGATGCTCCAATGAGGGGAAGCAGGGGGGGCCAAGTAGGCAAGGTAATTGGCAATCTGCTTTGTTGAGCAGCGCAGGAATCACATGTACAATGACCTCAAGGGATGCTCCAATGAGGGGAAGCAGGGGGGGCCAGGTGAACAGGATGATTGTCACTCTGCGCTGTCAAACAGGAAAGCAAGAACGCGCGCGCACACTGTGAGGCGTTTCAATGGAAGGGAATGAGCTGACAAGTAGCAAAGAAGATACCGCAGTCGCAGAGTCCCTTGATTGCTCTTTAGGTTGCAACAGTGTTGATTAATTGAGATAACAATAAGCAAACAGGATGGTGTAGGCACGGAGAGCAGTGTGCAGGCACGGAATGCACTGCACACACCAGAGCTCGATCTAATGTCCCCTGCTGCTGAGCAGCTCGCACTTCAAGAAAGTGCCTCATGAAGTATGCGGGGGTTAAAGCAAGCTGCACAGGTGAAAATATTTGGATCCTGGTATTTTTGTGCACCCCAGCATGAGCTCAGCAAGGACGAGGTGCAGAATAAATTTCCCAGAAGACACACACACGCACAACGAGGCTCCTCGCACCCACCTCTTTGCAAGAGCCCCCAGAACACAATGCTAGCAGGGCCACCAGACGCGCCTTGGTCAGTGCAGCTTCCCCTGATACACCCACTTGCTCCAAAACGGCAGGCTGGGCAGCCGAGCGGAAGCCTGCAGAGGAGTAACGCGTGTGTGTATGTGTGTCGTATGCATGCACGTATTTTAATGTAATGATAACTTCAGGAAATCAGGTTCAATGTTTCAGACAACGTGTTTCTTTGAGCTCAGGCTGCTTGAAACCACAGAGGTCTTTGATATGCTTCATGGGCAGCACTGTGGGCGTTGAGCCTGTGTGCGTGAGGCAGGTGCTGCAGTCATCATGTCATCATGCACGCAAACAAGCAAGCCACAACAGCACAAGCAGGTCCTCCTTCTTTCTCTTGAGTTTGAGTGTGATCGATTGCCCAGGAGTTGGGGGTGGAAATTTGGGCTGCCTGACCCAGTACCTGAGGACAGGATTTGCGCCCAGGCGTGTGGCTTGCGTGGGTGCATGTGAGGAGCTAGGTGTGTTGGTCTTGTTGCAAGTCAGCTGCTGCTGCTGCTGCTGCTAGCCAATGTCTTGTTTGCTCACCCTCCACAACAGATCCAGGACATGCACAATCTCAAAGCTCTTTCTGACAGACTCACGCTGCGCTTGCCCGGACCTGTTTTGTCCCAAACTGAAACTCACTCCCTCGGTCTCCGCGTCAGGTGGCTGTGAAGAGGCTGAAGCTGGCAGCCACAGCTTCTTCAATAACAGCAAATCTACAACGAAATCATGTGTTTACTGCTGCGAAGTGCAGTACAGCGACACAGCACATGCCTGAGAACTTCAACTCACTTCCTAGGTCTCCCGATAAAGTGGCTGTGAAGAGGCTATAGATGGGGGCCACAGCTTTATCCTTGGCCAGGGCCTTTACCGCCGGTGAGTCAGCAAAGTCGGCTTGGTAGATGGATGGGCTGCGTGCACGGAACAACAGGGCAACAGCAAAGCATGAATGTGTCTCTGTGGAGTGTGTGTGTGTGTGTGTGTGTGTGTGTGTGTGTGTGTGTGTGTGTGTGTGTGTGTGTGTGTGTGCGCGCGTGTGTGTGTGTGTGTGCGTGCGTGCGTGTGCGCGCGCGCTCCAGAACACATTAGCCAAGCATCCATCACCTTGTTGAAGCCCACAACTCCTGCTAAAAATTGACATAAAAATAAAACACACAAAAGAATGCAGCGCCTGCTGGAGCTCTGAAGCTCCAATCCACAACGGTGTTGTAGGCAGCCATTTTTGGACAGTGCGAAAGGCATTGATGAGCGTGCTTCGCTGCTTGCCTTGCTGGTACCATCCATGCTCATTCAAGCACGCTCACATGGGGCCCCCAATAGCTGCATCCTCTCACTCAAATACACGCAGACAATGGTGGAAACAGAGTCACGCTCGACAAGCAGGCTGCGCCCCAATCCATGCATGCGCTCAAATGTGTTTCACCTGCGGATGAAGTCTGTGACGGCGGCAACAGCAAGGGGCCTGAGCTGGGTGATGGCTGCAGAGTCATTCTCCTGGCACAGCGCAAGGGCAGCGGTGACGAGGCGGATGTACTCCTTCACGCTGGCCCTGTCGGTTCCGATCTGCGCGCAAATAAACCAAGTTCTCCCGTTTTCCAGTGATGCCAGGTTGCAGCAAGTTTACCAGCGACCCGAGGCTTGCATGGTTTGAGCTCTACCAGCAATGTGAGGCTCGCTGGTCCCAGTTCAACCAGCAACGTGAGGCTTGCATGGTCCTCAATTACACTAGCAGGCGGGTACGGCTAAGCAAACATGTCCTGTTATTTCTCAGTGAAGCTGCCCTAAAAGGCGGATACAGGTACGGCTAAGAGGCCCTTTCCTTAACAATCAACTTAGCTGCTGCTGCTGCTGCCTATGCGATCTTGCTTTCCTGTTTTCAACCAGCCTAGCCGCTGCTCAGTGCTTCGATTAAGGATTTGGGGTTGGTAGCATTTTCGCGACCAACGGTGCTCATATCCAATTAACGTGTAGCACAGCCAAAAAACTTTTGCCGGCATCACACCCACAGACATAAATCCAGTGCAATTTTGAAAAAAGACCCTCAAAGGCTCTTCCCAGCCTGAGTCGTCACACCAACGCTTGTGGGGCATGATCTTGGACAGCTTAACATCGTAACATCACTACCAACTTTGGTGCATCAAGCAGGCCTTAGCTGGATACTAACAGGGGCTCATTGGTAGAAATCATGTGTGCATGCACGCTGCTGCAAATGTTGGTACATCAAGCAAGCCTTGTTTGGACACTGACAATGGCTCATTGGTAGAAATCATGTGTGCATGCACGCTGCTGCAAATGTTGGTACATCAAATTGCAAGCAGTTTCTCCTTTTTCGATCACCCCCTCCTTTACCCCTGGTTTTTTAGTTTGCTGCTTACAGTTTTTGCCTCCGTGTGCTTGAATGTACCAGCACCAGGCCTATCAGCCCAACAGTGTGGCTGCCGGTCCTTTCTTGAAGTCTTTTTGTTTTTAATCTGACGTCGTAAAACAGCTGCTCCAGACCATGGGCCGCAAATGGGAGAGATGGTGGAGCACAGCAACAAACTGCTTGAACTTCTGCGCAACACCATACTAACTTGCTGCATGCAAAAGCTGCCGATTGCTGGGGCCTCCTGCCTCTCCTGCAGCAACAGCTCCTTGTGCTGCTTTCAAGCCTCCATATTTCTTGCATGCTGGCAAGCCTGGGTACTGAAAACCTGCTTCCTGCTGCTGCCATTGCGCATTTTCCTGCCCAAATGGGACAGCAGGCTGTCCTTCTTCTGCAGGAACATGAGGCAGTCCGCTTTGCTAGCCCATGAGCACTGCAGGCAATTCGCCATCCCTGCACCAGCTGCCTCACCCTGTGCAGGAGGGGAATCTTGTTCATGTCCCCAGGAGAGCTCACACACTGATGCAAGGGCAGTGCATGCAGGTGGTGGCGCAGCTGCTGTGCTTGCAGCTGCTGGGGCACCCTCAATGTTGATGCAGGTGGTGGTGATGCTGCTGCTGCATGGGGTACACTGCCTGCTTCTTCTGCTGCTGCTGCTACTGGTGCTGCTGTTGCTGCAGGGACATTGTCCAATGGATGGGATTGGTGCCTGTCCCCCAGGGCAGGCACCTTTCATTTGAGGAAACTTGCCCGTTCTTTTGCTTTTGCATTTCTTCATGGAGCATTTTGTACAAAATAAAAAGAAAATTGGCGACAAGGGATGGTCCCCAGAATTTTCCGCGTCGCCCCGTGGCGACGAGGGGTGCTCCTGGGGTGCCCTCCCGGGCACCCCTCGTCGCCACCATTTGCTACACAATGCGCCTAAAATGCGACGCGTCGCCCCTAATCGAAGCACTGCCGCTGCTGGCTTGCGAAGGGCACAGTGTGATGTGGCCCGAACATATCCAGAACATCGTGGTGTGACCACAGTATGGCCCCAGCCCCGTGGCACGGTGTTGTGTTGGCCCAGCAAGGAAACATATGCACATGAGGAAGGGGGTAAGGAAGCAGCACCGGCACTTGTACATGTGCATGTGCACACGAGCATGGATGCACACAAAGGGTGAAAAGCTGGGACGTTTTCAGGCAATGTCCAGGTCGTAAAACCAGCACGCATGCACGTGGGGAGCGGTTCATGCTGGTTGGGGCAGGAGCTGCAAGGGCCTGGTACCTGTTCCTTAACAGCATACGGAGGGTCTGGGCAGCATTTTGGCTCACACGGGGGCACCCATGACCCAGAGAGCAGCAGCACTGAGCTGTTTGCTGGGTTGAATACACATGGGAGGCTCACATGAGCTCTTCCATAGTGGGCGCAACGGGACAAGCATAACACCTCAATGGCACTTTCCAGCAATCCGAGCACAAATCCTTCTGTAACCAGGAAGGGGGTATATGTCTATATATATATATATATCTATGGGGGCCAAAAAGACAAGCAGAACAAGCAGAAGCCGTGGCAGGTTTCAGTGATGGGCTCACAGCAGAACTAGCGGGAAGTTGTGGCAGATGCCAATAGGGGCCAACAGGGCAAGCAACAAGCAGCAAAGAAAAACTACACAGGCAGTCAAAGCACTCCCCACATCAATGAAGGAACAGAGGATACCTAGGGCCCAGGCACCATGTATCCTCTCCACCAAGAGAAGTAAACATCAATGGGTTAGCAGAATAGTTGTGGCAGGTGACATATCCCTTTTACAAGCACACAAGCCAAGGCCAGCAGCAGTAGGACACTTGCACACTTCAAATTGGATGCCTATGCTTGCAAGCGGAAGCCTCTGCGTGAGCTGCTTTGGATTGAGGAATTTGCAGTCATTGACAGCCTGTCGGGTGTAGCAAGCGTGATGCTGTCAGGTGTAGCTGTCAGGAGGCTGCCAAGTGTAGCAAGCGTGATGCTGTCAGGTGTAGCTGTCAGGAGGCTGCCAGGTGTAGCAAGCGAGATGCTGGACAAAATTGGAGGGATGGGCCTCAGCTTCAATGTTGTACCCACACACAGGCGCTGAGCGCGCTGCATCGTACAATGTAGATAAGGTTTGAAAAAAGCATCACAGGCCTCCATCACCACAGCAAATTGCCTGAAAGGAAGTTTTTGGGCCCGAGTTTTGTGACCTCCACCATCTGTGCAGCCTTCACCATTCCCCAACGCTGCAGCGCCGCCGGGACAGACATGTCAGGAGGGCAGGGTGTTATTGGGTATGCAACAGGAGCACGCCACCATACTGCAGCAGCAGCTCGTCCAGCAGACTGGCATGTCTCTGACACTGCAGTGTTGCTAGGGATAGATATGCCAGGAGGGCTGGGTGCTGTTGGCATGCAACAGGAGCATGCTACCATACTGCAGCAGCAGCAGCTCCTCCAGCAGACTGGCATGGAAGACGTGGAAAGGGTGGGTACTTGGTGTAGCCTACCATGATGGCTTAAGTATGAGGAGGATGGCAGATTTGGCATGGAAAGGGTAAGCACTGGTTGTGGCCTTACAGGATTGCGAGTGAGGATGGATGCAGATCCGGAGCTCAGGGTTAGACAAAACCTGACCCAGTTCTGGAGTGGCCTGGGCAAGCTGCTGCAAGGACATGGGGCAGCTGCACCATGCCAGCCAGCTTCTCACAGCAGCTTGCCCTGGCCATACCCTAAGAGAGCCTTCTGTGAGAGCCCCCTAGCGCTCCTACATGCAGCCTCTGCTGTGACAGCTCCCTGGAGCTCCTTTATGCAGCCTGCTGTGACAGCTCCCAGGAGCACCTACAAATAGCCTGCTGTGACGGCTCCCCGAAGCTCCTACAAATAGCCTGCTGTGACCGCCTTCAGCGCTCCTACATGCAGCCTGCAGTAACACCCCCCAGCCTTCTGCTTGTGTGACCTGAATGACACCGCACCTTGATGAGGGTGGCCAGCGCGATGAGCAGCTCCCTGGATTCTGCCTCATTTAGGTTCCACTGCCGCACCCACTGTTGGCTCTTGCCTCGTACAGCGGGCACCAGGATGGCTGCCAGGCGGGGCAGGCTGCACAGGTTCGGAGCATACAAGCAAACGAGAGGGTGATGTTGCTGCGCCTGACGGACAAGGCAGCATGCCAAGGTAGATGCCGAGGAGGGTGGGCACCAGGATGGCTGCCAGGCAGGGCAGGCTGCAGAGGTCTAAAATGCATGCAACCAATAATCCTCAGTTTCATTTTACTGCGCCTGCTTACAAGGCTGCTCACAAAGCACCAGGGGCACCAGCATGGCTTGCGGAGGTTTGGAATTGCAAGCAAATGATCCTCAGGATTACGTTGATGCACCTGCCTACAAAGGCTGCTTGCAGAAGTAACACAGGCACCAGGATGGTTGCCAAGTGAGGCTGCACTGCATGCAAAAGCAACTTGCTTGTAGGGGTTCAACACCAGGCAAATTTGGAGCCAAAAGAGGGAGGCAGCTGGAGGTTTGACACAAGGGAAATACGAGCCAGGGCAGACCGGGTGCTCGAAGCAAATGAAAAAGGTTTGCTCAAATTTTCAAGCGGTGGAATGGTAGGATGGCCCAGCTCCAGAGGCACCTCATCCGTTACTGTGCCCAATCCTGATGTTTCAACCAGTGACCAGTAATGCATGGAACATAAATGGAGATGGAGGCTTGCTTTGGATGGGGCAGCATATGCAATGCAACTGTTTTGTGCATTCTACCCTTAAAAGAAGGCAATTGCAAGAAAACAAGCTGTACTTACTTTCGAGCATAATCTGCAGCCTTGAGCAGCACTGCTCTCTGGGTGACTGGTTGCTCATGAGATACACCATACAAGTTCAGAAGCGCCCCTAATCTCTCATCAGCTCGCTCGTCCACCTGCCCACCAGGAGTACAGCGTCAAGGTTTGGGAAGAGAGCTCAGCGTGTTTGGACAAGCAAATGAGCACAGATGGCCCGGAACATGTACGTTGTGCTCATATAACGCCATTGGTTTATGAAAGAGCCACCTGGGAGCGCCCCATGCATGCATTAGGAGCTTGCGAATCATGTGAGTACGAACTTGCATTCAAAACTGAGCATGCCTGTTGCTCTGTGTGAGAAGTTTGTGCCAGGAATTCTGTGCAAACTTATGCACTTTTGCATTTGTACCAAAGGGGCAGGCAGGTTGCAGGCATGCGTCCGATCGTGTTCCGGGAGGGAAAACAATTCAAGTTCTGGAACAGGATGAGCCTTTGGGGCCGCATTTGCGAGCTCATATATTGCATGCTGCAGCATTTATCCAGTCGCTGCTTTTCGTACAGTTCAAGGGGCTCGTGTGCGTGCATTCATGTGTGTGCATGCGTGAATTTTTATGTGTGTGTGTGTGTGCACGCGCGCGTGTATACTCGCGTGTACGTGCGTGCTTGCATGTATGTATGTGTGTGTATGCGTGTGTGTACGTGCGTGCTTGCATGTGTGTATGTGTATGTGTACATGCGTGTGTGTGCGTGCACATGCGTGTGTGGGGGGCATGTCCACCTGCATATGCCTGGGTGCTCCTCATCCTGCCTACACCTGCCACACCTTGGCTGTCAACGCGGCTGCCAGTCCCTGAGCAGCTGCCAGCATCCTGTCCGCAGGTACCCTGGGCACGGCATGGACGAGGATGTTGGCGATGCACTCGGACTCTGCATGCAGGCAGTCGGGAAAAGCATCGATTTTTATGTTTATCCTGTACGCCAGCAGGGCGCCTGCATGCAAGGACCTGGTTTGTTCCCCTTCTGCGATATGAACGCAGCAACCCCACCTTTGTCGGTACACTTGCTGAAGACCATGTCCAGGTGCGACTGCATCTTTATCAAGAACTGCTCAAACTGCTCTGCCTGCAACAGCGTGCTGCATTCCTCCAGGAACTTGGAACCGGGGGTCTCTGCCAGAGCTGTTTTCACCTGGGAGCAAAATGGGATCATGCATCAGCATGCAGGTCTATGCTTCTATGGTGTACATTTCCAGCTGCTTTGGGTTCATTGACACATGCTTATGCGTGGGAAACGCCCGCGTCCAGTTGCTTGCCCGTTGTACAACAAAAGCAGCCGGCATATCAAGATCCCCGCCCATGGCACACACCAAAAAGCTACTGCCAGCAAAAGCACATAAGGCTCTACACCAACTTCAAGTACCCCTTTGCTCAGTCGATGCGGACTACTTCTGAGACCACGGCGTGCAAACATGCAAATGCAACGCAGGCCTACAGACAGCTCCTGCATCTTGCACCCTTCCACACACCTGCCCTGCTCCCTCATTCAAAAGGTTGGCCACAGAGTCAGCAATCACCAGGAAGCTGTCCTCATCAGTGGCACTGCTTAAAAGCGTAGGCATACTAGAGCGGAAGTGAAAGGTTCAATAATGGCTTGCTAAATTAGACCTTTTTGCCCAAAATATTGAAATTAGACCGAGAACGCACCGACGCGGTTGGCAAACCCAGCCACGCCGCAAATCAGCAAGCGCGTTGACCTCGGTTTTGCACACAAATTAAAAAAAGTAAAAAGCCATGGCTGTCCTACTGGGGGCTGCTGCCCCGTCTCAAATGAGTAAATTAACAAATTGGCTCAGGCCTTCTAGAGCTGACCTGCCCTTGAGACCCTCCTGCTCCTGCTCCTCACTCCCTGGGCCCAGCACAAGTGGCAGGCTAGAGGAGGTGGGCCTACAAGGGATTGGAGCTGGAGCATGCCTCAGCCGACACACCCTCAGAACTTATGGGATGGAGCGCGCAAGCAGAGGCAGGCGCAGCAATCGGCGAACAGCTACAATCCTAGCCTCTGGGGCTGCAGGATCCTTGGGATCTGCAACAGGGGGCTCAGGGAAACAGGTCAGCATGAGCGCTGCATGTTGCATCTCTCACACTTATTCTGTCCAAGGTTATCCTGCAGTTAAACCGGAAGCCTGATTGAAAGCCACTTGCTTCATCATGGAGCTTGGGTTGCTGTTGATTGTATGGCACATCAAGCATGCTTGCCACCACAGAGCTTGCATCTCCTGTGCCCTGCAGGTCACCTCGCCAATAGGAAGGTTGCTTGTGGGATTGGCGGTTGCCTATATTACTCTGATGGTGCTAGTGCCGTTTGCAAATGTGTTTTACCAGGTGAGCAGTGTGAAGAATGGCATGCAAGTGCAACACATGCACAGACGCACACGCGCGCACACACACACACACACACACACACACACACACACACACACACGCACGCACGCACGCACGCACACACACACACACACACATACACACACACACACACACACACACACGCGCGCGCGCGCGCGCGCACAAATATGCACATGTAAGCATGCTAAGCCACAGCTGCCTATACATAGGCACCGATTTTGTGCAAATACAGAGCCACTAAATTGTCTTGATTTGGCAAGGAGCTGCACTCTCTCAAGGAGTAAGAACTAAGGCATGGCATGGATGTGTTTTGCCACACCTAAGGCTCCATGATATAGAGGCTGGCGGCCTCGGTCAGCTTGCCTTTAAATTCACCTTGCATGGTTGCGTGAGTTGCTGAGTCTATATCTGTACCCGTCAAGCGTCCCTCTATTCACTCTGTGAAGCAGTATGGTTTCCAGCTCAAACTCATAAGACACCGCTAAGGCTTATGTGCACTAAGATGCCTCCATCAATGGAGGTGGTGCGCGTGCACGAGCACTGTGCGCTCCACCGAAGGGATGCCTTGTTTTTTTGGTGCAGGCCTTCCACAAAACGCTTGCTGTGTTGCTCAAGTGCCTCATAATGCATCCCTACCACTACAAGTCTGCTATGTTTCCCGATACCTCATTATGCAGGCTCTCCACAAACGCCTCGCTGTGTTCTTCAGGTGCTTCACTGTGAGCAGGCCTTCCACAAAAGGCTCGCTGTGTTTGCCGATGCCTCATTGTGCAGGCCTTCCACAAAGGGTTTGCTGTGTTTTTTGAGTGCCTGACTGACCCAGACTTCCTGCATGCCATCAAGCTCACCCTCATGCTGGCGGGCGTGGCCGTACCAGTCAATGTGCTGTTTGGCCTGGTGGCTGCCATCAACATCACGCGCAACGAGTTTCCTGGCAAGGTGGGTTGGGCCTGGTAGCTCTCATCAAAATTGCGCACCAACGACTTGTCTGGCAAGGTGGTCGGGGTCTTGTTGAGAAATCGCATCCCTGCTGCCGCAAATTATGTCTTCTTCTCCTGTCTGTGTCAGTGGACCATACTTCTTCACTAGACACGAGGAGTTGGAAGCAGCTCCCTTTCTCCAGCATTTGAGGAGTTGGCCCTAAATGACAAAACAATGCACAAATATGGCAGCTCCGCACGCATCCTGTGTACTTTGCACCTAGTCGTCTGCTGGGAGGTGTCCATGCTGTTGCTATTGGATCTGCCCTTCTCCATCTCTCATTGAGGGCACAATGAGGCCAACAAGTGTGCAAGTCACAGCTCCACCCCAATGCTGTGAGCTTCCGCACCTGGTTGTTTGCTGGCAGGTGTTCCTGCTGTCGCTGCTAGATCTGCCCTTCTCCATCTCACCTGTCGTCACGGGCCTCATGCTAACCCTGTTGTACGGCCGCAATGGCTGGTTTGGGCCCATGCTACAGCAAGCAGGCGTCAGTGTGGTGTTTGCATTCACAGGTGTGTGCAGGCATGCTGATGCTAGCTTGACAGACGTCAGTCTCTGGTTTTGTTTTCTTTCGCTTGCGTCTTGTTCATCCAAGTTTGCTCAAATCCTTCATCATGCTTCATCATGGTTGGTCTTTTACCCTCACCATGTAGAAGCCAAGTAAACCTCTGCATTCTCCCAGCCTTTCATTTTCCTCAAAGCCTACTCATATTTGGCCAGCGAGTGCGCTATACAATTGCAGCCATGTGCAAGGAGGTTTGCCTGCATACATTGTTGCAGCACGCGGCTATTTTGGCAGACAAACGCTGCATTAAATATCATTGGATTCTGTTAAGGTTTTTCACACTGAGCCAACTAGCCCCTTGTTGTAACGGAAACTGATATTGAAAATGGCATTGCTGATCTCCACTGCAGGCATGGCTTTGGCCACTATGTTTGTGACGTTGCCTTTTGTTGTGCGCGAGCTGATCCCCATCCTTGAGACCATGGACTTATCTGAGGTGCGCACCGTAATTATGGTGTGTGAGTGTGTGTGTGTGTACGTGTATATATGTGTGCGTGCGCGCGCATGCGCGCGTGCACTTTCAACCTATCTGGACAGAGGCAACAACAATGCCATTCAATGGCCTCTGAGCCTGGGATTAGGTACCTGATGTGCATGAGGTGGCCTACCATTGTGCTGCTAGCTGTAACTTCTGCTTTGAGGCTCGCCTGATATCTGCTAGGTGTATCCTTTAGCCTATTGCTAGGTGCATCCTTGCAGCCTTTCACATTTCATGGATGGCTTCCTGCCTGGTTTCCTTCAGATTGCAGCAATGAGCATGGGCCAGGCATGGCAGGTCTTGGAGACTTTTGTGGCCCTCCAAGTATTGAATGATTGCGCTCGTTTCTTTGCCCCTCATCAACTTGGCAAATGCGCTTCTGATTGGGCAGGGCTCCGCTGTGTTTCATGCACTTCTAAGAGGACGCCTCCTTTGCTTGTCACTGCAGGAAGAGGCTGCACGCACCTTGGGAGCAAACGATTGGCAGGTGTTCTGGAACGTAACCTTGCCTAACATCAGGTGAGAGGACCCGCGCTCCTGTTTCCAGAGGTGCTTGTGAGCAGCATCACAATTGCTTGTTCTGCATAGAACATGCAAGCAGCGTGGGATTCAAACGCTTGAATGCCACCTCACTTGGTAGACGCCTTTGCGATCCTGCGAACTTGGTCAGCCCTGCATGCTTGTCAAGTGGATAGTGAGCCAAGCCGGAGGTGTGCCTTCGCACTACACAACAACAGGGCTTTGCTTATGCATAGCATGCTTATCCTTGCATTTCTACAGGTGGGCGCTACTTTACGGCACCATTCTGACAAATGCTCGCGCCATGGGGGAGTTTGGTGCAGTCTCCGTCATCTCAGGCAACATTTTGGGGAAGACCCAGACCTTGACGCTCTTTGTGGAGAGCGCTTACAAGGTAAGAGAGATGAAGCTTCTTGCCAAACAACAGTTTCAGATGAGGGCGTAGTACAAGGCGTGCACCATGCGTCAAAAAGAGCTGCAGAAGCTGCACCTGAACTTTGAGTGGCATGGAGGGTGGACATATAAAAAATGTGGCACCCGTGTTTCAGGGCATAAGTTGGATGCTCTGTCCCAAATTTGAGGTGCAATGCATTGCCAGACACGGCAATGCAATGCCTGACACAGCAGTAGTATCCTGGTCATGCAAAAAGAGAAAGAGCCCAAGCGTGTCTCAAGCCATCATCGTTGCCTTCACAGCATGACTTCAGGAGTGTGTGACTTGAGGAGTGTGTGAGCTTCGTCAGCTTCTACGACATGACTTGAGGAGTGTGTGAGCCCATGCTGTGCTGAGCTAGTGGTGTTAGGAAGTTTACTGGGGAGCAACAGAGCCAGAGTCATCTCAGGCCCTGCTGGTCAGAGGTTACATCAGATCTACACTGAAATCACAGATCCCTTTTGGGGGGGAATGGGTTCTGATGGTGCCTCCAACGTTGATGCATCCTCAATTATGGGGGGAAGTCATGCTGCCCACATTGTTTTTCTCTCTTTTCCGAGGTCATTGGTTGAGTGTCCCAAGACGTACTCCCTTCATTGGGCCTATGTGCTTGTATTCATGCTTGCAGGAATACAACACAGAGGCAGCATTTGCAGCGGCTGTGCTCCTGTCCACGCTTGCTCTCATGACGCTGTTCATCAAGGACAAAGTTGAGGCAGCTGCAGCTGCAGAGACAAGGAAGTAAGACAATTGGAACGTGCGCATGTTTATAGCTCAGCTTGTCCGAAATTGTTATTGGGAGAGTTTATCTACCGAAGTGGCTTTTCTTTTCTTTCCTTGCAATAAACAAATGTGTTTGCTTTCACTCTTTGCTTTCACTCTAAGTGTCAGCTTCATTGCCTGCTGGACATGCAGTTGAGAGAGCATGTATCTTCAGTTTCAAAAACATGTTGTTCCTGAATTTGTCGTTGTTATTGTTTAGATTCACTTGCATGCATTTCACGGAGCCAACTTGCTGTCAATGCTGTAATGACCCCGGTTTCACAAGAAACAAAAAACCAAAACTATGTAGGCAGTGAAAACTCCCCGCACCGACTAAGGAAAGGGGGCCGCATTGGTGCCATAAATTGTTTGTTGGGATACAAGGGTTGCATTGGGTTACCTACAGCCCGAGACTCAGAGGCTCTGGATGACCGGTTTGCTGCCGTAAATTGTTTATTAGGTAAAGGACAATTTGTGGGAAGGTTACATTAGATTAGATCAGTACATATACCTGCCTGAAGCTTGGAGGTTTCAAAGATTGCTGATTTACACTGGGATTTGACCTTCAGCAATTGTTGACGGTTTGGCTACTTGGCTTGCTGGACTGTGTCAGCCAAGCAGTGGAACTCAGTGGCTTCCTAACATCAAGTACCAATTCGCTCCGCCAAAAATGAAAGGCATCCATAGGACTAGTTTCAAAAATAGCGAAAGACACCTGGTTCAACCAGAACAGTCTGTGTGAGGAAGGGAAACCAGGAAGAAGTCAAGTTAAGACATTTGAACTCGTCTCTCCCTGGCAGACGAGTGCAGGAGTGATCCTTTGAAAAATTCAGTAGATACATCAAATACCAAAGCAACGGGAATTCGGGCCCTCGGCTTCCTCCGGTTCGATTGGAGGCGGCCAACCTAGTGAAGGCTGCTGGGTTTGAAAGAAGGAAGATTGCCTTAAATTATTTTATTAAATTGACATTGTTAATTCTTTTATTTTTTGTTTTCCTTAGTGTTTTCACCGCAGGGCCGCAGAGGGCGGTGCTTCATTCAGTTTTGCAATTTGGTCATCCATTAAAGACTGCAAAGATGTAGTGGTGAACGTTTTGGCTCAACTTTTGGCGGCTTTTTCAAGATGCAAGCCATGGAGCTGAGGCCTGAGCAGCCGCTGTTGGAGCAGCAGTGAGTGTCCTCAAGACAGGCATGAACAAGATCTGCACGCATGAGTTAACTGTTCTTGCAATGGATTGTCGCGCACAACAGCTGGAGTACACCACTTTGATAAGTAGCTGAGTATCAGTCCCTGCTCCGCACCTGAAACCTTTTTTCTTGCAACTTCCGTCCTGCAACTTCTGTCCCAGGCTCCAAATGAAGTTCTGGAGCCCTTACTTGACAGAGACGCATGATTGTGAACCGGAGCTCACGACTTCCCGGGCTGTCTACTTGAGCAACAGGCACAGCCGTTCTTTAACAGTCTTTTCTGCCCTCCAACGCCTCGGTGTGCTGCCTGGCAACTCCCACACCCAGCAACAAGAAGGAAAAGAAGGAGGGGGCGCCTTACAGGACCACAAAGGAAGTAACAAAGACAGCTGGGCCTGCGTGCGACGCTGGCAGCCTGGCGAGCAGCTGCGCATCACCATAGCAGGTGTGACGTTCATGGAAATAAAATGTGACAGACTTGCCATGCCATGCATGCCTGCACTGCCATTAAAGCACACTTGTTGGCACCGACTGACAGCAAGCTGCACTCCCGCACTCAAGATGCAACCTCAGCCGCATGGGTGCGGTTTTCGCTGGCTCGCGCTTGCAGTCTGGGCGTGGTCATAGACAGCTGCAGCCATGCATGCTTACACAACATGTATCTTATCAGTACATGCATCCTGTGTTTCCCAGGTGCAGACAGGAATGAGGGCACTAATGCCTTGGAATCGGCCGTCCGTTTTGGGGAGCTGCTGCGGCTTTGTGCTGCAGCCGGCGTGAGGGATGTGAGGCTCCTATTCTGTGGCCCAGGTATGTGCTTAAATTAATCCCGGGATCCCGGTGTGTGTGCGTGCGTGTGTGCTTACGTGTGTGCAATGCAATGAATTGGGATCCATAAGTGTGTGACATCTGGAATCCAGGTACATGCATGATTGAAATGAAACCCAGGTTTGTGCATTTCAAATTGGGAGCAGGGGAGCGGTGCTGTTGCTTCCTCCTTTGCAATTGCGGTTCATGCTGCCTTAAAGAAGGAAGGGGCATCGTATGAAAGCAGCAAACGTGCACAAATACAGAATGCTCACACCTTGTCAACTGGTGAGCATGGCGGCTTGAAGTGCAATCTCAGGCTCATGCCGGCTCACCTCAATAGAGGTCCTTAGAGGCATGCATGACACACACACACACATACACACAGCAAACACACACAGCAAACACACACACAGCAAACACACATACACCATCAGGGAATTCAGGCAAGGATGGAGGGTAGGCAATAGGAGCCTCCGGTGACAAGCAGGCGCTCCTAGCATGTACCCAACATCCTCATAGCATGGACGTGCTTGCTCAGCTGAGCAGCAGCCCTACACCTTCCCACACTCCGACTCGCTCCAGTTCCCTGACGCACTCCCCTGAACACATGCCCCTCCCTCTCACGTTCCTTGATGGCATCCTACTTGGACACGTTCCCTTCCTTTCAACGCAGGCGTCTGCAGCTCGTGGGAGCCTGGGACCCTGGTGCTGCCCCCTGAGCCAGCTTGGCACTCGGACCCTACACAGCCTGCACCTTCACTCCATCCGAGTTCTCATGCGCAAGACCCGGGTACCACCACAGCAGCAGCAGCAGCAGCAAAGCAGCAAGCCAGGCCATCAGCAGAGACAGCTGCCCAGCCCCTCACCAGCGCTTCACCATTCTCTGCCCTGCTTGTGGCAGACGTGCAGCAGCAACAGCGTATGGCCTCACCTATGCAGAGGGAAGGCACAGAGACGCCTCTGTCCCTCACCTCTGTGCTCTGTGAGCCCCACAGGAATGCTGGCATGTCAGAGGTGTGTATGTGTGTGTGTGTGTCACAAAGGATGCCCGCAGGGAATCCGTGCAGGAGTGCCTCAGCCTTATTTTTGCATGCGGTTGATGGTTCATGCTTGTGGTGAAGTGCGTTCAAAAGCACGCTCGCCCACATACCTGTGAGCACTCCTTGCGCATACACACACACAAACAAACAAACAAACAAACAAACACGCACATATGCACACATGCACATACATTCACACAAGCGCGCACATGCACATACGGGCATGCACACACACACACACACACACACACACACACACACACACACACACACACACACACACACACACACACACACACATATATACGCATGCACGAGCGTGCACACAAACACACACACATCTGCTCATGCACCAAACTTCTTGGGGCTACGAGACTTTCCACAAACACAACCACCCCAGCACCTCCCGCCCTCGGCTTGCGTTCACAGACCTCCGGTGACGAGCGTGCACGCGCACACCTGGACAGCGCTGATGAGGAGGAGGGGGCGCTCGCAGAGCGCGCTGCACGGCAGCAGGCGCAGCAGTTGGTGCGTGCAAAGGTTGTGCAGCAGCAGCACATGCAGCATGCACCGCAGCGGCAGCAACAGGAACAGAAGCAGGTGGAGCTCCGGCGTGCTGCCTCCACACAGTCCCTCATGGGTGGCAGTGGGGGTTTAGGCAGGCGGCGACTGATACAGGCACAGCAGCAGCAGGAGCAACAGGCGGCGGTGCATCGGCGGCAGCGCCAGGAGCAGCACCATGCAGAGTTCAGGAGAGCAGCAACCACCCAGGCGCTGATAAGCAACGGCATCGGTAGCAGCGAGGGAGGGAGTGCGCGTGCCTTGTTCCAAGCCCAGCAACAGCAACAGCAGCAGCAACAGGCCGAGGTTCAGAGGAGAGACTGCTTGCGCAGGGCGTCCTCTATGCAGGCGCTCGTGGGGTGGGGAGGGGGGCGGACCAGGCCCAAACGGGTGCTAGGTGAGCGGCGGCAGAGCGGCCAGGGGCTGAGCGGCAGCGCCCTGGACGGCGATAGTTTGAGAGGCCAGCAACAGCTGGAAGAGTGGGAGCAGCATCCAGAGCTGAGGCGGGCAGCCTCGTCCCAGTCCCTGGGGAGTAGGAAAGGGGGCAGAGCGAGGCTGGCCCAGCAGCAGCAGCAGCAGCAGCAGCAGCAGCAGGGTTTCCCTGGTGCAAACAGCCCTGCACAGCCCAAGTCTCCTACGACTCCCACTTCGGATGTGCACGGGTGTCAGCCAGCTGAGATGGAGCAATGCCAGAGCCCTGCACATGCTTCAACGCACACATCTGTACCACAAGCACTGCTGCCAACGACACAGCCAGCAGCAGGCGAGGGTGCTCAAGGAGGCGAACACACACCCATCCCCTCGCCACCGAATTTGCCGACAGCAGCAGCAGCGCCAGCTGGCGAGAGGTGTGGCATGGTTGTACGTGTTGCGTACGTGCAAGGGAAGTTGCATGACATCGAGGAGGTGCACAATGAGCGCCTGAGGCAGCGCATGAAGGCTTTGGAGCAGCAGCGGCAGCAGCAGCAGCAGCAAGGCAAACAACAGCAGCAGCAGCAGCAGCAGCAGCAGCAGCAGCAGCAGGGCAAACAGCAGCAGGCATGTCCAGTGAAGGAGGCGGCCGCGGCGGCAGCTGACTTGCGAGACCTGGACACACCTGAGCAGCCACCTCACCTGGTTGTGTGCTTCAATGCAGCGGTAAGCACTCGTGTGCCTCATTGCAGCGGTATGCACTCGTGTGCTTCACTTCAATGCAGCGCTAAGCACTCGTGTGCTTTGATGCAGCGTTATGCACTCGTGTGCTTCACTTCAATGCAGCGCTAAGAGTTTGTGAGTGCTTCATTGCAGCGTTATGCCCTGGTGTGCTTCAGTTCAATGCAGCGCTAAGCACTCGTGTGCTTTGATGCAGCGTTATGCACTCGTGTGCTTCAATTCAATGCAGCGCTATGCACTCGTGTGCTTCAATGCAGCACTAAGAGTTTGTTTGTGAGTGCTTTGATGCAGTGGTAAGCGCTCGTGTGCTTCAGTTCAATGCAGCGCTAAGAGTTTGTTTGTGAGTGCTTCGACGCAGCGGTAAGCGCTCGTGTGCTTCAATTCAATGCAGCGCTAAGCACTCGTGTGCTTCAATGCAGTGCTAAGAGTTTTTTGTTTGTGAGTGCTTCGATGCAGCGTTATGTACACGTGTGCTTCAGTTCAATGCAGCGCTAAGAGTTTGTTTGTGAGTGCTTCGATGCAGTGCAATGCACTCTAAGCAGTGGTAAGCAGTCATGTTTGGGGGGGCGTGGCGGGCAGCATGCCCCCTGCCCACGAGCTGTGTGCGCCTGTGGTTCTTTACGGAGAGGACACCTTTTTGCTGTGATCGGCAATGTGTGCTGTGGGGAATGGAAACCTGTCATTGCCTGTGATTTTCGGTGCGTGAATGGGCGTGCAAGGTCGTTCTGGTCATATGTGTCTTTCTTTGGAGCCCGGCACCCACAGATACCTGCTCAGCTAGCACATAAGTGATTGCTACCTTTTTGGGGGCTACCTCTTTAGCCTGGCACCTAGATACCTTCTCGGTTGGCATGTACGTGGATGCTGCCTTTTTTAGGGCTGCAAGCAGTGTGACCTATGCTGTTGCAAGACTTCTATTGAGCATGCGAACCTTGCTTTCCCTCATCTCTGCCTCTGGTGTGGACTGCACTGGATGAAGCCTGCTCCCTGCTCAACCTGCTGTCCTCGTTGCTGTGCTTCATCAATGCGCCTCGCCCTTTGCTCAGAAGGGGTTTCTGCCAGGCAAAGCAAAGCACTGCCCTGAGCGATCTGCTGTCCTTGTCTCTGTGCTTCATCAATTTGCCTTGCCCATTGCTCAAAAGATGTTCCTGCCAAGTAATTCACTGTCCTGAGCGACCTGCTGTCCTTGTCAAGGTGCTTCATCAATACGCTTCATCACATGCTCGAAAGCTATACCTTCCAGGCTAAGCAAACTTCCTCAGACTAAAAGGTGGTTCACCAATCAAGTGGATCCATGACCGCCTTGAAACATGACCACCTCCATGAACTTCAGCTGGGGATGTATATATATATACATATATATACATCAGTGAGGTATCAATGAGGTATCAGTGCCATCCTTGCTGGGACAACTTGCAAAGCAAGCTCACAGCCCAGCTTCCTTGCCCACCAGCCCGTCTTTCTCAGATTTCTGGCACCACCCTGGGACATTCACAAACCATATAAACAAGCAGAAGTGCCTCTTAACCCTGGCTGCAACCTGCAGGTTTGGGGCTATGGCTTCTCTTGGACTCGCACTCTGCAGTATGTAACGCACGAGCTGCGCTGCCCAGTCATCCTCACCGCCTACAGCACGTAAGTTGTGCAGTGCCTGAGTCTTGCAGCATGCAACGCACAAGCTGTGCTGCCCAGTCATCCTCACTGCCTACCGCTTACAGGGCGTGAGTCTCAAGTGCCCCATGCTCCTCATTGTTATTTGTGGTGTGGTGAAGTGCAGAGGAAGGAGCAAAAATGGAGCATTTGTGCTCACATAATGGTCGGGTCAGGCTCGCTATGGGAAATGCATTCTCAGGGCCGTCGGGTTCTCTATAGATGTGCCACATGCAGAGAATGTGTGGCATCAGAGCAAGACAACCAAAGGTGATGCTGTCTGCGTCTCTGCTTTGTGTGCACATTGAAGGTTCTGCCATGCTCGTATGAACCTTTACAGCAGCGGCGACCATCTCTGCAGGCTGCATTGTAGGGGGGATGCTCTGAGTGTTGTACACGGCACACGGCACATCCCATCAGACACTAAATAAGACCAAAAGAATGCAGTGGAGATTTCTGATTTGTGTGCATTTGCTCCCCAGAATCCCACGATTGAGTGACGTAGGCAGCTGCATAACGCAGGTTTAAACAAGATTCATCTAGTTGGCAAGCTTGTTTTAGGCACATACATTCACTCACACACACACACACGCACACACACACACACGCACACACACACACACGCACACACACACACACACACACACACACACACACACACACACACACACACACACACACACACCCACGAGATTCTGTGTATGTTGTGTACAGGCAGGAGGCGGAGGAGGCGGAGGAATCGACGATGCAGGCTAAAAGTGGTGCATGTCACAATGTGCACAGGGAGGAGGTGGAGGAGGATGAGAAGACAATCAGCGTGGCAGGCTGGAAGGGATGCATGTCACAACATTCACAGCGTTCACGATGTGCATTATGTTCATTCATGTGCACAGGGAGGAGGCGGAGGAGGATGAGGAGACGATTGACGAGGCAGGCTTGAAGGGGTGCATGCTGTGGGGTGCTGAGCGTAACCCGTTTGGGTCCATGAGGTATTGGAGGGCGACGGAGGTGGCTCCAACAACCGCTGCGCCTGTGGCTGCGCTGCAGCAGCCTGCAGGAAAGGAAAGTGATGCAGCAGGCAGGGTAACAGGTGTGCTGCATGACCCTTCCACACAGCCAGCCCCACAGCAGCCACAGCAGCGGGCGCAGGAGCAGGTGCCGGGGGCAGAAGTCTGTGTGCCCGATTCAGAGGCAAACGTCTCCCCATCAGACATGGCATGCAGTCTGAGCAGCAGCTCCAGCAGCAACTCAGTCACGGGGAACCTCTGCAAGGCCAGGGATATGGCATGCATTGAGTGTGGTAGCGGCAGCAGTAGCAGTAACAGTAGCAACAGCCGCGAATGCCACGACGCAGGAGCTGGGGACAAGCAGTCCCCAGTGAGTGGGGGAGTCAAGAGGTCTGAGGAAGGAAGCCAGGAGGGTGCAAATGTGAGTGATGACAGCAGCAGCAGCAGCAGCAGTGATGGGGAGGAGGTTTGGCCAGCATCTAACCAGGCATGGCTCTGCATGGGGCCTCCTGCCCCTTGAGGTTCCACCCTATTACTTCACACAGATGAGGCGAGTGCACTCATGTACCGCCCACTCTGTAGAAGCTTGCTTGTGATGCCAATGTGTTGTGCTCAGGCCCAACCGAGGTCTTGATCACTGCAGGTCTTGATAATTACATGGGTGCACTCATGTACCGCCCACTCTGTAGAAGCTTGTTTGTAGTGCCAATGTGTTGTGCTCAGGCCTGACCGAGGTCTTGATCACTGCAGGTCTTGATAATTACATGGGTGCACTCATGTACCGCCCACTCTGTAGAAGCTTGTTTGTAGTGCCAATGTGTTGTGCTCAGGCCCAACCGAGGTCTTGATAACTGCAGGTCTTGATAATTACATGAGTGCACTCATGTACCACCCACTTCGTAGAAGCTTGTTTGCAGTGCCAATGTGTTGTGCTCAGGCCCAACCGAGGTCTTGATAACTGCAGGGCTCTGTTGCATGGCATGCTGCATAGCGTGCATGTGTATAGTTATAGTGTGTACATGTGGACCTGAGGGTTGCGAGTGGAATTGTCAGAGGGCGTCAGCTCAACGCATAGAGCATGTGCGTGAGGTAATTTTGGTACGGGACCTGATCCATATTATTCAATGTATGTTTCTTTAGTTTGCTTCAAGGCATTTGGTGGGACTGTAAATGCTTGCGCCAACTATTTAGTCTCTCCTCACTGCATGCTGGTTGGATCCCAGCACAGACTTGTGCTTCTAGCTACACGGCATCCCTCGAGAGCCAAATTTCCACCATGCCTGCCTCACAGCCAGGCTTCCCTGCGTTGTCTCAAAGCAACCTGTGTGGTCTACTTGTGAGCAGGTTTGGTTGCTCCCGACGTCTACTTGTTAAAAGCTGTAGTCCAGGATATAATTGGGATGTCAAGGGCCATGGGATGCTCGATCTTGTATCCATGGCACTCACCAAACATTTTTGACGCAATTTGCGGGAACAAGAATGATCATTCTTTGCACGTGCACAAAACCTGGAAACCATGATGTGAAAGCTCCTCAGACTGTCATTGCCAGATTGCTGGGCTCATACTATTGTGTTCTCTGTCTTGATTTTGGTGTACTTTGAAGAGTTTGTTGCTAAGGGATTGGGAAGTGAGGGCAACAGCTTTTCACTGTCATACCCTTGTACCTCCCTTGTTTGTAAGCCTCATCTCACTGATGTTGCTGTTCTGTTTCGTTTTGAAGTGTAGAGTGTGGAGCTGATGTTGCTTTGCTTTTCCGTTTTGAGGTTTAGAGTGTTTTACTTTGTCTTCAAGCCAAGTTGGCTGTGTGCCCCAAACGTGAGCAGCTTGCTTTCCCTTGCTTTCTTGAACGCACGCCGTTTACTGCGAAATGTCTGATTTTTTGGGATTGGCGGGTACGATCTCTTTTTGGGAATGTGTGGTCTGGTGTCTGTTCCAAAGGGAAGGGAAGGGAAGGGTTACATAGCTGTACCTGCCTGCGGGGGCAGCTTAGCTGAAGCAGAAGTCTGTTCCAAAGTGTGCCTTGCCTTGACTGAAGTAAGGAAAGGAAATGAAACCATGCAGAACGGACCGCCTCTCATCAGGAAATGAAAGGGTTCCAAAGCTGCACCTGCCTACCCATGCAGCTTACGTGTTTTAAGTCGGCATTAATTGTTGCTCATGCACATATCAGACCTTGTTTCTTGTCCACTTTGAGTCTGTCTTGTCTGTGTGCCTAGCAAGCTGTTTGGGCCAGTGCATTGTTGTAGTCTTGATTTTGTTTTTTATTGAAGCTGTGTACAGAGGAAAAGCTTTTTTAGCAGATATTTTATTTGAGCCTTGTTGTTGGTGTCTCAGATGTCTTAAGTGATGACAAGTGGTTACAGTGGGGGTGACCTTCAGCCAGGTCGTTTGGCTGGTCGGCTCGTGGCTGGTCTCAGCCAGCCAGAAATAAACCCATAAGCTTTACACAAAAAAGAACAGCTCCGTGTTTTGCTGATGAAGGAACTGGGAAACAATTGAGAACTTACTTGATGCAGCAAAAAATATTGTGCCTCAGAGAAATCCTGGAAGTAAGGAAAGGAAAGAGGTACATAGCTGTACCTGCCTGCGGGGGCAGCTTAGCTGAAGCCAAACATGCCTGTAACCGAAACAAGGGTTTACAAGGGTTTACAATGGTGGCCTACAGCCCGAGACTCTGGCTGATGGCAGCTGGTGAAACAAGCTCAACCAGTATCAAAAATTGAGACCAAGTCTGACACAAATCTAAGAAGTCTGTATGAGTCTTGGTTTAGGAAAGCATTGATTTCAGAATCAGTGATAGTATGATGGCAAGCCAAGAATGAAATAAAGTCAGCGTTTGAAGGCGGAGCAAACACACGCAAAGTCTTAAACATCTCCTCAAAAAGGTCCTTGTATCTCGTGCGTAGCTCACGCACCTCAGTACATTTGCAAAAGAAAAGCACATGTTTTTCATCCTGGACTTCCCCACACTCACACTTATCACAGATACTTGAACCCCCAAGCCATTTACCAGACTCCACTCTCAAGTGATGAGCACGCAATCTAAATCTGCTAATGTTTCTCAAAACATGCTTGTCCAAATCCTTGAACAGATACGAGGGGATACAAAAAGGAGCACCTCTGGGACCACTCTCAGAATTCCCACACCACTTATGGTACGTCACTACCTTCTTGTTAACTGCACGAGGACAAAAAACATCGGCCCCTCTCCACACTTTCTGCTGTCTGTATCGCAAATCACCAATGAACTCTTGCATGGGGATTTTCTCAGCTCTCAGCATGTTCTGTTTGAACGAATCACCATTCCGCATCCCACCAAAAGCATTAGAAACTTCAGCAGCCCAGCAAGGGGAATCAAAAGAAGCCAGACTTAAATCAGCCCTCAGCACACGACGCAAGACTTCACTATTGGAGTCAAGCATGCTATTAAAAAACTTGATGGAGGCACGGAACCAGAAGAACTGCAGAGGCTCCTGCCACACTCTCTCAACACCGGCCAATTTGTAGTACTGTTCTTTACTCCAAGAATGCGCCTCAAGGAACACAGATGTCTTTTCTGCAATTGACTATCGAACTCACTGCCTTCTCTCAAGTAATGAGTTCCCCACACCTGGCACGCATACATCCCAGCAGGAATGCCATACACCTTAGATAACCAGAGCATAGCATGAGGCCTGTTTTTCAGGTCATGACCCTTGGCAAACTCCGAAATCCTTCTCTGTGCAGCCATATAAGGCCGCACCGCATGCTCCTCAGCTACCTTAAAATCCATCTTTTTATCCAACAGCACTCCCAAATATTTGAACCTGTCCTTCTCTGGAAGGACCACTCCATCATACGTAAAAGGATTCTGCAGAGGAGAGACAGACGTACTGTTGAAGTGCACCACCTCAGACTTAGCTGTGTTTACAGTCAACCCTTTTCTCTGAGCATACACACGGAGTCTGTCCAGCATCTTCTGCATTTCACCAGGGTCATTCGTAGTTAATCCAAGGTCATCAGCGTACATCATGTGGGACACACCATTCACTCTATCACCAGTCACAGCACCCTCAATGCCCTCACTTATCTCTCTGCCCATATCATTGATGTACAGAGAGAAAAGAAGGGGGGACAAAGGACAACCTTGCTTAACACCGTTCGATGGCTGCACGCGCGCCCTTTTCTCACCATCCATTAGAATGTACTCATCATTATCATACATGTCTCTGATCACACTGAGCAGAGGAGTCGGCATTGCATTGCGCTGCAAGTGAGACCAAAGCTGCTGTCTGGGCACGGTGTCATAAGCTTGAGAAAAGTCAATGAAAGCAACGTGCAATCTGGAAGAATTCCGTGGCTTCAATTTCTCTGCCAGCCAAAAATAAATCCATAAGCTCAGACAGAAAAAAGAAAAGCTTTGCGAAAAGCTTTGCGTTTCGCTGATGAAGGAACTGATAAACAAATTGAGAGCTCACTTGATGCAGTAAAAAAGGTTGCGTCTCAAGAATATCCTGGAAGTAAGGTTCAAAAAGCACTTGATACTTGCGGCGCAGTGAACGTTCTCTGTTAACAAACATTCTCTGTTAACAAACATTCTCTGTTAACAAACGTGTTCATCAGTACAGCTAAGAAGGACATGTGCTTCATCTTGAGTTTGGTTGCAAGAACACCTGTCACACACAGATGTTCCATCCAATTTTAAAGTTTGATTCAAATCTTAAAGTATGAGCACGAAGCCAAAATCTGACACATTGCGTACCACTAGTAAGATTTAGATTTAGATTTACACGGGGGGACCTTCAGCCAGACTGTTCGGCTGATCGGCCTGTGACTGGTCCTCGCCAGCCAACATAATGTCCATAAACTCAGAAACAAACGAAAAAAGCTTGTTTTTGTGTTGCAAGAGGAAATCATAAACATTCTGGACACTGGCTTGTTGTAAAACAGGGTGCTCCATTGAAGAATCACCAGAGAAACAGTTGAACAGGTAAGCGTACTTTCTTCTAGTAAGACAACTTAGGCAAATCCAAAAACATACCATTGCAGGAATACATAGATTTGGTGAGCGTTGCACGCAGCAGGAGTAGCAAAACAAGCTAGGTAGGTAGCAAGCTTATTGTTGTTTCCTCGGGGATCCACTGACTCAGCTTCCCTCCAAACTCCTTGTAATCTGTACCTCAAGTCTGCACTAAAATCGTTCGTGGAAATATCGCCTCCTGGCCTCGCAGCCTGCTCAAAAATATCATAACTACACAAACCTTGTTTTCTTTAGTTTAGTAGGTTAGGCCCATTCGGTTCAGTATGCCCATAAGCTTGTTACCACTAGACGTGCTATGGAAAATGATGCTTCTCACAGCCAGGTTCTGGAGCCGGGTGCTTCCAGTAACCCCCCAGATCCCCATTAGCTTTCTTCTTTGTAGCTTTGTGGTGGAGGAGGCTCACGGCTCTTCTGAGCCAATGTGTCTCCTTTTCCTTGATTGATGTAGGGAGAGTTTCCTCTGCCTACGTAGTTTTTCTTTTCTTTTCTTTCTTTCTTTCTTTCTTTCTTTCTTTCTTTCTTTCTTTCTTTCTTTCTTTCTAGGAGATTGGATTTTTCTAAGATTAGATCACACGAGGAGACCTTCAGCCAGACTGTTCGGCTGATCAGCCTGTGGCTGGTCCATGCCAGCCGACAGCAAATCCAAAAGCTCAGACACAGAAAAGAAAAGCTTGTTGTTGTGTTGCAAGAGGAAATCAAATACAGCTTGGACGCTAAGTTGTTGCCGCAAGAAAGGTTGTGCGAGAGAAAAATCAAAAGATAAAGTCTGGAATAGCTCGAAGTATTCCCTTAGAGCACATGCCCCCTCATACCTGCACGTGGGAAGGATCATTTTCAATTTGTCCGCATGAACACCAATTGCACAAAGGAGAACATCCACCCTCCCAAGATGCAGTTTCCACATTCAAAGTATGAGCTCTCAACCTAATTCAGCTGACATTTTGCAGGACATGTTGAGGCAGATACAGATGCAAGTGCCGCGGTAACCGGATTGGCTTGTGCACAATGTGGTCAAAAGGCACTGCAGAGCAAAGAGGGCTTGGTAAGTTGCCAGTTGATTATCTATTTCTCACGGGTCAGCTCCCTCAACATCTCTCCACACACGGCGCAATCTGTGCCTCAAATCATGAGTGAATTCCTGCATGGAAATAGGTGCCCCCTGCTTCATTGCCGCAACAATTTGGATTTGCCGGTGACAAGTGTTTATGAGCGCAATGGGCAGGCTGAGCATGAAGGCTTCTAGGCAAGCTTGGTAACTTAATCAGTGTCAAGACCAACCTGAAGACTGGCTTGAAGCTCACGAAAGGCCCCAATGGTTGCAATGGTTATAATGTAAACCATTACCAACAAAACTAAGGCCACCGACTCCCCCGCTGGAAAGCCAACCAAGCGAGCGCACCAGCAGGCCAACCAGGGCAAGCGCAACAAGCGTCCAAACTCCTGAGCTACAACAGGTGGGCATGCCCAGTTTTTATCTTGAAAGGCAAACAGGCTCAAACTGCCAAGTACACGCCTTAAATAACTTAATGAGCTTTAGATTTATCAGCCCAGAAACACTGAAAGCCTTTATAAAACATAAAATGGAGACCGCCCCAGATCCCGACACTAGGGAGCGCTGGAGGTGGTCTGCCTATAGTGAATTGGCCGCACAAGGCCCCTTGTCAGGTTTTGGAGATGACACTATCCAAGCATGGCTGGAGGAAACTCAAAATCTCACTACTCTCAAAATTGGAGTTGTCCCCAGAACATTAGATAACAAACTCCATGCCCTCAACACAGAAGCAACTAAGCACTCGACCTACTCCTTCATTGGCAAAAGCATCAATCATGCCTTCGCCATCAAGAAAATCAACAGCTCCTGGTACCTTTTTGACTCAGTACTCACATCTCCAAGCATCATCACTGACGCTCGTAATACCCAGGAGCGGGGAGGCATGGCTCAAACATTTGAGCTCTTTGTCCTAACACAAAAAACACTCGAAAATGGCTACCCTTGCCCACATCCATACATGGAACCCCAAGATAAGGCATTTTGCCTTATACATGCCTTTAACATGGCCCTGGGCTCACACATTCTCTCAGGCACCTCTGTTCTCACTCACATCAGGCTGCTAGAAGATACCCTCAACCAGCGCAACCTGGCGCATATCTCCCTGCGCCACCTTTACACACCAGGCATCGGCAACTTCAACATCACAATTGTCAATCACCACCTGCATTACCTGCCCTGGAATGCAAACCATAACTACTACCTCCAGTACTCACGCACCGCCCTCCAACGTGGTCAAATCAATCGAAACCTTGTAGAGTATCTATCAAATAGCTCTGCTTATGCTTCAGCAATCATCCTCACCTCCAGAAATCGTGCCGGCCAGCTCCATGCAAAGGCCCTCAGAAAATTTGAAAATGCCTTCCCCCACACCCAGAGTACCTGGTGCCTCCTGGACTCTGAAAACCCGCACCCTATATATCTTACGACAGAAGAAAACTGGCATCAACTCTGTGGAAGCATCCTCACCATTCAGTCTGGCTCCTTTTGGGACCACCTGGCTGCTACATCTGATCTTCATCTTGCTGACCCACACATCCCTTTCTTGCCTGAGACCACTGCAAGCCAGAATGACGGCACCAGTCATATGACTGACGCCGCTCCTCCCCCCCAACACCATGCAAGGGACCATCAGACCAACCCTGCTACAACCCCTCAAGTGATAGATAGTGCACAATTACATGCCCTAGCAAGCATCTCCACAGGCCCCTATCAGACATGGCATGACCACCTCAAGATGATCACCATGAATGTCCGTGGCCTCTACAAAAGTAAGGAGGATGTACGTGACCTTATAACACACCATGACCCAGACATACTTTCTCTCACAGAAACTAAAATTACTGGAGGGATCAAAACACCGCAATGGCTTGACCATCTCCTACAAGACTATGCCTGGTGGCACAGCTCTCACCACCACTCTGGCACAATCCTATGTATCAAAAAAAGTATTGCCATGACTACCCAAGCCACCCAAGCTTTATTCCAAGACAACATTGATGGAAGGATGGTGGCTGCCAAACTCAACACTTCTAGCAAGCCCATCCTTCTGGTTTCTACCTACTGGCCCTCAGGCGAAAGTCCTGCAGCCCTTGAAACAAGAAAACGCATGGAAGAGACCCTTAAGGGCGTCCTCAACTCCTGCCACTGCCTCCCCATTTTACTGGGTGACATGAATGCTACACTTCTCCCACAAGATAGAACCAGTGGAAGATCTTACGAGCAAGACAAGCTCTTCCGCAACTTCATCTCTGACACCAATCTTTGTCCCCTTGACTGGCACTTGCCACAAAGAACCTGGACGTTCAGGTCTGAAATAGCGCCTCGCACCCAAACCTCAAGGGGCCACACACACAGCCGCATTGATGACATATTGCTGCCCTCCACCATCATCAAAGCCAACAGCACCAACCCCCAACATTCTCAGATATTCTGCAACTCTGCAGACCAAGGCTACAAACACAGTGATCACATTCCCCTTGTTGTCAACATCCCCACCTGCATCCTAGGGGTCAGAATTAAAAAAATTCTTGAGCCTGCACCGCTACACCAAAATGAGCGTGTACTAGTGCGGCCCATAAAACCCTCAGATATTGAAAAGCTGCAGTGTGCTCTCAATGATCCTATGTATACACCTCACGCCACCCATACAAACGTTCTAGAAACACTGAACAGTATGCACAAGGCTGCCCTCTCCCACCTGTCTGCCATAGAGAGCACCTGTGCTAAGAAACCAGCCCGTCTGAATCACATATGTGGCCTCCCTGCCAGGGGAGCTGTTGAAGACATTGCCGACAAAATTGTCAACCTTATAAAAGAGTGCCATGAGGTGGCTCTGCAGGTGTGCACCACCAAAGTTAGACCTGCTACCTCCAAACACTTCAGAACCAGGAGGATCAGCAACCTCCGCAGATCACTCTGCAACAAACTCAAATCGGTCCGCCACGTGCTTTACAATTTGCCCCAAGCCCATTTGGCCCTCACCTTTGACGAAGTCCTGGCCCTAAACAGCCACGACTCCAACCTCCATAAGGCCATCCTCTTTGTCCAAAGTTTTTCTCACACAGAAATAACACCCACTACTTCTGCGTCAAACCGTGCTCACCCTCCCTTACCATTTCTAGAGTCTGTCCTCCAAGCCCACCAGAAGCGCCTCAAGGAACAAATCAATAAGATAGACTCTGACTACAGCACCCAATGCCACATCAGAGCGCAAAGGCGCCAACAGAGGAAAATTGCAAAACACCCAGCCCTTGCCAACAAGGAAATCTTCAAGGGCAAAAGCACTGCTCCTCCCCAAGCCCAAGCACTCACAGACCCCACCACAGGCGTAGTGGAAACGGATCCGTGCAAAGTAGCCAGTATTGTGGAAAAGTTCTACACCGATAGCATGGCTGCCCCTAGCATTAAAACTGGGGCCTATCTTCCATCTGATCCCCAAGCCAGACGCAACTATCCCTGGATGGACAAACAGTGTGAGGACCACTTCCTCCTAGAAACTCCCATCACCAGGGCTGAAAATGATACCCAAAGGAAAAGGAAATGGCTTCACGACTCCATCCTGGACAGCTGCTCCTTCCAAGAATGTATCCAATCCCTCACTAATAATAAGACCCCAGGACCAGACGGCATAGCCAATGAGCTGCTCAAACACCTGCCCCAAGAATACAAAGAATCCATCCACAAACTCTTTATCATTATGTGGGCAACGGGAATCACCCCCAAATCTTGGAAAAAGAGTGATACCATTCTTATCTTTAAAGAAAAAGGCCCTGAAACGGACATCACGTCCTACCGACCCATAGGTCTGGCCAACACCCTCTACAAATTATGGACACGTCTGGTCACAACAACCCTGTATGAGTATGCAGAGAGCCACTCCCTGCTCAGCACTATGCAAGCAGGCTTCCGCAAACACACAGACACCATAAACCAACTCCAAAACTTAATCATGACCCTAGAAGATTCTAAACTCTTCAGCAAAGATGTGTATGCACTGATCGTAGATTTTACTTCTGCTTTCAATACAACAGACCATGACAAATTGCTTTGGATCATGTATGACCTTGGCTTCCCCACCGATGCCATTGACACTGTCAAAAACCTCTACCAGGAGGCACACACCAGAGTCCGTCTGCCTACTGGTCGCTATACAAAAGACATCCCCATAGAGAGGGGGACCATTCAGGGGGATACCCTCTCTCCCTTCCTCTTCCTCATCTATATGGAACCCTTGCTACGCTGGCTCCATGCCGGCGGGCGAGGCTACGAATATGAGTGCCTCAACAAAAGTCCACAAAATATTGAGCAAAAAGCTCAAAACAAAATCAGCAGTGGGGCATTTGCAGATGACCTCATCTGCATCACAGGCACATATGCCAATCTTCGCATCCAAGCCAAGAAATCAACCCTCTACGCTGATTGGGCTCACCTCATCATCTCTGGTTCAAAAACAAAGGTGACATGCAACCTTCCTAGCCCACAAACAATGCAACTCAGAGGCAATACGTCTGTGGCAGACTTTGCCAGACGCCTGCTCAAAGACAAGATCCTGGTCCAAGGCAAACCAGTCCAGTTCATTTGCCCTGGGGATCCCTTTACCTACCTCGGGGTAGAAGTCACCATGACCCTAGACTGGAAACCCCAACATACTAAAATGACAGAAAAACTTACCAAAAAACTCACGAACCTGGCCTGCTCATATGCCACACCCAGGCAGACAATGGATATTATCCGCACAGCCATCATTCCAAGCATCGCGTATGCCTTCCCAGTCACACCCTGCTCTGAGAAAGACCTTGCGTGCTGGGACAGACTAACTCTCAACATTATCAAAGAGAGATACAAGCTCTGGCAGTGCACTGCCACAGCCATCCTGCGGGAAGACAAAACCAACTTCGGACTCGGTTGTCCTTCCATGGCAGTAGAATATAATGCGAGGTGCGCAGCAGCCCTCACCACCAGCCTCAATAACACTGGTAGACACGGCCGGATCACCAAATCACTTCTGGAATCCCAAATCCATCAACTTAGACACTTTATACTCAGGAGCATCAACCCATCACACCAAACATCCAGCTTCATACTCAAGCAATTACCCAACATGCTCCGTGTTAGGCAATACCTCTGCATCAACAACAGCGCTCTTGACATCTCCTTTCAAGGAGCACCTTACCTCCTCTCCAGCATTACTCCCGTATTAAATGCTATCTCAATGCCAATGCAACCCACCCTGAAGACCTTAGCTTGCCACTGTACTTACCCCCTCATGGAGCTAGGCATATCCAGGCTCTCTTCCCTGCTAAATGACAACCTCACCCACATTATTGACGGAAACAAACTCATCTCCCTTGTCGGCCGCAAAGTCAGGACCAGACATATAATGGCCCTTAATAAGCTCTCCCATGCTCTCAATACTCAGAATCTGACAACTGATTCCATCAACACGGTTATACAGAGCCAAGACAGCTCACCCAACAAACCCCCTGAATCACGCTGCATAAATAACACAACATATGCAGAGATGATTAAAACAGAGCACACACCAACAGGCTGGAACTGGTCAAAGCTCTGCTTGGAGCACACCCCCCCAAACCCCCCTTCTAATAATGTTGGGACTAACACCCGCAACAGATCCGTCCACACTGACTCCAGGATCTACAGCAACCCCCCCTTTGAGAATCAAGACATGGAATTAGAAAGTCCTCTCTTTCAAAGCCAGGAAAACCCACCTCCTGACAACCAAACGCAAACAGAAGCACAAGACACCCAAGGGAGACGTTCCCGTAAAAGGCACAACTCCCGTATTGACGGAACGACAACACTTGCACAAGGCACAGCCCCCACCCAAGCCCTTTCCACTCCCTCCACACAGACCCTATCCCTGGACCCCACCCACACCCCACAAGCCGGGGGTAGGAGGTCCAGAGGGAGCCAAGCCTCAAAAACACTCTTAGAATACCACACACAACCCATTTTAACCCCGTGCCCCTTACCACCAATTGCACCAGGCACTGACGTTGCCCAATGGCTCTGGAACTACAAGCAGAACAAAGCTGCTGAGTTAAGCGCAGTGCAAGCGAGCAATACAATCTTCCGCTACGATCATGTCATCCAAAGTATATTGGGCTGGCAACATATCCGGAAGTTTAAGAGAGCCTCCCAGGAAAAGCAACAGATTCAATACAATATTCAGTGGCATCCTGTCACCATTGAAAAGTGGGCCTTACCTATCTTCCAAAAGGACGGGCTCAAAGTAGCTTCCTCAACACACATACCCAGAAGGCTGGCAGAGGATCCGTGCTGCCAACTTTGCTGGAGCCCGGTGAGCAAAGAACACACCCATGAATCTCAATGCTACGATGACATGCCCACCTGTGATACCTGTCACCGCACCTACCACTGGGGATGCCTCATAGACACCAAATTATGCTCCCTGCAGGATCGGGCACTGAGCAAACCTGATGAGCATTGGGACTGCCCTGCATGTGCCCCCCTGTCCCATTCCCAAAAGTTGGAAAGACACAATTTCTCTGAAGAGCACGAAATGATCCATGTGCAGTGGCATCCTCGATGGGAGGCTGCTGAGATGCTACAGATGCACCCAGACCTACAAGCCCATGTGCAAGCCTATGACCAAGAAATGCCGGAGCAAACAGTAAACCCCCTAGACGATGAGACAGACCTGGACAATCTTGTCAATCAAGGCTTTGAAGGCAACCCTCAGAGCACATCTGACTCTCCATGGCTCTCAACTACCGGCTGCGCCATTCGCAAGAATGTCACCTTTGATTTCCACCCTACCAACCCCCAGACCGATATCATGCCAACATGGCATTGTGATATTATCATCAGAAGTGTTGACCTCATGAAGGAAACTCTCCAACCTGACACATCTGATGAGGCCACCTTGCCAGCACAAATACCTGAAGTGACCACCTTCGAATGTGCCTGTATTTACAATGCCAATGGCAAGTGCGATGGCATGCTCACTGTAGACAGACTCAAAACCTTGCTTGAAGCTTACGAAGCAGCGAGAAAGGCAGGCATCCACGCCACCATCCAGCCACCCGTCCAAGATTCAGCAACCGAGATTATGGGACTGCTCTCACGTCAAAAGGCACAACAAAAACATCTCTCTGCCAAGAGCAAAAAAGTTTACAATTCTAACACGCTGATTACACCTCCCCACATTAGATCAGCCCTTCAGAAATGGTGCATGGTCCAAACAGAGAGGTTCTCCAACCCTCTTGATTTTGACGGTACCTTCAACACTTATTTCAGCACAAACTGCCGTGACCAAGTTTTCGGGGCACACACAGACGCCCTCTCTGTGCGCTACAATGGCTTCTCCTTCTGCCATCCCCCTCATGATGATGAAACTATGTTCAGACTCCTGCGCCACGCAGTGCACTCCTCCCTCCACACCACAGAACCAGTTGCCACCTTCATACTTCTGCCCCACTGGAGAGGCTTCAGCTGCAACGCCTACATGAGTTGGCTTAACCATTACCCAGGTCATACAAAAATCCTTGCCAAATTCCCTGCAAGAAACATTCAATTCCAGGCACCACAACACTGGTTTGATACCATACCTAACCCCACCCCACCTTCCTATCCCATGCAACTCATTGTTGTCTGGAACCCACAGGCCAGAGAGGCACTGGATAGCGCAAATAAAGACTGGTTCCAGCTCTTTCAGCAAGATGTAAAACAAGATGTACCAGAAGCTTGCTGGCTGCCCTTGGATCCTCCAAATCCTGCCACACCACTGCGTACACACCAACACCTAATTAATTATAATCTCTGTGTAAAAGCCCTCAGTAAAGGCAGGTTTGGCTCATCCCTTATTGGTATGGATGCCTGCCGATATGAGAGACTCCTGGAGCAGGGTATAGAAGTCCCTGAAAACATCTCTCGAGCTATCCCTGATTGGGTATTCCCAAATGGTACTGGGTCCTCTGCCCGGCACCAAAGCCGCCCTGATGCTCTCTTTGTGCGCCATATTCCAGGCCGACAAGCCCACCTTGATCCTTCCAAGATCCCTCCTCAAGACAGGGATATTCACCTTGTTGAGCTCAAATTCTGTCCAGACACCAACCCCTCCGCCACTTTGGAGACTGCAACAGCTCAACATGCCCATACTATAACCAGACTTAAAACCCGCAGCTTAAGAAATCCAAACAGAAATAACAAAGTGACTCTACACATCATCCTGATTGGTGTTGCCGGCACCATTTACAATGACTATACCATCAAACCTCTTGTTAATCTGGGCCTAACCAATCAAAAAGCTCTATTACTAGCTTGCAAATTAAGCTGCCATGCCCTGCAGAAATTAACCACTATCATTAACACCAGACACGCTCTTTGTCTACAGGGGGCTTCTGGGGGGGGAGTCGCTGGGCGCGCGAAGGTGGCTACCAGGAGAAGGAGAGTCCGGGCGTCTCGGGGCACAGCCGACAACCCTCCAGATCCTCATTAGTTTGTCTTTTTCCCTCTCCTAGGCTAGCTGTAGCTAGTGTAGTCTTGAGGGACCTTTGGTGAGACCCTTGCTAGCTTGCTAGTTAAGGGACCTTTCCTTAATGCACGCGGCCTCAGGCCTGCGTAGACTTTTTTTTCTTTTTTTTTTTTTAATGTAAACCAATTTAAACCAAAGTATAGACAGCGCACTTCACATGCTTTCAAACGTCAAATTATGGCTTGTGACCCTGTGAACCTCAGTCAATTTGTGGTGGACCTGAGATCTAGACACCTGGGCTATTGGAACCAATTCACAGCCCCTGATCCAAGAGTAAGCAACAGCAAGCGGCTGACTTACCATCAATGGTGCGCTCTCCCTGTCAGAAATGCACATGCCATTCACCCACCTTAGAAAGAAAAGAAAAACTATGCAGGCAGTGAAAATACTCCCCACATCAAATAAGGAAAAGAGGATACCTAGGGCCGAGGCACCGTGTATCCCCTTCACCAAGAGAAACAAAAGAAGCAAGTCAATGGGGATCAGGAGGGTTACTAGCAGTAGCCCGTGCCTGATCTTGGTGATGAGAGTTGAGAGAAGTCTTCTCAAGAGCGCGTCTGGTGCTAGTAAGTTTGTAAGCATACTGGACAGAATGAGCATGAAGCTTCCGAGAAAGCTTGGTGGCCTTGGAAGTGTCAAGGCCAAGCTCTTTAAGAGGCTCAAAAGTATGGGGGCTGTAGATGACCCCGCCCACACCCAACAGAATGGTATGGAGGGTGACTTGAGCTGAGGCCCTGGAAAGATGGCGACATAGATCGCGGTGCTGCTGCTTGGAGGCCTCGACCTTATACAATGCCTAAATACATTTACTTGGATCTTCCCCATCATGTCCTTCGCAACACTGCCAGATTCAGGCTGCGGGTACACGCTCTCCGAGTTGAACGGGCTACTTGGTCCAATAGTACTTATCCGGTCTGTGATATCTGTGATTCTGATGACATACAAGATGAAAAACATGTGTTGTTCAAATGCTCCAATCCCCAGGTCTGCTCTCTCCGTCAAAAAGTCTGCCTCACTTTTTGAGCACAACTTCTCTTTCCTACACCTCCACGTCTCCCACAGGATGCCCTGTCTAGGCACCATTCACCATGTGAATTCCCAGGATACCAATATTGTTCTGAACCAGGATAACAACAAACTTCCTTTTTTTTCTTCATGACCTCGTGTGTATTTATGAACAGGATAGCAGTCAAACATCTTGACTGAGGCCTTTTTTCCCTTGTAACCCTTGTACTACAAGAAAAAGAAAAAGAAAAACTACGTAGGCAAAGGAAACTCTCCCTACATCAATTAAGGAAAAGGAGACACATTGGCTCAGAAGAGCCGTGAGTCCCCTCCACCACGAAGCTACAAAAAGAAGACTCTAATGGGGATCTGGAGGGTTGTTGGAAGCACCCGGCTCCATAACCTGGCTGCAAGAAGTAATCTTGTTTTCAATAGCACGCCTAGTGGTAACAAGCTTGTTGGCATACACGACAGAATGGGCATGAAGTTTGCGAGCAAGTTAATTGGCGCGTTGGTGGTCAAGTCCCAGTTGTTTTAACTGGTTAAGGGTGTGCTCAGTGTAGCAGGTCCCACCAACACCCAAAAGGATGGCGTGGAGAGTCACAACTTTTGCATTAATGAGTTTGCAGAGGTTTGCATGCTGCCGCTGTGCCGCCTCCAACTGCTGTCCAGGCCTCGTGTCTTCACAGTACTTGATTTCAATCAAGTGCACATGCCGCTGGTTTACATTCAGTTGGTGGGGTTGCCTCACGCGGTTGGCTGTTGAGGTCCTCAGTGTGGGGTTGTGTCTGCTGCGTAACACATGATGGTATGAGCAGGAGGTAGAAGGAGAAGAAGGAGTGGGTTTGGCTTTATAGGGAGTTATCAGTATAGCATCAGGACGGCTGGAGGTGAGTCTAGATCTCTTAGAAAAATTTCTTGGAAAGAGGTAAGGGGGTATAATTCTGTTTGATGCATGTGCAGGGATTTGAAGGCTGTGCTGCGCCAACCTATCACCACTCCCTATGTCCATGTTAACCAAGCCTGCTCCCCAAGGGCTTTTGCTAAGAGCTTTGATGATCATTCTTCCAGCAACATTGTGGCGTTCAGTTTTCATGCTGGAGATAATATGATTTTGGCAGCCTGAAAGCATGTGGAGTGCGCTGTCTAATTGATGACAGCCTGTGAGAGGGCAGAGTGGGTTAGTGGACCTTTTGAAACGAACCGCATGTTTTTGGTTATAGAGGGTGCCAGTGCGATATTGTAAGATGGTGCGCTTCATGGGTGTGGATATACAGGACATGTTCCTAAAGGCATTGCTGATTTTCTTATCTACATGTGGTAACTAACTCTGATAATAAGAGTAGTAGCCTGGTTTGGGGTTGGCATATCCAAGTCTATGTTTTGTATGCATATGAGACTTGAGAGCATTTTGAAGATTGGGGAGATAGGTGATTTTAGGATTGGGTGTGTGAGCTGTGGATGTGCCAGTATTGTGTTCTTTTTTTTTCCTTTTTGGCTAACCAAAATAAATGAGAAAAAGGATTTCCGCCAGGGCCTGCGCTAGGGATCCCAGTATCAGCCACATTATTATTGGCTTGGCTTGCTTGATAATTTGCAATAGCATCTGCACATTCGTTACCAGCAATGCCAGCATGAGATTTTACTTTGTAGAAACAAATATTGGTTTGTGAGTTGCTAATGAGGGTAGATATGGTTTTTAGGACATCCCCTTGAATATGTTGTTTGTGCTTCTCTGGGTAAATAAGTTGTTTACGTATTTGATGAAGAGAGGTGAGACTGTCTGAAGCAATGTGCGAATAAGAGTGTGTGATGGCAGCAGCAATTGCTGCTAAATCAGCTCGACATATGGTGTTGGTAATTCCAGCACCGTTGGGCTCGACAAAACTTCTGCTGTCAGTGAGAGGGCAGTAGACGCCTGCTCCAATTTCTTGTATGCCATTCTGGATTTGACAATTACCATCAGTGTAAGCCCATGTCCTCCAGTCAGGGACTTTGAGCTTGAGGGTTGGACTAGATTGGTTAGGTACAAAAAGTTCTTCCTGATTACCTACGTGTGGAGAGGTAAGATATCTATATATTTGTTGTTTATCAGAGGGGAGGCGTTGGCATTTGTTGAATCCAGGCATATCAGCATGCATTGTATTGAGAGTAGAATGGGTGCCTATACTGCATTGCTTCCAGTTAACTTCTGGTACAGCCGAAGTCAGGCCTTGTACCCAAGCTGGGTTATGATTGTTTAGATGAATCCTTGCAGCTGTGTTCCAGACTGCAATAATTTGTAGCTCCCAGGTGTGCTGAGAAAGGGGTATTTCCTGGTTGATGGAGGATTGTGGATCGTTGTAGCAAAGGTTAGTACGAGCGATGGTTCCAAGTTCACAACAGAGATGTGGATAGGCAGTGATGAGTTTGGAATAGGGGTTAGTTATCATGTGTTGTCCCCATACAGAGAGGAACATGAAAGTAGCAGTGGCCTCTGTGTGTTGAGAATGGCTGAGTAGATAGCATGGCGTAAGGCCTGAGTCATAGCTTCCTCGGTGTAAATGGGATGGCAGACAGAAAAACCGGAATATCTGGATGAGAGGGAGTTATGATGGGCACCAAAGAGAGTGTCTCGGGGGTCAGTGCTCCAGTAGTGTTGATATTGTGGGTTGTGGTCCAGTGGGGAGGCCATTTTTTCTTGAGTTACCAGGGCCCAATGCTGGAGGGCAGTATGGATGTGAATTGGCAGGGCCCGCGAGAAGGAGTCTTTAATCTTTGTGCTAGTGTACTTGTTTTCTAGCATAGTCTTGCGAGCAAGGAGCCCCTGCAGCTCAGAAGCAAAGCTAATGGGAGCAGGTGTTATGGCTTCGTGCAAGCCCGCAAGCTTGGCCTTGTAGAAAGCCTTGTAAAGGATTTGAAAACGGTTAGGGGTAATCATCCCAACACATTTACCTTGTGTGTTGTAAATGCAAGCCATGTATGCTTTGTAAATTTCTGGGAGGAGAAGGGGAGGTGGAGCACGAGGGTTGGGGCTTTGTGATTCAGTGTCTAGTGATGTTTGATTGGGGTTATGTTTTACTTTGTACTTGACAAGGTCAATATTATGCAGCCAAAATTCACTGCAACCAGTGGGTTTAATGTCTAATTGTGGGTTGGTGGGGTGTATGTCTAAGGTAATTTTATTGCGTAGTTCTGTGTCTAGTTTTTGCCTCCAAGTGTTAATAGCGTGAGGCTTATCAAAGCCTTGTCTTTCAAGGTTAGAAAGGACAGAGTCTGCTGTGGGTTGGGAAAGGTCTGGTTCGCTCTGCTTGGCTTCAAATTCGAGCAGACGCTGTTGGAATATAGGCCAGGTCTCTTTAGTTTCCTCAGGCTCCCAGGAGGGCATCCAAGTGACCTTTATGAGCTCCTCTCTAGACTGGCATTCTCTGTCAATTTTCTGTGCATTGTTAAGGCCTGCGCAGGCGGGACAAGCCCACGTGTCAGCTGCATCTATCTCTTGTCTTTGCCCATCAGTATAGCAACCAAGTTCTTTCATGCATTTCCAGTGGTACGTTCGCTGGCAAACATCACAGATATACATATCAAGGTAAGGAGGTTCAGAGTTAATAGGTTCATAGCCACCATGGTAATTGCATATTTGGCAGCAAGCACACTCAATATCAGTGCAAGCAGCAGTTGAGGTAGTTGCAGGCTGAAGGCCAGCTTTCTTGAAGAAAGGCAGGGCCCACTCCTCAATAATCATTGGGGCAAAATGGGTGTGGTATTGCACTTGATGGTGAATGAGGCTTCTCCATCCGTCTTTTTTATTGACCGTGCAGTTTCTCCAACCATCTATATGGGTTATGTCAAAATCATGGTTATATATAGCGTTGATAGCATGGCTAGCTGTTTTTGCTTTTGTAAGCTTGTGGACTGAGGTTTTCTTATAATTCCAGACCTCACAGGCTTGGCATAGCGAGCTGAGGGGGTTGATGACAGGAGGGGTCAGTTCTGTCTCTATGTGAAGCAACTTTTTCTTTTTGTTTTTGTGGTTATTAATTTGTGTATCAAGGCTGTGTGGAGTGTTTGGACAGGAAGGAGGGTTGCGGATTTTACCTGTATGGCCAGTATCTGTTGTGCATGGGGAGTTGGGCTGTGTTGGGATGTAGTTAACAGTGCTTTGACTGGCATTAGCTCCTGGATTATTCTGGCTAAGAGATCGAGACGTGGGAGTGGGTGTGTGTTTTAATGTTGAGCGTGTGCGCTTGCTGGGTGGCCCTTCCGTAGGTGAATCTTGTCCAGTGGGCATCAAAACATTAGAGCTAGCAGTATGTTGTGTTGAGGCATGAATTATTTGTGTAGGAGTGATGCTCAGCCTACACTTGGAGCGAGTTCTTTTATTAGGTGGCTCTTCTGTGGGTTTTGTTTCTTTGGCGGTCATTACTTCCTGAGTGATAGGACAAATTTCTTGTGTAGGAATGTTAGCTGTAGGGGCGGACAAGTTGGCTTGGTCATACCTGAGGCGGCGTCCAGTATGTTCGTGTCTGTAATAGGATGTGGAGCGAGGTTTTGGTGATGGCACAACTTGTGTGGTAGGGGTGCTGTTTGATTGGGAGCCTGCAAGAGGGTAGGTATGAATTAGGGTATCTGGTTCTACATCGAGGCCACTCACATGCGTGTTTTTGATAAGGCGGTAATGTGCAAGAGTGTTTGTTTCAGTGTTTTTGTAGGCAATGGTTTTTTGGATGGAGAATGTACTCAACTCTTCTTCCTGGGGGAGGTTAACCAGTGCTGCCAGTCTGTTGAGCGCTATGTTAACGTTGACCTTGGAGCATTTGGCTTGTAGCTGAGCTACTGTGATAATGTGAGTCTTACAAGGGGATGTGAGTTCATGGATACCATTAATTCCAAGGGCCATTAGGGGTTGCATTATGCAGGTTATGAGGGAGGAGAGATTGTGGGGAGGTGGTTTATGCAGGGAGAGGGCTTTATGGATGAGGTTCAAGTCCTCTTAGAACACAACTTCCTCGTCTTTCGTGAGGTGGAGCTTACTAGAGTGAATACTGACCAATTGGCAGGCACGCATGCAAAAGTTGAGCTGGCGTCTTATGTGCAGATTGGTTCCTTCTCGTTTGGTAAGATAGGATGTGGATAAGAGCTTAAGGTCCGCTATTTGCTTAGTGAGGAGATTGAGGCTCATGGTGCGGTGTCTAGTTGAGGGATCTTCTAGGCTAGATGTGAGTGCAAAAGCCAGGCGTCTGTGGTATTCTACACAAATTGAGGTGCGCCCTAGTCCAAAATTATCAGAATCTTCGCGAATCATAGCTGCTGCTGTGCTGTTCCAGAGTTTGTATTTATGTTTGATAATCCTGTCTATCATGGTGTCCCAAATGATGAGGTCTGCTGGTGTGCAAGGAGTAACTGCAAAAGCATAGGCAAGGCTAGGGATAATGGCTGTACGGACAATGTCAAGCGTTTGCCGTGGGGAAACATAGGAGGAGTCAAGGTTATCAAGCTTATTTCTGAGGTTACAGGTCATGCGTTGGATTTGATGCTTCCAAGTTAAGTCCATGGTGATTTGAACTCCAAGATAAAGAAAGGGTTCATGTGATGCAAGTGGGCCTTTTGTCTTTGGATTTCTATTTTTCCTTTGAGTTGTTGACAGAGAGCTTGAGATGGCGTCACCCCATTTTGATCTTTTCCAGGATGGCTGTGCAAAATGCCCGTTGCTTTAGTTTTGCTGCCAGATATAACAAGTGCAGCCCAGTCAGAGTAGAGAGTGAGTTTCCTGGCTTGTACTTTGAGGTCCTGGATTGTGCTAGTGGGGCAGAGAAGGTCGTCAGCAAAGGCAGCGCTGCTTAGTACGTTAGCAAGGTGAGTATCAGTGGCGTTTTGACCTGGGATGCAGCCGTGTTTGTAACCGCGTCCTCCTACATGTAGCCATCTTAAGAGGGGTTCCATGTAGAGGAGAAATAGGAAGGGCGAAAGTGTATCTCCTTGAATTGTACCTCTTTCAACAGGAAAATTTTCAGTGCTACGTCCTGAGGGCAATCTAACTTGGGTGGTGGCGTTTTCATAGAGATTTTTGACAGTGTCAATAGCATCAGTGGGGAAGCCCAAGTCATACATTATCCAGAGCATCATGTCATGGTCAGTGGTGTTGAATGTGGAGGTGAAATCTACAATGAGGGCGTAAATATCGTTCCCAAAAGTTTTGGCGTCTTCAAGTCCCATGATGACATTCTGGAGCTGGTGGATGGTGTCTTTTTGATTGCGAAAGCCAGCTTGAGTAGAGCTCAAAAGAGAGTGTGCTTCTGCATATTCGTAGAGTGTATTAGTGACCATTCTGGTCCACAGTTTGTAGAGCGTGTTTGCAAGCCCAATGGGGTTAGTAACCCTTGAACGGACGTGGGATTTCAAATGTAAGTTAGATGGAAGCTTTGTAGCCCACTGGTGGTTAAGGCCTAATTTGTTTTGGATTGATATTCTTACGGTTGGTTCTTGTGCAAGAAGGGGGCACATGCTGAGATGTTGTAACTTACAAGCTTTGGAAGCTTTCTCTGACTCAGAGGCCTCGCAGGCCGAGGGGTGGGTCTCGAGTTTGCTGGACAGGGCCTCTTGACAGTGGTGTCTTGGTTGTCCTTTGGTGAGACCCTTGCTAGCTTGCTAGTTAGGAACCTTTCCTTATAAGATATTAGTTATGCACGTGCAGCTATGTAACCCTATCCTATCCCAATGCACGTGGCCTTTTGGTTAGCATAGATTTTTTCTTTTTTTCTTTTTCATGAGTGTCCTAGGTGAAGGCCAAATTGCTGGAGTAGACTTCTGTGCTTGTTTTTTCATCTTGGTCTGAACTGATGGGGCTCACTCTCAGTTTCAGTGCTGAATGCTGGGTCTCTCCTTAATATACGCTGGCTGTTGCCCAGCAGTAAACTTTACTGTCCTGCAAAACGAGTCCCACAATCACCCAGTATAACCGCGTGTAAGGTATTTTCTTTTCCTTTTCCATTTTTCTAAATTATAAGGCCAAGCACGTCCCATAGACCCTGTGACCTCTTTACCATGGACCATGCTTTCTCAAAATCCAAACCAAAAGTCTGATTTTAAGCTACACTTAAGCTGTACACTCCTGTCATGCTCATCTGCAATTTGCAGTATGCCTTGCATTAAACGGCTGAGATATCATCAATGGTGCGCACTTCCTGTCAGAAATGCACATGCCATCCACCAACCCTATACAATGCCCAAATGCATGTACTTGGATCTTTTCCATCATGTCCTTCGCAACACTGCCAGATTCAGGTTGCAGGTTCACACTCTTTGAATTGAACAGGCTAATTGGTCCAGTAGCACTTCCCGGTCTGTGATATCTGTGATCCTGACATACAAGATGAAAGACATGTGCTGTTCAGATGTTCCAATCCCCAGGTCTGCTCTCTCTGTCAAAAGTGTGCCTCTCTTTTTGAGTACAGCTTCTCTTTTCTACATTTTCATATCTCCCACAGGATGCCCTGTCTAGGTACCATTCACCACGTGAATTCCTAGGATATTAATATTTTCTAAACCAGGATAACAACAAACTTGCTTTTTTCCTTTTATGCTCTCATGTGCATGTATGAACAGGCTAGCAGTCAAATGTCTTGGCTGAGGCCTTTTTCCCTTGTAACCTTTGTATGCCTTACACCCCAATTCCAAAGAATTTTTCTGTGCATGTTTAGAGGGGGCTGCATAAACAGAGAGAAATGCATTCTTGAAGTCATGCCTTGGCTACTTTGAAAAACCCTAAAGTAAAGGTGTAAAATGTCCCAAGAAAAATCCAACCTTAACGTTCATAGAGCATGAAAATAGTATGTGATTAGCACATGCAGAGCCTCCAAAATCACTACACTCCTACAAAACTGAAAATGCAGGAGAAATGTGTGACGCGTGTGTCAGTGTTAGCTTGCTGCCATTTCAACTACAAAGAGCCGTATCAATGCAGATCATCTCCCTGGTGAGAACAAAGCTTTACCACAGTGTCAGCTTGTCGATGTTTTCCTCGAACAAAGCCAACATGAAGTTATGCAGCCAAGCGTGGCTGTGGCATCAGGAGACGTGCACAGCTGATCTGAGCACACTGGAACAGAAAAGAAAAACGACGCAGGCGGAGCAATTGGCTCTTATGCCACACAAGCACGAGCATTTAAAACAGCTCCAGAGCAAATGTCCTCCACCAGAGCTCCAGCTTTTTGCGTCTGAAGTCCTCCCAGACCTCCTTGGTAGGGCTATACAGGCGGTACTGCTTGGTAGTGCTATACAGGTCCTCCCAGCACACCTAGGTAGTCGTCCTTGATGGTCCCGATGCAGAACTGCGAGATTTTTGTGTGAATGTACGGTTAGGAATCGGCGGCAGAAAGCATGGTTGACCCATGAGGAGGCGCGAATTTGCAAGGCAGCTTTGAAGATACAAAGGCTTGAGCAATGAGCTTGTTCAGATGGGATGCAGTGAGCCCTTTCCTAAAGAAAGTCAGCCGCTGGGTGCTGAAAACTACCAACTAGGAGCACAGGCCCGGGAAACATTGCAGCTGTTTTTAACACGTGAAGTTGAAAGTAAACATGCGTAAGCATGCTGCTGTGCCAGTTCTTCTGACAGCATGTGCCACGGGTACTTGGATGCTAGGACAGTGGCAACATGACTCCAGCCTGGAAGCAAACACACAATCCCTTTGCCCTCTTATGCATGGTTCAAACAAGCACTTATCAGTCCCACTCACAATATCGCTCTGGTCCATCTTTGTGCCCACGATGCGCAGCCGCACTTCACTCCCCTCCTGAATCTTTGTGAAGCCATCAGATGACTGCGTGCACGGTTTAAGTAAGACTTAGGACTGGGCACCACAAGCCGTCCTTCTGATTCCCGACCGTCAGGAAAACAGTATGAAGTGAGATCATACTCAACATTAAGCAGAGATCCTTCTAATAACAGCATGAGATGAGACCACGCTCAACATCAAGCAAAGACCATTATTGATAACAGCATGAGATGAGACCATGCTCAACATCAAGCAATCGCAGAAAGGAAGTGTGTGTGTGTGTGTTGGGATGGGGAGGCCCCACTGCTTTACTATGTACAGCCGTTCTGCATGTAGCAATCTGTTCCGCATGTAGCTGTGAAAATCATTGATGGCGAGGGGCTGCGTAGTGATGAGGGGGTGAGCTGACCTCATCCATCATCATTGAGCGATTGAAGTGGAGCAATCCATCGCCCACTGATGAAGTTCACCACCCTAGTGACCACCAGATAGCCCGTTGTCGTAAAGAAACCAGTGACACTTATGAGAACCACATGCAGAACAGCCAACCGTGCTGCGACTGTGGAACACCGCACCATTGACAGTTCACAGTGATGTGAACCACATGCAGAACAACCAGCTGTGCTCCAATTGTGGGACATCCCACCGTTGACCATGATATGAGCAACATGCAGACCCAGCTGTGCTGCTACTGTGGGTCACCAACAATCGGCAGTGATGTGAGGAACATGCAGGACAACCAGTTGTGCTGCAGCTGTGGCGGACTCCAGGAGTGTGTGTGTGTGTGTGCGCAGAGGGGTTGAAGCGCAGCAGTTATGCAACTAAGGGTGGCAACGTGGCCAAACAGCATAAGTAAGGGCAGAAGTGCGTCAATTACTGCTGACGTGTGGAAAGGAAGGCAGAATGGATGCAAGTGAGCAGAGGGTGCTTGCGCTTGCATGTAGCTGCCACACTCAATAAAGAGCAAGACAGACTTCGGTCACATGCGCCTCCTAGCACTTGACATCTGTGCCATGAAAAGCTTGAGGAGCCACATGGACAATGTATGAAAGAACACCTGACTTGCGTTGGGAAGCAGTCTGTCCGTAAGAGATACAGAACAATAATACACATATTATGAGCAGGAGATTCACGCATGGAGCTCAGGCATTCACTCACTTGGTAGCAGGGATCCCCAGTGGCTGTAAATTCAAAGTCCTCCGGTATTAACTGCATGAGCAGGCAAAAAAAAAGGCAGTCCAAGTAGCTGAATTTAGGGAGAAAAGAGAGTAAACTATCAGCAGCAGTTGCACCCTAATCACAAAAGCATGAACCAAGAACTAGAGAGGCAAGTATTCCAGCAAGTAAGCCAAACTACATTGGAGTGCAGTTACACCACAGCACGCTACCATCATCGTTGAGAAGCACCTAAAAGCTCCTCACACTCAACCACATCTGCCAACCTTTGACCCCTTGCATCCTTGGGCTCAATTATGAAGCCCTCCCCTTGATACACACCCTCAAATCTACTTGCCCCTGTGATCCCACTCACATGGTTGGACACAAAAACTTGCAGAGGTCCTGCTTCAGCAAAGAAACCCATCTGCAGGGCAAGGAAAAAGGAGCAACGGCTGGGGCAATTGCAGCTTACCCGCATGGACGATGGACAGTGACACAATGACTCAGACGAGCTAAGACTGACATGAGCAGTCTGAATTTCGGGTGGGATGGGCACCATAGAACGAGAGAAAGGACTGTTTGGCACTAGTGTCAAAGACATCATTTAATGTGTATGTACATGCAAAAGCCACGTTGGCTGCGAGCAGGGGCTTGAATGAGTCATGTTTGAAACAGCATCAGCATGCTGTGACCATGAAAGACAAGCGCGAGGGTTGTGTATTGGCGTGAGCTCGCTTGCACATGCATGCGTGCGTATGTGTGCGTGTGCGCGTGCACATGTGTGTATGTTAGTGAATGTGTGCATGTGTGTGTGCATGCACGTGCGCATGCGTGCGCTTGCATTTCTTCTGTACATTTCACATTGACGCATCTGATTTTCTTCAGCAGTTTGGAGAGGAGTGCCACGATTCGCAGGAATACCTTGTTGACAGAGGTAACTGATGTATCAAGAACCTCTCCTTTGTAAGGCCTGAACACGAGGGCCTTGTACATCACTTGGAAGGTGGCAAAGCCAGTTCCATCTTGCCGGATGACACCCTGCCAACACAGCATTTTGAAGGCATCAAAGAAAAATCTATCTGAAAAGATGGTTAGGTAAGATGAACCCAATATTTAATATATAAAGGCATTGTTTATGATTCCATCCTGTCGGATGACTCCCTGCCAGCACAGCATGACAAAGGCACTGCACAGCATTTTGGAGGCAGCGTACAGCACAGCATGACGAAGGCACTGCACAGCATTTTGAAGGCAGCGTACAGCACAGCATGATGAAGGCAATGCAAAGGCTCAGGGGATTATTGATGGCATTGGTGGATCTTTGTCCTGGCAGTTTGGATGCTTCGTGTGAGGCAACGACTCTGATGTTTCACGTGCACAAAACAAGACAAAAACTACACAAAACCAAACCATCACAAGGACTTGTCAGATTCAAACACCTGAAGTCTTGGGGGATTGAAGTGCTGTGCATTCGCTTAGCAGTAGGTTCTTACACCCAAGCTGCTTGCACCTCGGAAAACCTTGCTGATGATGACACCTCGACACTTAATTTTAATGGCTATACTAGCATGCACCTTCAGCTAGCAGACGTGCTGGTACTGAGCAGCAAACCCTGAGAGCTGTCCTATATATGTACTGGCAATTTACTGGTTGCTGCACTTTACGGTGAAAAAGACTTCTTGCAAACCACAAGTACAAATTTGGCGAGGGCCTGTCGCATGAGCATGGTACTATTCAACTCATGACCAAATATTTTTGAAGGGATGCACCTCAGAGCTCAAGGAGCACATTGGAAGCCTGCTTCAAGACATTTTGCTGCAGTCTTTAATTTCCATGCCGAGTGTCTAGGGGTGCATGAGGCAAAATCGTCCTAGGACGAAGCAAATTTAGGCTTTGCTCACCGGGCTCACAGACACTATCTGGCTCACTGCCACGACATAGCCAAATCTGCCGTTGCAGGTACCTTCTACCTGCATGGTGATAGGAGAAGGAGCGAGTCAGTGTCTGCTGTAACTGTGCTGCGCATGCAGGGAACCATGTTCCGTTCCTCCTCTTGCCTCTTGAATGAGCTTCTCCTCCACATGCTGCCTGAGGTTCTTGCCAAACCACTTTGGTGCAACATCAAGGTCTTTGTACAGCACAAGGTTGTAGAACATCGCTGCACAGAAACAATAATTTGGTCCTACTCCATCCTTCTGTACATTGTAACTATCTTATCATTTACAAGGACAGATGTGTGAATTAAGAAATGAACTGCATGTGCGCGATAATGTGCGATCTGGAAGTGTGTTTAATCGCTTTCTGTCAATCTACTGAACACGATCGTGCTTGCAGCAGGGAGACACTTTATACTTTTTACAATTGGAAATCTCGGAAACCCTCTGATATCTGCTCTCTCTCTCTCACACACACACACACACACACACACACACACACACACACACACACACACACACACACACAAATACACACACACACACGCACACACAAATACACACACACACACACACACGCACGTACGCACGCACGCACGCACGCGCGCACACACACACACACACACACACACACACACACACACACACACACACACACACACACACACACACACACACACACACACACACACACGCGCACACACACACACACACGCGCGCGCACACACACACACACACGCACATGCACATGCACATGCACATGCACGCACGCGCGCACACGCACTCACACACACACCCTAATTGGGTCATTCTTAGTGATTTGGAGTCCTTTAATGAAAAAACATCATTGCAAAAGAAATGTAGTGAAGAGACCCAGTAGTCCAGAAAGAATAAAAGAAAATTATGCAGGCAGAGGAAACACTCCCTACATCAATAAAGGAAAATGAGACACACTGGCTCAGAGGAGTGGCCAGCCCACCACAAAGCTGCAAAACAGAAAGTGCTCATGGGGACCTGGATGGTAACTTGCAGAATCTGGCTGTGAGAAGTTTGACTGTTGTCAATAGCACGCCTTATGATAGCAAGCTTGTTGGCATACATTATGTGCATTATGTACTACTAATTAGAAAAGAAAATTACGTAGGCAGAGGAAACTCTCCCTACATCAATTAAGGAAAAGGAGACACATTGGCTCAGAAGAGCCGTGAGCCTCCTCCACCACAAAGCTACAAAGAAGAAAGCTAATGGGGATCTTTAGGGTTACTGGAAGCACCCGGCTCCAGAACCTGACAAGGGTTACAAGGGAAAAAGGCCTCAGTCAAGACGTTTGACTGCTAGCCTGTTCGTAAATACACATGAGTTCATGAAGAAAAAAAGGAAGTTTGTTGTTATCCTGGTTCAGAAAAATATTGGTATCCTGGGAATTCACATGGTGAATGGTGCCTAGACAGGACATCCTGTGGGAGATGTGGAGGCGTAGGAAAGAGAAGTTGTGCTCAAAAAGTGAGGCATACTTTTGACGGAGAGAGCAGACCTGGGGATTGGAGCATCTGAACAACACATGTTTTTCATCTTGTATGTCATCAGAATCACAGATATCACAGACCGGAGAAGTACTATTGGACCAAGTAGCCCGTTCAACTTGGAGAGCGTGTACCCGCAGCCTGAATCTGGCAGTGTTGCAAAGGACATGATGGGGAAGATCCAAGTACATTTATTTAGGCATTGTATAAGGTGGGTGAATGGCATGTGCATTTCTGACAGGGAGAGCGCACCATTGATGGTAAGTCTGTCGCTTGCTGTTGCTTACTCTTGGATCAGGGGCTGTGAATTGGTTCCAATAGCCCAGGTGTCTAGATCTCAGGTCCACCACAAATTGACTGAGGTTCACAGGGTCACAAGCCATAATTTGACGTTTCATTAGATCCGAGTGAGCCAAACCATCCAGCGCAGATGATATATGATACATAACAGGATGGGCATGAAGTTTGCGAGCAAGTTCATTGGCACGTTGGTGGTTAAGTCCTAGTTGTTTAGACTGGTTACGAGTGTGCTCAGTATAACGGGTCCCACCAACACCCAGAAGGATGGCATGTTTTGTGAAAACTTTTCCACTTATATTCTTGCATAGATCTACATGCTGTCGCTGTGCCGTCTCCAACTGTTGCCCAGGCCTCGTATCTTCACAGTATTTAGTTTCTATTAAGTGTGCATGCCGCTGGTTTGCACTCCGTTGATGGGGTTTTCTAACGCGGGTGGCTGTGTTGGACCTGTGTGTTGTGCTGTGCCTGCTGCGTAACACATAGTATGAGCAGGAGGAACAAGAAGAAGTGAGTTTGACATGCTACTAGCCTAGTAGGGAGTAATCAGTATAGCATCAGGACAACTGAATGAGTCTAGATTTGTTTGGAAACTTACAAAGAAGCCCTTTCAGAATAAAGCCTTTCTGGTACTCCCCTATTCCCCCGCCTGTGATGTGAGCGATGCAGCTTGCCCTCTAGAGGGGAAATATGCCACATGCTCTTAGGTCCTCTGGGTTTTCACTCTCCATAACTCCCCAAATGGCTCCTTCTTCATCTTTCATCCAACGTGTACAGTCCTTTGGAAGAATTACATTATGAACTCTGGCCTTTTGCTTTTGTCACAAAACGTTTCATTAACCTTGTAGTGGTGTTCAGGTCCCGAGGCGACTTTCACCAAATGAGTTCAAATTTTGACAATAGGTGTACATTGGAACCTGGGCCGGAGGCCCTAAGGGGCCATTAGGAGTGGCCAGAATTCTTGGTGTGGAATTTGGTTACAAGGAAGACTTAAGCTGACGAGCCCCAATCGACTTTTATCATCGTAAAAATTTGTTCGGAATCCGAAATTCGTGGTCCCAAACCATCGTCAGCCACCTCAGCTCATAAAAACCAGATAGAACAGTTGCTATTTTTGCGGAGTCTCCAATTCGCACGGTTTAGTAAGGACCTGCGGAGCGATCTACGTCTGGAGCGGAAGCCGGATTCCGCGAGCTGGGCCATAAAAATTTGGCAGAGCGATTAAATTATTTTATTTGCATTCATTCATAACCGCTTGTGCTTCGCCAGATTGCAGCAGATTGCTCTGCGAGCTGATGGAGCGGAGTATGCGGATGTGGTGTCAGGAGCCGTGGGCACCGTTTTGCTCAGCGGAAAATACTGAAAATGAATATCTAATTTTTATAATCAGCCGTGAGCATTTGGCGCTCCAGGAAATGCGAAGCTTTGGCGCTTGTGTAGACCCGCTGCAACTGCGCGTTGTGCTTTCATAATAATAATATAATAAAAGATTTGACATTCCCAGCAGCAGTAAGGGCCCAGGTTCCCGGCGTAGCGCCTAAGCGAAGCATGTTTTGGAACCTGGGCCTTAAGGCCCGGAGGTTCCTTTAGGACCTAGCAAAAATTTGGTGTGGCGTTTTGACATAAGGCCACTTTAGGCTAGACGAGACCCAATCGACTTTTATCATCGTAAAAATTTGTTCGGAATCCGGAATTCGTGATCCCAAACCATCGTCAGCCACCTCAGCTCATAAAAACCGGATGAAACAGTTGGGTTATTTGCGGAGTCTCCAATTCACACGGTTTAGTAAGGACCTGCGGAGCGATCTACGTCTGGAGCGGAAGCCGGATTCCGCGAGCTGGGCCATAAAAATTTGGCAGAGTGATTAAAATATTTTATTTACATTCATTCATAACCGCTTGTGCTTCGCCAGATTGCAGCAGATTGCTCTGCGAGCTGATGGAGCGGAGTATGCGGATGTGGTGTCAGGAGCCGTGGGCACCGTTTTGCTCAGCGGAAAATACTGAAAATGAATATCTAATTTTTATAATCAGCCGTAAGCATTTGGTGCACTAAGGAATGCGAAGCTTTGGCGCTTTTGCGGACCCGCTGCAACTGCGCGTTGTGCTTTCATAATAATATTATAATAAACGATTTGACATTCCCAGAAGCAGTAAGGGCCCAGGTTCCCGGCGTAGCGCCTGAGCGAAGCATGTGTTGGAACCTGGGCCGGAGGCCCTAAGGGGCCATTAGGACCCAGCAGAATTCTTGGTGTGGAATTTGGTTACAAGGAAGACTTAAGCTGACGAGCCCCAATCGACTTTTATCATCGTAACAAAAGTTTCGGAATCCGGAATCCGTGGTCCCAAACCATCGTCGGCCACCTCAGCTCATAAAAACCGGATGGAACAGTTGCTATTTTTGCGGAGGCTCCAAAGCCAACGCTTTCATAAGGACCCGCGGAGCGATCTACGTCTGGAGCAGAAGCCGGATTCCGCGAGCTGGGCCATAAAAATTTGGCAGAGCGATTAAGTTATTTTATTTGCATTCATTCATAAACACTTGTGCTACGCCAGATTGCAGTAGATTGCTCTGCGAGCTGATGGAGCGGAGTATGCGGATGTGGTGTCAGGAGCAGTGGGCACCGTTTTGCTCAGCGCAAAATGCTGAAAATGAATATCTAATTTTTATAATCAACCGTGAGCATTTGGTGCTCCAGGAAAAGCGAAGCTTTGGCGCTTTTGCGGACCCTCTGCAACTGCGCGTTGTGCTTTCATAATAATAATATAATAGAAGATTTGACATTCCCAGGAGCAGTAAGGGCCCAGGTTCCCGGCGTAGCGCCTGAGCGAAGCATGTGTTGGAACCTGGGCCGGAGGCCCTAAGGGGCCATTAGGAGTGGCCAGAATTCTTGGTGTGGATTTGCACATAAGGCCACTTTGGGCTGGACGAGACCCAATCGACTTTTATCATCGTAAAAATTTGTTCGGAATCCGGAATTCGTGATCCCAAACCATCGTCAGCCACCTCAGCTCATAAAAACCGGATGAAACAGTTGGGTTATTTGCGGAGGCTCCAAAGCCAACGCTTTCATAAGGACCCGCGGAGCGATCTATGTCTGGAGCGGAAGCCGGATTCCGCGAGCTGGGCCATAAAAATTAGGCAGAGCGATTAAGTAATTTCATTTGCATTCATTTGTGATCGCTTGTGCAGGGCCAGATTGCAGCAGATTGCTCTGCGAGCTGATGGAGCGGAGTATGCGGATGTGGTGTCAGGAGCCGTGGGCACCGTTTTGCTCAGCGGCAAAAGCTGAAAATGAATATCTAATTTTTATAATCAGACGTGAGCATTTGGTGCACCAAGGAATGCGAAGCTTTGGCGCTTTTGCGGACCCGCTGCAACTACGCGTTGTGCTTTCATAATAATAATATAATAAAATATTTGACATTCCCAGGAGCAGTAAGGGCCCAGGTTCCCGGCGTAGCGCCTGAGCGAAGCATGTATTGGAACCTGGGCCGGAGGCCCTAAGGGGCCATTAGGACCCAGCAGAATTCTTGGTGTGGAATTTGGTTACAAGGAAGACTTAAGCTGACGAGCCCCAATCGACTTTTATCATCGTAACAAAAGTTTCGGAATCCGGAATCCGTGGTCCCAAACCATCGTCGGCCACCTCAGCTCATAAAAACCGGATGGAACAGTTGCTGTTTTTGCGGAGGCTCCAAAGCCAACGCTTTCATAAGGACCCGCGGAGCGATCTACGTCTGGAGCGGAAGCCGGATTCCGCGAGCTGGGCCATAAAAATTTGGCAGAGCGATTAAATTATTTTATTTGCATTCATTCATAACCGCTTGTGCTTCGCCAGATTGCAGCAGATTGCTCTGCGAGCTGATGGAGCGGAGTATGCGGATGTGGTGTCAGGAGCCGAGGGCACCGTTTTGCTCAGCGCAAAATGCTGAAAATGAATATCTAATTTTTATAATCAGCCGTGAGCATTTGGTGCACTAAGGAATTTGAAGCTTTGGCGCTTTTGCGGACCCTCTGCAACTGCGCGTTGTGCTTTCATAATAATAACATAATAAAATATCTGAAATACCCAGCAGCAGTAAGGGCCCAGGTTCCCGGCGTAGCGCCTGAGCGAAGCATGTGTTGGAACCTGGGCCTTAAGGCCCGGAGGTTCCTTTAGGACCTAGCAAAAATTTGGTGTGGCGTTTTGACATAAGGCCACTTTGGGCTGGACGAGACCCAATCGACTTTTATCATCGTAAAAATTTGTTCGGAATCCGGAATTCGTGATCCCAAACCATCGTCGGCCACCTCAGCTCATAAAAACCGGATGGAACAGTTGCGTTTTTTGCGGAGGCTCCAAAGCCAACGCTTTCATAAGGACCCGTGGAGCGATCTACGTCTGGAGCGGAAGCCGGATTTCGCGAGCTGGGCCATAAAAATTTGGCAGAGCGATTAAATTATTTTATTTGCGTTCATTCATAACCGCTTGTTCTTCGCCAGATTGCAGCAGATTGCTCTGCGAGCTGATGGAGCGGAGTATGCGGATGTGGTGTCAGGAGCCGTGGGCACTTTTTTGCTCAGCGGAAAATGCTGAAAATGAATATCTAATTTTTATAATCAGCCGTGAGCATTTGGTGCACTAAGGAATGCGAAGCTTGGGCGCTTTTGCGGACCCGCAGCAACTGCGCGTTGTGCTTTCATAATAATAATATAATAAAAGATTTGACATTCCCAGCAGCAGTAAGGGCCCAGGTTCCCGGCGTAGCGCCTGAGCGAAGCATGTGTTAGATATATATTGAGTGCTGCATACTTGGAATTTCGAAAATTGGCCCAGGGGGTGATCTGGGTGCCCTTAAAAATTCAGATCACCCTCAGATCACACATTTCTCACAATTCCAGGCCAATGCCTTTATGAATTTTAGAGTAAATCCATTTGTTGGAAGCGTGTCTTTAAATGCTCTCTGTTGGTATGCTGCTTGTGTGATTTGACAGCCACACGGGCTTGCAACGCTCAAAAATGTGAAAATTTTTGCTGTTTTGCACCATAAGCCTTGACAGTCAGCCCCCAAAAAGACCGGCAACATACTTTTTTGGCCCAAGAACCTGGATGTGTGATCATTGGTCAATAATAAATCAGCTGGTAAAACCTGGAGTGGAAAAATGAAGGGGCTCAGCTGCTGCTCTGTCCCTGTCATGTCCCTGTCATGTCAAATTATCTGTATCATACACCTCTGTTTGTGACAACACTCGTCCCCTCGTCCCCTCTCATTGCTTTGCCCCTCACATCTGCTTTGCCCCTCTTTATCCACATGCTTTAGTCAGTTTCGTTGCCGCTATCATCACAGTCAGCCGAGTAGCTACTTTCGCTGCTAGAGTCGCTGCTGCTGGCCTCTTTGTACATGGTCAGTGGCTGCACCAGCGTGCACTGCCTGGCTAGGCGAGGTTTGCTCGTGCGTGTTGTTGGCTCTTTGCTTTCTTGCTGCTGCTGCTGCTGCTGCTGCTGCTGCTGCTGCTGCTGCTGCTGCTGCTGAGAGGGCTGCTGTTGCTGCTGCTGAGAGGGCTGCTGCTCTTGCTGCTCCTGCTGTGGTTGTTGCTGTGGCTGCTGCCGCTGCGTAGCTAGCTTTGCCGCCTTTGTCTGCTGCTTTTGCTCGGTAATCTCTCGCGCCGCTGCTCGTGCTGCTTCTGCTGCCACCTCAAGCTTCTCAGTTGACCACTTTGCATCGAGCAGTTGCGCCGTTACCTCTGCCTGGTTGAGCGTGAGGACTTCAGCTGCAAGTCCTTCTTGCTGCTGTGGCGGCTCTTCCTGCTGCTGCTGCTGCTGCTGCTGCTGCTGCTCTTCCTGCTGCTGCTGCTGCAGCAGGCCAAGCAATGCTGCTCGTTTGAGGCATATGTAGCGCATCTCTTGCACCAAGCGCACACGCTTGGCTCCAGGATCCTTCTCCCTGCGCTGTGCTGCTTCCCTGGCCTGCTGCTCGGCTGACTCTGCGCCTTGCCCCCCACGCCTCTTGCGCCCCCTGCTGCTAGACTGAGCCTTCTTTAGTGCAGCCTGCAGCATGGGTGCAAAGATGCCGCCTGCTGGGCTTGCTTCTCTGCGCTGCATGCTCCTCTGCCTTGGCTCGCCATTTTGCCCAGTTGCTGTCCGTGACCTGCAGCTTGTCCTTGCTTTTTGAGACAGCCAGGAACTGTTGCTGCGCTGACATCTGGATGGTGTGCATGCCGCGGGACATACGGACTTTGTTGATTGTCCGCTCCGTCTCCATGCTGTGCACGGTCCCAAACAGGTACAGCATGTGCCAGCGGTCAAGTGCAGGGCTCAGGCTGTACCCATTGATGCTGAGGTGCTCGGGGCTAGCTGCCTGCTGCAGGCAACCTGCAGAGCTGAGCTGATGGCTGCAGCATGATCAGAGCAATCGAAGAAGCCTAAGCTGCCAGCTGTGTTGCGCAGGTGCTCTTCCCGTGACCATTTAGGGATGGGGGGCTGCTTGCAGCAGTGGGGGCAGCTGGGGGGGCACGCTCTCCCTGTGGCGTCGCTGCTCAGGTGGCAGTCAAGCTGAAATGCCCCAAACCCACCCTCCTCTCCCTTCCCCTCCGGATCCCAATAGCTAGCAATGCGGAATTGATTGGGAAGGGCAGACAGAATGTGCTGGGCATGATTGCGGATGTAGGTTGCTTGGTGGAAAAAGAAGTGCTGAATGCGGAGTTGGATCTCCCCGCTCCACTCCTCCCCTGTCAGCTCGTCCCCTGTGACCATGAGCCCTTGCTCTGATGCTGTGAAGCCTGCTGCTGCAGTTTCCTGCTCTTCCTGAGGCTGAATCTCTGCTGGCCCCCGATCCCGCACAGCCTCCCATCTGTCTCATCACAGCCATACCTACTGACAGCGGCTTGCTCAACTTCCTACGCTTTGCAGGCTGCCGTCCCTCCTCTTGCTCCGCCTCCCCCTGCTGCAGCTCCAAAATGCCTTCACCCTCCCCATCTGCATGCAAGACAAATTCCCCTGACCCTTCCACCCCATCCTCTGCATCTGTCACTACTGCACCCTCTGCACATGCTGTATCTTCTGCATCTGTCACTGCTGGCTGTAGAGGCAAGGCGTGGCGTGCTGCATGCATTATGAAGCATGCACTATGGAGTTGCGGCTGCTGCTGCTGTGAAGTGTGGCTGGTGCTTGGTGTTGCTGCTGCCGCTGGTGGTGGTGGTGGTGGTGGTGGTGATGGTGGTGGTGGCGTAGGTGCACTCCTACCCCTACCCCTTCCCCTTCCCCTCCCTCTGCCCCTCCCACTTGGATGCTGTGCTACTTCTTGAGCTGTTGCTGCTGCTGTGAGGGTTGATTTAGCTGAGGGGATGGCTGGGAAGATGGGAGGTTGTGTGGGAACACAGCGTCTGGGTCTGTTTCGAACTGCAGCACCGCTGCTGCTGCTGCTCCTGCTTCACAGACCTTGGCGCGCCTGCGCACACATGGTGTGCAAGCCCACAGGCCATGCAGACGGCTGGCTGGGTCGTGGAAGGTAGGATGCAGGGGGGCTGTGCCGAGGTCAAGCTTGCCTGCCGTGTACCTGCTGCTGTGGCTGCTGCTGCTGCTGCTGCTGCCCTCTGCTGCATGCTCCACCACCGTCTGCCATGCATCAAACAGCTTCCGCCCTTCCAGCTTCCCCTTGCATCCTCCTAGGCAGCAGCAAGCCAGCTCCACACGCTGCTCCGCGGGTAGGCGTGCATACTCAGCACCCAGAAGGGGGTGTTGAAACCTTGTCATCTGTATGTGGTCACATGATGGAGGAGATGGTGTCTGTTCCAAGCCGTGCCGGAGCAGAAACTTGCACATGCATTGATAACATAAAAAGCTACTTTTGTGAGGAGCAGCTGAGGGCGACACTGGGCGCAGCTTCATTTGGGGCAGCTATTCTGCACAGCCTCCCAATGCGCATATCTCAGCACACCAACCTGGCGCTAGCCGTCAGGCGCCGCGCGCCGCGCCCTGGGTGCCTCACATGCACTCACAGGTGTACATGGGCACCATCCAGGACAGGTCCTGCAAGGTTAGAAGCGGCGCATGGTCAGCTGTGCTATGTTTTGCCTCTTGTAGATCAGCATGCATGGGGTGTATCAGATGTGCTACAGTGACAATCCCAGGCTTCAAATGTGTGCAATTTCATCTCCTCAACTCATGAATATACTTTTTAAGTGCTGGGGTGCACTGATCAGGTCATCACAGGTGCATGCGCACGCGTCTGGTCCTCTTACACCAAGGAGGCTTCTTCAACGCGCAGCTGCTGCAAGTTCTTGCATATGATGACCTTCCACACACCTTGAAGAAGGTCTGGGCCAAAGTGGGGCAGGCTGTCCGGGCTGCTGCTAGCTCCAGGGTGCTGCTCCTGGCTGTCCGAGGCTCTGCTAGAGTCGCTGCTGCTGCTGCTGCTGTGTAAACCGCTGGCTCAAAATTAGAACATTCATTATTTAAATAACAAAGACCAAACGTGTCCCAAAAACGGCAGGTTTGGTGGCCCGTCAAGGAGGCGATGTCGCGAAACCTGTCAAAATTTCGAATCTCACAGCTGGTGCACCGGGGCTCATAAAACAAGTGCAGACGGAATTTTTAATTTACATTTAATAAGTTCGATTGCTCAGCTTGACCTGCCGGTGTTTTTTGGTGGCTGGTCCGATCTATGTCTGGGCACCCCCCTCCTGTATCTCCCCAGCCACTGCACCATCCCAGATTCTGAGACCAGGTTTGTCAACCAATTTTGCACCATAAAACTGCTCATCAAGTCAAAAATGGATTTGCAGCAACTTGGTCTGGGGGTGAACACCACTACCTTGTAAGCTGCTAATATTTAGCAACAAATTTAGCAGTTAAGGCAACAGGGCTTCTGCTGAATGCATCTAAGCTTTAAACATGGAAAGTCATGAAGAGCTGAAATTTTCAAGAGAAAAATTATGTCTAAAGCATCAATGGACATATGCATGTCCGCAAGCTCACCAAACTACTAGATGTGACATGCAGAGAGGGGTGTAGCTTTGTGCACCATCATGGTGCACTACAATGATTGTAGTGACGAGCGTGCTGTTACGAGAGTGTGCTGTGAGTTAGTTGAGTTAATTGTACCAGTCAGAAAATTATGTAGGCAGCGGAAACTCTCCCTACATATATTAAAGGAGAGGAGATGTATAGGCTTGAAAGATCCATGAATCCCCTCCACCTTCAAGCAGGAGTAAAAAGGGCAAAAAGGGTGATCGGGGATCAGGAGGGTTGCTGGAAGCACCCAGCTCCAGAACCTGGCTAAGAGAAGCCTCCACCGAGTGCAAGTCTAGTGGCAACGAGTTTGTGGGTGTCCATCAGATGAAAAATTTAGGCCTCGGCCACCAACGAACTAGCAAGCTTGCATGTGAAGTCCATGCACATTCTGTGAAGTACGCCCTCAAACTTGTAACCGCTAGGCACATTACTGAAAACAAGAATACTTCTCATAGCCAGACTCTGAAGCCGGGTGCTTCTAGTAACCCTCCAGACCCTCATCATGAGGGCTAATGATTAGCACTTTCTGCTTTGTAGCTTCGTGGTGGAGGGGGCTCACGGCTCTTCTGAGCCAACGTGTCTCCTTTTCCTTAATTTATGTAGGGAGAGTTTCCTCTGCCTACATAGTTTATCTTTCTTTCACAGAATGTGCATGCAATTTTAGTGCAAGCTTGCTAGCTCGTTGATGGTCAAGGCTTACTTTTTAAATTGATTCAATATGAATCATGATGGCGTGTTCATTATGACGAGCCCCACCAACACCAAAGAGGACTCCTCGGATGGTGTGTGATGTCACAGCTTTCCCACTTATATTCTTGCCAAGGTCTGCATGCTGCCGCTGTGCCGCTTCCAACTGCCAGTGATGCCCAGGTCTTATGTCTTCAGTGTTTAATTTCAATATTTCAAAAAGTGCTTGTGCCACTGGTTTGCATTTAGCAAACGGGGCTGTCTTTCGTGGTATCTATCCTTGTAATTGCACAGCTGAGCCTGTTCTGATCGTGGGATGTTAAGACGCTGTTCTAGCTGTTTCATTTTCCCAGCCTGACACCATTCTCCTGGCAGGACTTGCTTCACCAGTCACACTCACTTGTTGTAGTGCAATAATCCAACAACTAGCCTTCTCAGAAGCAGACAACTCCCCCCTCTGTAACTGATCCTGAGATCAATGCTTTCCAAAATCAAGATTTGTACATATTTTTTAAGTTTTTGTTAGAGTCGGTTTAAGTTTTTGATGCTGGTTGGGAATGTTTTACTCACAGGGTGTAAACATTGAGTCATGTCAAATATGGCATCCGAGCGCCACAATATTGCCAACAGGCTTCTTTTTAGAAGTGCCAGCAAAGGCTCTCTTGGGGCAGACCTTGCCTCCATGGACATTGGCAGCGCAGATCGTCTTGTTTTACAGAACTTGCAGACTCCTAAATTCTATTGTAGTACTCAACAAAAAGATCCCTAAATCCATCTTCCCTCGTGGTTTCCCTGTCAAACAAAGGCTCGCTTCTAGTCGCCCAGATGCAATGTTGTAGTTGTTCCAATGAAAAGAGTGTCAGGGACCGATTCCTGGTATCCGTTGAGAAGTAGAGGGGGACGTGGGGGGAAAAGGGAGCACTCAGCGGCAGCCACAGCCACTCCGCCTGCTGCCGAGATCCCTCAACCTAGCCAGCTCCTTCCAGAACAGAGACACATCCACAAGATGGATGTCAAATACTGCAAAGACACCAGATCCAAGAAAAAGAAAAAGAAAAGACAACGCAGGCAGTGGCAATAATCCTTACATCAATAAAGGAAAGGGGGATACCTAGGGCCAACTTGGAGGCACTGCGTAACCCCTTCATCAAGAGAAGCAAAAGAAAAATCAATGGGGATCAGGAGGATTACTGGCAGTAGCCCTGCCTGATCTTAGTGATGAGAGTTGAAAGGCGTCTAAACAAGAGTGCATATGTTCAGGCCCAAGAATCAGCTTGAGGCCTCCAAGCAGTAACACCGTAATCTCTGTCGCGATCTTGAAAGGGCCTTTGCTCAAGTCGCCCTCCATACCATTTTGTTAGGCGTGGGCGGGGTCATCTACAGCCCTCACACTCTGGAGCCCCTTGAAGGGCTTGGCCTTGACATTCATGAAGCCACCAAGCTTGCTTTATAGCTTCATGCTCATTCTGTCCAGTATGCATACAAATTTGCTAACACCAGACGCGCTCTTGAGAAGACTTCCTTCAGCTCTCATCACCGAGATCAGGCAAGGGGTCCTGCTAGTAACCCTCCTGATCCACATTCACTTCTTCCTTGTTTCTCTTAGTGAAGGGGATACACGGTGTCCCGGCCCTAGGTATCCTCTTTTCCTTAATTGATGCTGTAGGCCAACCCCTCGTGACCCTTATAACTTCAAGTTAGAGGCTGACATCTCCCCCCCCCCAAATTTGGCAAAAACGTGTTTTTTATGCTCAGCACATAGGTGGGCAATGACCTGGCATACTCAAGCTTGGCTGCAAAATGTAGCCTGTTTCTGCTCTTTATGCACTGGAGCTTTACAGTCCCAGTTTTCGGCGTGTATGCCTAATAAGCCACGGCATGCACCCTTCTTTTTGCCTGCCAAGTCTCCAATCTGTTGCACCAAATTGGATGCGTGGTTTTCAGTGATTGGAATACTTGTATAAAAAAACATATGTTTGGTTTTTACCCCGGTAGGAGCGCTCTGCATCCACTCTTCATCCTGAGGCACTTAAGACATGCTGCAAGAAAGCTCAAGCCATGGCAATCACCTAGGCTGCATGCTGCCTTCATTGACTTCTCTCAAGCCTACAACACTGTGCCCCGTCTGCAACTCTGGGACCATCTACAACGCATTGCCATGCCTGCATTACTTCTCCGGGCAATTAAGGAAATGTACCAGGATGATGAATATATTCTGATGGATGGGGATAAAAGGGCAAGTGTGCGTCCAACAGATGTAGTCAAGCAAGGTTGTCCCCTGTCCCCTCTCCTGTTTTCTCTATAAGAAAAAAGAAAAAACTACGTAGGCAGAGAAAACTCTCCCTACATCAATTAAGGAACGAGAGACACATTGGCTCAAAGAGCCGTGAGCCTCCCTCACCAGAAGATGAGAGGGGAGTTAATGTGGATCAGGTAGGTTTCTGGCAGCACGCTGCTCCAGGGCACCAGTGTTATGATGAGTGCTTTTATTTTCAATGGCACGTCTGGTAGAGGTAAGTTTGTGCGCAAATTTTACAGAATGGGCATGGAGTTTTCTTGCAAGTGTTTCAGATCTCTGTGAGTCAATCCCTAATTTTTTGAATTGATATGGGCAGAGATATTAGTGAAGGTATCAGAGGTGCTGTGACAGGGGATGGAGTGAATGGCGTTTCATACATGCTATATGCAGACGATCTGAGTTTAACTACCAATGACCCAGGTGAAATGCAAGTTATGCTGAATAGATAACGAGCTTATGCAATGAGAAAGGGGCTGACTGTCAATACATCAAAGTCAGAGGTCATGCATTTTAATAGTAGGTCGTGTTCTTCTCTGCCTACTTTCATGTGTGGAGACGTGGCTCTTCCAGAGAAAGAGCAGTTTAGATACCTCGGTATGCTTGTGGACAAGCACATGAATCTGAAGATGTCTGAGGAGCATGCAGTGCGGCCTTACATGGCTGCCCAGCAAAGGATTAAGGAATTTGTGCATGAACATGATCTAAAGAATAGGCCGCATGCTCTGATTTGGCTCTCTAACTTACTTGAAGGTGTATGGCATTCCGGCTGGGATGTACGCATGCCAAGTGTGGGGAACAGAGTACTTACGAGAAGGCAGTGAATTCAAAAGCCATTTGCAGAAAAGGCAATTATGCTCTTTAAGGCGTTTTCTAGGTGTAAAGAGTACTGCCACGAACTGGCCAGTATTGAGAGAGTGTGGTCAAGAGCCCTTACAGTTTTATTGGTGTAGGGCTACTGTTAAATTTTTCAACAATATGCTCAATTCTAACAGTAAAACACTACGCCAAGTGCTGAAGGCAGATTTACACCTTGCTGATATGGATGCGTCTTATTGGTCTGCACATGTGTCTAAGTCATTTAATGGCATGCGCAATGAGGTGTTTAAAATTACTGAGTGCTTCCAAGATACCCATGCAGGATTTTTTAGGGGATTTGAGGTACAGACAGCAGAAGGTTTGGAGGGAAGCAGAGGCCCTAAGTCCCCGAGAGGTGAACAGAAAAGCAGTGACTTACCATCATTGGTGTGGGAAACCTTTGAATCAAACAGCACGCACACCCTTCTGCATCCCATCATATTTATTTAAGGATCTGGATAAAGGAGTCATGAGGAATGTGAGTAGGTTTAGGCTTCGTGCCCACTGCTTGAAGTTCGAGTCCTGTAAATGGTTGGGTGGTTCAAATATTTGTGATAAGTGTGGATGTGCTGAAGTCCAGGACGAGAAACATGTTCTTTTCTACTGCAATTGCTGTGAGTTGTGTGAGCTGCGCAGAAAATACAAGGACCTGTTCATTGATCTTTTTAAACCGTTACACACTTTTGTCCAGCTTCCAAACACTGATTTTATTCCTTTCTTGGCGAGCTTTCACTTTTTGACTGATTTCGAGGTCAATGCTTTTCTAAATCACGACTCACACAGATTTTCAAAATGTTTGTCTGAACTGGTTTCAATTTTTAATGCTGGATGAGAATGTTTCACCAGCAGCCGATCAGCCAGATTCTCGGGCTGTAGGCCAACCCCTTGTAACCCTTGTATAAAAAAACATCACCCAGTGGCTGGTGAGATACAGTATCTGAGCTATTTCCCTTCGGAATCTATCCAGCACAAGAGGTGCCAAAAAGGTCAATTTTTGACTTCCTTCTTTTCAATATGCAGGATGCTAGCATAGGTTACAGACATATTTTTGGGAGTAAAAGGTGGTCCCAGGGTGGAGCTGTGGCCCTTTTCTGGGTGATCTGAGGCCAGGAGTGATCTGAAGTCCTCATTTTAATGAAAATGGTATTTCTATAAAACAATAATGGTTGGCATGGTTAGATTTGAGAATGAAGACCGGCAAAGAGCATATCCAGCGAAATAGGGGAATTGCCCACCTCTGTGACTCTTCTTTCTTGTCTGGACCTCCCTGGGCAACTCTGCTACAATTTTCATAATGTTTGCCATGACCCAGCAGCCAAAGCTGATAAATAAAAATGACACACACAAACTCCACAATCTAGGGGGTGAAAAAGGCTTGATTTTGCTGGCTTTGTCTCCACTATCAGTAGAATCGTCCATGTATTTGATCATCGTCAATGTGTGCAGTCCATCCATTCATCACACATCACGTCGCTTGCAGAAGTTGCAATTTTGCGTGCTCTGTCCTTCCTCATTCCCTATATCAAGGTGAAAAAAGCACGCATCATGCACAGCCTAGGTGTGCAGGCCCGTCATGCGCAGCTCGTGCTGCTCCTCTCAGCACCTGCAACAAGTCAGCCCGCCTGCTCCTGCTCAACCTTCCTCCGCCGGCCCCCTCGCTCTTCACCTCGCCGCCTTCTGTGTCTGCCTTGCTCTCTTCCGCATCCATGGCCGTTGCCAACTCCTGCATGTGCGCAAGCTGCTGGTCCAAGCGTGCAGCCTGCTCCTTCAACAGCACGCACGCCACTGAGCGCGCTTGTGCAGCGTCTCCCTCCAAGGCTGCCGTGGCCCACTGCAGCAGCATCTTCAAGCCCATGGACTCATCGTCATCTAGCAGGGGCTTTGAGGGGATCCCGCTGCGCACCAAGCGGACCTGCAGGGCGATAGCGCATGCACAAAGTGCAACACATCATCGTCGTATTGGACAAAGAGGAGTAGGTCTGGCTGGGGACGGTCAGGCTGTGCAACCTAGGATGCTTGGAGCAGAGCTGTGTATGAGCGCATGTTAAAACAACCAAGGTGACCAGATGCAGCATGCTTCTTTGTCCAAAGGGTATTTATTTTCATGTGCATCTTCTAAACCTTTAAACTGACATTTTGCGGCGTGTTAGAGCAACGTTCATGTTGCCTTAGAGCAACGTTCTTATGGTGCCTCACAGCAACGTTCATGGTGCCTTAGAGCAACGTTCATATGGTGCCTCACAGCAATGTTCATGGTGCCTTGGAGCAACGTTCATATGGTGCTTCTCAGGCAGCGGAAGGTGAAAGAGGTGTAAAACAAACACGCGTCTGTCTTTTAGTTACAGGCGGTCAAAACTAGCCCACACCTCTATACAATGCTTCATTCCTTAAGGAATGCGTGATCTTACATTCTGTTTCCAGCTCACAACTTACCACTCCCTAAACCCACATGCAAAGGCAGAACACGTCAGAAAGAAATTCACTTTCTTCTCAAGAATAAACAAGTTGTATGCATAAACATGCTGGCCACCTGTTGGGTGGGATCATTGGCAGGAACATCAGTTTGGCATGCCTCTAAAAACAAATGAGGGCAGATCAGAGGAAAAGCAAACAATCTTAAGCCAGAAACACAAACCACGCTTTGCTCCTGTAAAGGAAGCACCTGAAATAAGGATATGCTTGAGCAAGCTCCAAACAACTCAGCTGGAAATTCTTTGTCGCGACAAAAGCCTATACTGTACCCTTCTCATAAAACTGCCATGTAAGAAACCACTGTGCTGCCCTTTATCCATTCGGATTAGTATGCTCTGGGTCGGGTGGGACGGGAACACAAGTTCTCTCATACCATAATTTGAACCTTATCATCAAGAGCTTCCCAGGCATCTTTTCCCACATGTTTGCAAGCTCCCACGCTATCTGGCGTCTGAGGCACAGAAACTAGCCATTTGCAGAGACATGACCCCCACACATCACCAGCCTGCTCCAACTGAAACGTGCATAAAATGCTTGCATCGCGCACACACACACACGGCAATCACTTGTCAGCCCTCAAGTACTCAGACCTACCGTGATCCATGGGAACGCCCGAGCTGCCTTCAGTGTCTGCTGCACATGGCTCTGCGCCTCAGCCACTTGTTGCTGGCCATCATCAGCCTCCTGGGGGCCCTTAGTCACCCGCACCAGGTCAGCGACGGTGACATTAAAGGCATAGCAGTCACGCATTGGATGCCCATCATGCTGCACGATACCTGTGCGGATAGGGAAGGTGCGGATGGGAATGTTGCAGACGGGAAAGGTGTGGATGGGAACATTGCTGATAGGAACGCTGCATAATGCCTGTGCGGATGAAACTATCGCGGATAGGAATGCTGCGGAGGGGAGTGAATAGGAATGCTGCTGCGGAGTGTTGCGGACAGCAATGCTGCATGATGCCTGTGCAGATAGAACTATTGTTGTAGGAATGCTGCGGAGGGGAGCGTTGTGGATAGGAATGCTACTGCGAATGGGAATGGTTTGAGGGAGGGAATAGTGCCTTGATATGTGGGTGTACTTGTGGACGAAGGTATTTTGAACAGTGCTGTGCCTTGAAGGCGTAAATTGATTTTGCCACCGTAAAGAACGGTGATTTTTTGACGTTGACGTCACATTACCGTTATTTACGGCGTGTTTTTTCCTAACGGTATGAAATCGTCAGTAACGATGTGAAATACTCACCGTCAGGAACTCAGAGCGACCCAGAGTGCGAACTCATTGCCGAGTGAGTGAACTTGCAGGCCTCTGAGTGAACTCAAAAGCCGTAATCAGGTTCTGTACGTCTAGAAATTCACAGCTGTGTAGGAACATGAGGAAGAGGGCCAGATTGGGTCTGGGTGGGAGCAGCCTGCCCCACCCACAGCAGCTCTTTGCCCCCCCCCCCCCCTCCAATGCCGAATTTGGCATTTCAGTGGACATTTTCCACAATTGCTGTAATTTTTGACGTTTTTTTGCCGTAAATAATGGACAAGCCCAATCGTCAGACGTCAAAAAAGAATTTACCATCATTTATGGCCATAATTTTATTTTTTACGGTAAAAACCGTAAATTACGTTACGCAACGTAATTTACGCCTGACGCCGTCAGCCGTAAGGGCACAGCACTTAAAAATTGAGCAGGGAACACCCAGGAGTGCGTTTGTGTGGCATACAAAACGTGTGTGTGCATGTGTATATACGTGTGTGAGATTTGAGAGGATGGGTGGAGATTGGTGGCTTGATGTGTGGTTTAAGTGGGTGGATGTGGGTGTGATGATATGCACGCTTGTGCACATGCTATAGGCTATAGTGACCAGATTCCCTCCCGCAAGGAATGTGACGCGCTAGGTTAATAGGTGTGAAGGCTTGTCTCTTGTCTGAACTCACCATACTCCAGCAGCCAGCGGTCGTTACATTGGGGGTGAATGTCGTCCTCCGGCAGGTATGGGAATGTGATCTGCGCATTGCATGCAATGCGACAGAAGGTCTGTGGCAGCACCAGCCTCACAAACAGAAGCGGTTTCCTGATACGCAGAGCGTCATTGAATCTGAGATGCCCCCATGTGCCTGCCCTGCCTCTCCACCGCACCAGTTTCAGAATTGCACGCTACTGTGCTACTGTGGCAAAATCGTAGAGTAGTGTAGCCGTAGCCAGCCTCCATAGCGTGCCAAATGGCATCCTCACTCTTTCAAAAATTTCAGGTTGGCAGCAGACTGCAGATGCAATGATCATGAGCTCAGGGACGGATTTGCTTTTAATGCATAAAAAGTTGTGTACCGTTAAAAAAGTGTTACTGCCGTAGCGTAGCCTGGCTACTGCCGTAGCGTGCAACACTGACCACACTTTGGAGCAATGGCATGTGAGGTGCTTGGTTTTGCATTATTAGGGCACACCGTGACAGTTGGAGCGATTGCAAGCCTTGAAACAAAAAGCCACTTGCAGGCACACGTTGACTGTGTCCAAGATTCTGTTGTGTTTCATGGCATTGCTATCAAGCTGGTCCAGGACCAGGCGCCCCAGGGGGGACTCCTAGTGGACCACCCTAGTTGGAATATAAACGAGGCTGAAAGCAGGGATAGCTTCTCAAAGCATCCGAAAGCCAGCCTGGCGCTCTACACAGCGAGCTTTTTCAAAAAGCACCCCCCCCCTCAAGCCAGGGACCTCACACCGATCTCACTTTTGTTTGCAGCCTTTTGCCCCATTCAGAGAGCCCAGAGACTGCCCCAAACTCAGCTCTACACAACATTCCGACCATTTTTGTTGCCACGGATGAAGAGGAAGCACAGACCTGAAGGCATTTACCCTTCCATACAACCATAGACACAACTGAGCACACTTTAGTTGCAATAAGGGAAGGGTGCGGACCTGTTCCCCAGATTGGATGTCCTTCTGAGCAATCAAGCTGAAGGTGGGCATGCCCCGGCCCTTGGAGGCCTTATTGGAGTTTTGGTTTGCGCGCGCTGGTCGCTCGTCACCCAAAGAAGAAAGGCCACCTGCAAAGGAAAAGAAGCGGGGGGTTGCAAGCATGAGAATGGAGGTTCTATAGTGCCCTCTAGTTGTTCAGGTCATAAGCAGGCACCTATGCGAGGAGAAGCCATCGGGCAGTTGAGGCAGCCATATGCGGGGTGTTGTTAACAGGAATAAATAATGCACGGGATGGCAGCAGGGGCACCGTCAGAAGCTTGGCCACAAAAAAAAACTTTCCAGCAGTAAGGTATTCTGCGCCTCCATGGCCTGCTTGGGTTTTGATGAAGTTCAGGGCCTAAGTTTGAAGGTCTTTATTGGTTGCGTCCATGGCGCTCGAACCTGATTTTGAGTTAGGAACTCATTGGCTCGCAAGCTTGGACAAGGCTCCTGCCCAATATGGCCTTCCAGCTTCCAGCTCAAGCTCCAACCTCCCAGCTTGATGGCTCAACACATGGCCTGTAAGGTTCCACCCTTAAGCTCTTGGTAGACCATGCCAGGCTTGTCAGGGCCCAGGAGGGCAGGCGCCCAGGAATGAGTGGCAGGCACAGAACAAGAGCCCAGTGGGACACCTTATTTGTGACAGCTGGGTTGCTGCTGTGTTGAGCTCCCGTGCTCGCACAGGGGCAGCTCATGAGTGGCCTTAAATTGCTTGGCAATAGTGAGCGTGCTGTTCTATGGGAGTCAAAGCCAGCCCAAGCCTGGGCAAACTCTGAGCGTGCTGTTCTATGGGAGTCAACACCAGCCCAAGCCTGGGCAAACTCCAAGCCTAACCGCCAAGTGCACCTGCCCCTCAGCAGCCGCAGTAGCAGCAGCAACAGTTTTTTTTTGTATTGAGAATAGAATGCAAGAGATTGATGCAGAGAGGGAGACCATCAAAGTACAATGCAACTGGAAAATGGGTTTACATGTCTGTTGGAAATGGTTCCTGCTGTGATTCCTGAGAGGAATAGGTCCTGAAGGCAGGGTCTGTCACAGGGATACTAGCTTATTGTGCTTGTTTGATACAAGGCTAGCTGATGTGGGAGGTTTTGGAGGCTGTGGGTATGATTTCCTGCACGGGGGTACGTGCAGCTGATCAGTGTACTGACTCTCCTTTATGTTTCGCGTACGTGCTCCTGGGCGCGGACGTGTTGCCCTGAATGTAGGTGTGCGTCCCTGGATGCAGTTGGGATCCTTTGCACAAAAAAGAAAGGAAAAATCTACGCAAGCCAAAGGCCGTGTGCAATAAGGAAAGGTCCCTTAACTAGCAAGCTAGCAAGGGCCTCACCAAAGCAACAAAGCATATTTGCACAGTATACGCATGTACAAATATGCTGATGCAGCTTACACCAAGCATTAAGACCCTTCCTGAGCGCATCACACCGTGAACCTTCAGCTCTGAAGTGACCATAGCCTACAGGCGAGCATGTGATCCCCTTAACACCCAGAAGCAAGGTACCTCATGCTGCACCTTTTTTTGATAAATAGCAGATTGAATTCAGATTAGCCACCCCGCAAACACCAATGACCCACTACAGGTACGCACATGGCCCTATCAGGCACCCACCCAGGTCCTTGCGGATATGGCTGCCCGTGTAGTCGATGGTGAATGCAGCATTGGCGGCCTCTTTGCTGGCATGGTTGGCCATGTCCAGGATAGGCACCATGAAGCCTACCTCCTCCAGCCAAGCCAAGCTGGAGGGCAGGTTCAGCTGCGTGTGCACACAGGACAGTGCATACAAGGCAGGCTTCAGCTGGCAGGCACATTCAGCAGTGTGTGTAAGGTGATTCAGTGCGCGGATGGCCTTTTTGGTTACACCTATCACATGTAAGGTGATATGGTGCGCGCCCCAGGCCGTAGTAGGCTGGTGTACAGCTGCAGCTGAAATGTGCAGGGCTTGCAGACAGTCGTTTTACTCGAGGCCTTGTTTCTGCAACCTGCAATTTGTAACGTTCACAGCTTGAGCTACACTGTGCATGGTGCAGGAAGAGGGCAGATTGAGTGCACATGCACGGTGCAAAGTGCTCATTGCTTGACAGAGGTTCAGAGGCCACACATGCAACGGCTCAACCCATTCATACATCATTGCGCAAACATATCACATGCGCTGCACAGGCACGGTGCAAAGCGCTCATTGCTTGACAGAGGTTCAAAGGCCACACATGCAACGGCTCAACCCATTCATACATCATCGCATAAACATATCACATGCGCTGCACAGGCACGGTGCAAAGCGCTTATTGCTTGACAGAGGTTCAGAGGCCACGCATGCAACGGCTCAACCCATTCATACATCATCGCACAAACATCTCCCACACGCCTGCCAGCTCAGGCAGCAATCCTGACGCGCAGAACTGCATTTCACACCTGTCAGGCCAGAGCTCCCGCCAGCCATGCTTGCTGCCATTTGCCTTGGCATGAGTATAGATGGAGATATGTGTCACTCCACTGCTAACACATGGGCAATGCCTTTTCCTGGACATGGCTGCCGTGGTTTAGCGACACTTACATAAAAAACCAGCTAGGCAAAGCCACTTCTCTCATCACTCACACCACAACAAGGGCTGGACAAAGCTACTGTCCTTCCTCCAGACCTTCAGGTCTTCTCAAAACATGGCTGCCCTCATCTACTCACCACTTAGATTCCACTTTCTGTTTGATTTGTCCTTCATATATGACACTGCAGGATACCTGCCCCGCCCTACCTTGAACTTGTTCTCCCCCGCCTCCTCCATGTCCCAGGTCAAGGTGCGCGTCTTGGCCGCCAAATAAGACTCTGCAGGTAAGGCGTGCCAGCAGAAGCGGCAGAGGTGGACGACTCCCCCCAAAATGGGCATGTTTTTACATGCTCCCAGCATAGGTGGGCCAACACCTTGGACACTCAAGCTTGGTGCAAAATGCCTATTTGTGTAAAACTGGGACCATGTACCAAATTAGCCGCAGCGTGAACCCTACTTTTCGACCACCAAATCTCCATACCCGATCACCCACTTCGCCAAATTGGGCGATATTTTGTGGTTTAGATCCCAATGTGGAAAAAAAAGTTGTTACTAATGGGAGGGAAAAGACCCATTGTGATTGGTAAGATTCAGAAACTCAGCCATTTACCTTGAATATAATCAAGCACAGGGGGTACTGAAAAGGTCATTTTTCACTTCCGTCTTACCTTTTTTTGAGTATGCAGGATATTAGCAGAGTAAATGGAGGTTACAAGAACGTCATAATGGGATGAGAACTGGTTCCAGGGTGAAGCTGAGGCCTGCAGATAGATCTGGGGCTCTCTGATTTTCATAACGTTTTGGCAAACAAAATATTTCCATCAATAATGATGGCTGGCATGGTTAGACATGAGGAAGAAACATGAGAAAGAGCTGCCTGGCAACGCAGACCAGTCGACCCCCTGTGGCAAAATGGCAAAAGCCCTTTACAGTAAAGGGCAGCACACTGCAACACCACAGTGTGCTGAAATGAATCAAATATTAAACAGCACACTGCCATACCACTAAGTGCTGAAACGAAGCAAATATCAACTACTCGATGTGCTGAAATCAAATCAAACAGGGACCCTATTTGCAAGCAAGTAACATGCTCCAATGGCCTGCATGCGCGCGAGCACTCCCACCCACAAAACGCACACGCACACACACAGTGAGAGAACTCTTTCTGCCAATTTTGATGCAGGTCATTGCAATTAGGTTCCCTGGGTCTCATCTCACAACATCTTATATCTCCAAACAGCAACCTTGACCCTAGGCCGAAAAGAGGCCAATAAAATCCTCTTTGGGGCCTCTTTGGCCCTCTTTGGAAGTACTCAACTCTCTTTACTTAACCCTAGGAATCAGGCTAGCAGTGTGAGGCCCATGCTCTGGTGCCCCGCAGCAGCGGCTTCCCTTCGCAGAAGCTTATCAGCAGAGCAATGCAGGACAGTGAGGAAGGCTGGCATGCCTGAGTATGAGGCAGTCTTGAAGCCAATGGTGCCACCCACAGTATGAGGTTCATCGGCATGAAGCTTGCAGCACTCATGGCTGGCCACCAACAGTTCATACAGGCCCTGTAGCCACCGGTGCCAATCATTGGTGGACGCCTCATGGCACTCATGGCGCATGAATCACATGGCTGGTATGAAGCCACCAGTTAATATAAAGCTTCTGGCACGCACCCTAACAGGATTTTTGGTGCTGCTGGCGTGCGCAGGCTATTGATGGCTGCCTCAAGTGTGAGCAGAGCGGTGGTGCAGACTTCTTGCAGCTATGCTTGTCGCAGCCTTGTTGCCACTTGTGCTATCATTGGTATGAGAGTCATGGCACTCATGGCTGGTGCAGAACTCGCTGCAGTGATGTCACCACCGGTGCTTATCATGGGCAAAAAGTTTGCGGCACTTACGGCACATGGGAACACATGGAATGTGTATGAAGTCACGATTCGGTTTGAAGCTCGTGGTAGCCTTGTTGCCACTTGTGCCATCATTGATATGAGAGTCATGGCACTCATGGCTGGTGCAGAACTCGCTGCAGTGTTGTCACCACCAGTGCTTATCATGGGCAAAAAGTTTGCGGCACTTACGGCACATGGAGCACATGACTGGCGTAAAGCCATGAGGCCATTATTGGTATGAAGCTTAAACAACTTTTGGCGGCCTTGTTGCCACTGGTGCTGCTGATTGGTTAAAGCTCATACCTACTCACGGCACATGCACGGAGCACGCGGCTGGTATAAGATTCATGGCTGTGTTTGTGCCACTCATGCCACTCACTGGTATGAAGGTCACTGAATTCTGCGCGAGAGATGTTCTTCAAGAGGGCTGATCCGCCTGCGTACAAGTGAGGTAAGGGTGATGGAAGGGTGGAAGGAAGCTCCTGGCTTGGAAACAGAGTTTTAATTGAAGTGAGGATACCCAAAAGTGCATGCACATGCGAGTGTTTGTGTATGTGGGGGTTGGGGTTGGGGGAAGAAGGTAGAGTGAGAAGCACCTACAAAAGGCACTATTCAGTGCCAGCTGCAGCAGAAAGGGTACGTGAGAGCAACGTCATCACCCATTTTTCAATAGCACTCTAAGAACCATTTAAACCTGTCTTCTTGTTCCGTATATGCAACCCCACATCAGCCTCATCAGGTACCTGCCAAGACCAGACAAGCAAGGGCCTTTTAATAGAACACAGGACTTCTCTTTCTTTTCTTTTTAACGCAAGACTTCCTCAACGCACCTGGCATTTGCTGCAACGCCGTGCGAGTGGCGCCCTCAAACGTGGCAAGCTGCAAATCCAAGAAAGCAAAACAGGCACCAAGGCAGCAGGTGAAGGTGCTGAAGCACGCACAAAACAAAATGTCACGCACATACACACAACACACTTGTACATACACACACAGGCAGGCGTTCTGTGCCAACTGCAGGATCCAATTGGCCCAAGGGACCTACTGCTCACATGCCGCCAATGTCGCGATGCTATGTGGTGCGATTCTGCAGCAACTCCAATTGCTGTTTTTCGTGTGATGGAGCCACTCGGTGCTGCAGCAAGGAGGCACCCTGGTGCTCCTAGCTAGGACCTGTCAGGGGGCCCCATGCTCCTAGCTTGCAAAAGTGAGAAGTACCCATGCTCCTAGCTTGCAACAGTAAGAAGGCCCCATGCTCCTAGCTTGCAACAGTAAGAAGGCCCCGTGCTCCTAGCTTGCAACAGTAAGAAGGCCCCATGCTCCTAGCTTGCAAAAGTGAGAAGTACCCATGCTCCTAGCTTGCAACAGTAAGAAGGCCCCATGCTCCTAGCTTGCAACAGTAAGAAGGCCCCATGCTCCTAGCTTGCAACAGTAAGAAGGCCCCATGCTCCTAGCTTGCAAAAGTAAGAAGGCCCAACGCCCCACGCTGGGCATGCACATGCAATACAAAATGGGTAGACTGGAGCAGCCAGCTCAAGCATCTGCCTTGGCAAGCATTGCTGTTGATTCCGTGCACGTCCAAGAAAACGCACAAACTGAGGCGCTGCAAGCTCCATTATACCTCAGCTCTGCGCTTGTTCACAAAGCGGTTGAAGTCGGGAAGGGCTGCCAGGAACTCCTTGCTCCATGCATCACTGCATTGTGTGCATTGATACACGTTCCCTAAGTGAGCATGAAGCCACACATGTTAAGGGGAGCATAAGGCATCAGGTTGCGAGCTGTCATGGTGTTCACCACAGATGCCGCCATCAGCATGCATCAGAGTACAGCGCCAAATCGCAGAGAACGATCAAAGCAGAAGCTACCCCAAGCACCCAGCACATTGGATCACACTGATCTGGGAGGCTTTGCTGCAGCGACAATTCCCAAACTGCAGATGGTCGTGAATGCAACTAACACTTTTTGCACATGAAGCTGCCCAAGTGAGCTCTTATGGATGGAAAAGGGTTTGCAAAGTGCTGGCTTAAAAGCAGTTGAACGAGAGCTGGCCTACGCATATCAAAAAGCTTTTCCTTCAATCTCAAATACAGTCAAGTGCAGGTTCCCTGAACCCCACCCTCCCTCCTCCCCTCATTTCCGTGGCTGCACAGAACAGCTAACATTCTCCCCAAACTGCCAGCAGCCCATTTCTGGACGCCTATTTCTCCATGCCCCCATGCCTATCCCCTCAAACTGCCAGCAGCCTACTTCCGGGTGCAGCAACTTTCAATACGCCAATTGGCCCGACCTGCCCAACCTGCCCAGACTCCCCAAACTGCCAGCAGCCTTTTCCCAGATGCCTGAGCAAGCGCAGCAACTTTGAATATGGACATCCCCAACCTTGCTTCAAATGGTTCAAATTTCTACAAACGCTTTGGTGCAGTGAGGCAGTAGGCCCCGCTTTGCAGTCTACCTGAGCAAGTGCCTCACCCCCCCCCCCCCCCACACACACACGCCCACGCACTTGTACAGCAAGGGCAGGTCATACTCTTTCGGCAGGGTGCAGAAGTAGTTCTTCCAGGGCGACTTTGCCCCGCGCACATGTGCCTCATAGATCAGGGCCAAGGTATCCAGGTGCATGTCCCCATCTGGCATGTACCGCCACCGAGCAGCGGCCTGCCCAGCCTGCGAGCTGCACCCAGCAGAACCAAAAAAAACAATGGTGAAAGGCACAGCAAAGAGGTAACAGCCTCCCTATCCTACGCCACCGAGCAGCGGCCTGCCCAGCCTGCGAGCTGCACCCAGCAGAACCAAAAAAAACAATGGTGAAAGGCACAGCAAAGAGGTAACAGCCTCCCTATCCTACGCCACCGAGCAGCGGTCTGCCCAGCCTGCGAGCTGCACCCAGCAGAACCAAAAAAAACAATGGTGAAAGGCACAGCAAAGAGGTAACAGCCTCCCTATCCTACGCCACCGAGCAGCGGCCTGCCCAGCCTGCGAGCTGCACCCAGCAGAACCAAAAAAAACAATGGTGAAAGGCATAGCAAAGAGGTAACAGCCTCCCTATCCTACGCCACCGAGCAGCGGCCTGCCCAGCCTGCGAGCTGCACCCAGCAGAACCAAAAAAAACAACGGTGAAAGGCACAGCAAAGAGGTAACAACCTCCCTATCCTACGCCACCGAGCAGCGGCCTGCCCAGCCTGCGAGCTGCACCCAGCAGAACCAAAAAAACAATGGTGAAAGGCACAGCAAAGAGGTAACAGCCAGATTTGACCGCTCCTCCTTCCTATTCTACGCCACCTGGCAGTGGCCTGCCCAGCCTGCGAGCTGCACTCAGCAGAACCAAAAACACAATGGTGAAAGGCACAGCAAAGAGGTAACAACCTCCCTATCCTACGCCACCGAGCAGTGGCCTGCCCAGCCTGCGAGCTGCACCCGGCAGAGCACAAGAAAAAACCGGTGAAAGGCACAGGACTGTGATTACTCGACCAGGTCTTGAGCACTCACACTATCCTAAGCCACCTGACCGGTGCCACCTGGCAGAGTGGTCTGGCGAGCCAGCTGCACTCGGTGGAACAAGAACTGGCAACTGGAAAGTCCAGAGTTTACTAACAATCATTGGTGTGCACCTCTCTCAAGCCTAAGTCACTTGACAATGGCCTGACCACCCAGCGCACTACAATTGGGTATTGCCCTGACCATCCAGGGCAACAAACAGCAGCAGCATTTGCAGACCATGGCAGCAGCGAGGAAGGCAGGTCAGGGGAAAAAGCATCAAATCCTGACCTCTGCTTTGTAACAGTAACTTGGCCAGTCTGGATGCTGCGAACAAACAGCTGGATGACACTGAAACCAAAATTATCAAACCCAACCGACCACATGTTGGCGACGTGATCATGAGATGTGGTGCTCATTTGCTTGAGGGTGCAGGCAATGCAGGCATGACCATGAACAAGCCTTAATTCCCTACCTGTCACTGTTTAAGGAGCAAGGCAAACGAGGCAGGCTGCCCATTTTAGTGCAGACAAGGGTACCCATAAGCAATGGTTATAAATAGAGACTACAGTTCTCACGCACATGTGCTCACCTGTACATGTGCGGACCCTTCACACACACACACACACACACACACACACACACACACACACACACACACACACACACACACACACACACACACACACACACACGCACGCACGCACGCACACACACACACACACACACACACACACACACACACACACATACACACACACACATGTGCGCGTACCATGCACACTCCCTTGTGCTGGAACTGGATTGGAAGCATGGAATGGTTGTGCCTCTAGTATGCAGAGCAGTACAGCCTATTCCTCCAGGCCCAAGTGTACCCCTAAAGCACTGAAATTGTGGATGTCCATGCAATTCTCCACAGAGAATTAAAAGTGATGAAAGTCAGGTAACACTACCTGGCTGTGATTGTGGCCACAGAGAGAGAAAAGGTGTATGGCAGAGCCACAATGACTTGCCCCTTGGGGATTGGGCGCAGCGCCTGGAGTGTGAGGGGGGGGGTATGCGAGAAATCTCTGTTAGGGAGTGGATGGGCATACATGCATGCAGAGTGAGCCTATGTGTGTCGTGTCTATGTGTGTGTGTGTGTTTTGTGTGTGTGTGTGTGTGTGTGTGTGTGTGTGTGTGTGTGTGTGTGCGCGCGCGTGCAAGCTTGTGATTGCAGTCTGTGCCTGCATGAGCAAGCGCGTGCTTTTGCTCAAGCATACATGATTAAACCCACATTTAACATGTGCTCTTTTATCAAGGTGCGTGCTGGATGGATTGGAATCATTTTGGCATCATGTTGGACGTTCAGGCATCCAGCATTCGGAGTGAAAGAGAGTTGATGCCTTATTTCGCCAGAGAAGACACCAACAAACTGGTTTTCCATCAGTCAATGTGGCCTGCAACAAGGAGTCATGGGAGCTCTCAAGAACCAGGCATCACAACTACCATCACCATCACCTGCAGCCCCCTGATCCCATCAAAAGTACCAAGCCCAACAGCATCAACGATTGCTCCGCCCCTGTCCATGAGCTCCTTCAGCAGGTTGAAGTCCTCGCTGCCATCTGGGCTCTTGCACTTGTAGGGGAACAGCTCCGTCTCCTTGAAAGAGGTAAAGATGGTGGAGAACAAGTCGGGCACGCTGTTGAACGTGCTGCCCACATTGCCAAACCACATGGCACCGCCTGCGATGACTGCAGCCAAGCAGACTGACACGTTGACCTTGGTTTGGGACATGGGCTTTGCAACTTGTCTGGGCATTTCGGCCTCACGATCTTCTCAGAGACAGCTAGCTTGCATGCATACAGGTGGATTCAAAATACTAGGGACCTCAGGGTCGCGAAAGCGAATTTGTTTTATTTCAACTTAATTAGAATTTGGACTCAAGATCGAACATACACTTTCCTATGCTGTAAGGAGTAGGGTGTGTTTCCTCACACACACTTCCTAGCCTCAGTTTCCTCATGTCCTTACAGCAGCAATTTATCAGGTGCCTGAGGGCAGCCTCCTCAGCCTCCAGCAAGAGAATGGGCTCTGTGGCGCTCTCAGCCTGCATGCAGCGCTCGCTGCCCAGCAACAGCGCAGGAACAACTTGCACCTGGTCCTCAGCAGCCCCATGCTCTTCTTTGGCCTCTGTGCGCTCCCTGCAATCAAGCTGCAGCCTGCCCTTTTCTGCAGCCTCCTTGCTTCAGCAATCAAGGCGAAGCAGCCAGCCATCCTTCCCTCCCCCCGCCTCAACCCAGGCAGTGTGCACCAGCAGCAGTTGTTCAGCAGTTGCAGCAGCAGGAGGGGAAGGTGCTGCTGGCTCCGGGCTCGTGGGCGAAGGGGAAGACGATGAAGAAACTCTAAAAAAGGAACCAAGAACGAAGCCGCGACCCAAGGAGCCCCCAGATCCACCACCTGCCTCTACCATGGGCAAACTGCAAGAGATGGAGAGCATTCCCGGATCCTCCCCAGCTGATGGGGAGAACATCTTCTTCTTAAGCAAGTGAGTGTTGCTGCGGCTTAAAATGTCATGGGGCGTTATAATATGAAGCTCACAGGCTTGCCCGCTTCTTTTCCACTGCAAGGGCACTACAAAGTACCAGGCAAAGTATTGTGCATGAAATTTGTGCGTGTTCTAGTTCAGACATGGTACAAGCCACAATAGGTTGCAGGCAATGCTTCACACAAAAAAGTTGACACGCACACACACACACACACACACACACACACACACACACACACACACACACACACACACACACACACACACACACACACACATGCAGGTCACAGCGTTTGCAGCGCCGCCTCAGCAGGGAGGCCACAGCACACCTGCACCACGTCGTACAAGTGCGTGAGTCAAAGCTCGGGGCACTGCCACGCTTGCGTGTGGGCAAGGAGGGCCTTAAGAAAGCCTTCCTGGCCTCTGTGGCAGACTACCTGCAGGCCCATGGTGTGGTGAAGGTGTGTGTGATCTGTCAATGGCGCCAATTTTGCATGTCCAGGATTGCATGGGTCTTCCTTCCTGGCCTCTGTGTGTGATGGGTCAATGGCGCCAATTTTGCATGTCCAGGATTGCATGGGTATTCCTTCCTGGCCTCTGTGGTATGACTACCAGCAGGCCTATGGTGTTATAAAGGCGTGTGGGATCTTTAAATGCTGTTAAGTTTGCATATTCAAATTGGCATGGTGGTTTCCTTCTGGCCTTTGTGGTATGACTACCAGCAGGCCCATGGTGTGGTGAAGGTGTGCTGCGTGTCATTCAATGGCGCTAATTGTGCGCGTTTAGAATTGCATAATAATTTCCTTCTGGCCTGGTGGCAAGACTACCTGGAGCCCCACGGTGTGGTGTAGGTGGTGGGGTAATAGGGTACTGTGAACTGTGCATATTTGAATCCATAAGTGCATATTACCCAGCTCTGAAGTAGGCTACCTGCAGGCTTGTGTTGTGGTGAGGGTCTGCGGGACCATGAAATATGAGGTTAAACAGCAGGTCTTGACGCGCCACATGTGGTGAAAGTTTGCTGCAGACCGGGTGTGAGGGGAAAATGGAAGGATGAGGGACGCAGGGACAACTTTTGTTGTTGTTGTTGTTGTTGGTGGTGGTGGTGGTGGTGGTGGTGGCGGTGGTAGCCATCATCATGTTGTCATGGCTGTTGTTCTTGTTGTTGCTGCTGTTGTTGCTGCTGCAGCTGTTGATGCTGTTGTTGTAATTGGATAGAAGTCTTGGTGGTCAGTTGTCAGTCGTGTCAAATTTGTCGGCCCATGTGTCAAACCAAAGCGCTTGAACCTCTAGCCTAGAAGCCAAGGACCTCTGCTGATGGATTGACACATGAGATATGTCACGTTGGGCTCTGTTGTGCTTACTTTTGGCCTTTCAAGCTGCACAGCAAACGATGCAGGTCCTATGACGTTCCTTCCTCTTCGGTGCACAGCGCTCTGCCTTGTCGCAACTCCTTACAAATTTTGCTTGCTTTCCCCTTATGTGCGGTGCAGGTGCAGGTGCCCAAGAACTCTGGGTTGGAGCTCGGCTTTGTGGCGTTCTGCTTGGAGGCTAGCCAGGATTGCATCATCTTGGGCCAAAAAGGCAACACCCTCACAGCTTACAGGTGTGCGCATCAAAAGTGACATCCTCGCTGTGTTTGGTTACGGCATGCACAAAAGGCATCATTCTGGGATAGAAGGACAAAAAAGTCCCTCGCAGCTTACAGGTGCGCTCACAACGCGGAATACCCTCACATTGTGTGCGGAGGTCATGCTTGTAAGCCATGCTCCTCTGCCCCAAACCCTGAGGACATTTGAATGCACCTCAAGAGCGCCACTGCTCCATTCTTCTGCACATGAAATTAGGCGAGATCCAGAGAGGATACATGTATGGACAGCATGCAGGTGGATGCAGCGTATGGAAAGGCTGCAGTGTGGATCAATGTTGATGCACATGTGTGTGTGCGCGCGCATTTAGGCCCAGTTTTTTGGTCAACGTGCACTGCATGTCACGCATGCTGGCGAAGATCGATCCTGGTTCACACACACACACACACACACACATAATACACACACATTCTTCCTCTCGTATTTGTAGCTGGGGATATCTCCTTGACGCAGGTACTCCCAGGTTCTGGCCTCCAGGGTGGACACTTACTCCCTTCTCAATCAATACACAAACCAAAAAAGGGGCAGATGCTTAACACACAAACGCATGCCCTTCTGCATACCTTGCAGGGACACCTCCTTGCCTCGGCCCCCCTCCACCTACGCAGATTCAGACACCACCTTTCTTGAGCACCAGCAGCACCTCGCTCCAAATCAGCAGCACTCAGCTTCCCCCCATGCGGTGGTGCACAGCCATGGCGCCCACGAGCAGCATATGCTCCAGCAGCTTGCATTCCAGCAGCGCCAGCAGCATCAAGGTGGGTCTACAAGGCTGCTGCGTAGGTGGAATAGGCTATGAGCTGAAGCCCTGCGAGTGAAGCACCTGATGGAAATCATGCCTACGAATGGGAGGCACCTCAAGGCATTATCTTTGGACGTCAATCTTATTGCAAATTATGTACTCTTAATTTTGAGGTTTGAAGATATTGGTTGGTATACATGTATGGGTCCAATTGGAGGAGGCAGGGGGTGGTGGGTGGTTCGGTGGGGTTTCAAGTTTTGGGGACCCCCTGACCCATCCACCACCCCCTAAGTCCCCCTTCCAGTGCTGCAATCCAGACAAAAAGGGTACCAAGCTGCTCCCTTTGAATTCCACAAAATCTTTCATATCTCTGCACCCCAAAAGTGAATCGTCCCTGAGTAATGGAGTCAAAACTGAGAGATGCAGATGCATGTCCTGATACATCCCAATAAGTGAATCGTCCCTGAGTAATGGGGCCAGAACTAAGAGATGCAGATGCATATCCTGCCAGGCACCCATAGCTGGCTTGCAAGTTCACAAACTCCCTTTTTAACTTCACCATGCAGCTATGCACCTTGCATCGTAGCTCTCCTGGAAGTTTGGGTTGATTTGCTGCACCTTTGCATCCACACACCCCCCAGCCTACACCTGTACGCGCATGGTATTTACATCCTGCCATGCACACAGGCCCCCCCATTCATCCATTTTGCACTTAGAGGGTGGTAAACGACAGGACTTGAGCTCAGGAATCCAATGATATATCAAGATTTATGTAGGAGTGGCTCAGAAAAAATCCTGGAGGGAGGCCCCAGCAGGCCTCAATGGCTTGTGTGCTTGCCATGCAGCTGTGGGCCATAGGCAAGGAGCAGCTTGTGAAAGCACACAGAGCAGATCCAGTCAATTCTCACGTAGGCCCCTTGAACCCCCTCTCAATGGCTCTTTGCTCATGGAGCAAGCAGATGCAGCTTGCAGAGTTTTTGGGGAAGCAGAGCTTGCAGGCATGTTGACGGCTGGGTTGTGGGCCAGCTTGGCATGCAATGTGGACCTAAGGCCCTTGGTAAGGGAGCAGTTGAGTAGCATGGCTGGACTTGGCATGCGTTGCTAGTATGCAAGTGCCTGGTTCAGTTGAGAAGGACCGACTATTCAGCAAGCTGGCTTTCATCAAGGATGAGCGGTGCAACCGCCCAGAAGCAGAGCATCTAAATGTGTGCTTGATCCTGGCAACTCAGCACACCTTCAGCTTTGTTGAGTTCCCCTTCATCTCAGCCATGCGAAAGTGGTTTGCAGCCAAAGGGTGCCGCCCTGCAGCAGTGCCTAGGCAGCCTTTGCAGCCAAGGCAGCCAGTCGTAATTGAGATTGACTCAGGTGGTTGATTTGGTTTTATTCATGTCTGTGCAAACAGGCGTGGGATTGGGCACGCAATGCCCAAACTCAGTACGTTTGTTGTGTACTTGGGCTGGTGCAAGTGCTTGGCCATTAATGAGGGGGTTGAAGGGCATTGGGGCTCTACAAAGTAACACTTTAGGTGAGTATGCCAATGGCGCAGCCAAAACCGTGGCAAGATTTTTTGGGTGTGCGACCCACAAATTCGGCTCAGACCCCCGTGCGTCGCACTTGGGGGGGGCCTGAGTGCAACACCCCAAAAATCACTTATAACAACACTGACTTTTTTGGTGCAAGTTGGATGAAATGGGCCCTGTGTTGCATGACTTAAAGTCAGTGCCACATGCCCATGGGTGTGAGCCGCGAGGAGTGTAGAGGCAGACATGCAGCAAACCAATTTAAACATCAAGAATAGTGACAATGCACAATGTGTTACTGCTTGGTGCAGTTTGGTGGCAGTTTGTGGACTTGCAAGCCAGTTGAGGGTGCCTGGCAGGGCAGGTATGCATGGGCGTCCGCTGCTCAGTTTCTGCCCCATAACTCTGCAAGTCACTTTTTCTGAGCGGCAAGTATGCAAGTAAACGAGGAGATTAGAAGAGGAGCAGATTTGTACCCTGGTTTCCCAGGTTGAGGCACTGGAGGGTTTCTTTTGGGGTGGGGAAACGGGTCAGTGGGGTCATGTTCAAACTTGCACATGCCTTCCTTACAATTTTTTTCCACCCTCCTGATGTCATCCCTTTTTTTTGCCCTCCTGCTACGAGATGTCTTCTTTCCTGATGCGAAGCCCTGGGCTCCAGCACTAGCCTTGTGGGTTGCCAAACACTTGACATGGCAGCTAGGGAAGGGAAGGGTTACATAGCTGTACCTGCCTGCGGGGGCAGCTTAGCTGAAGCATGGCAGCTAGCTGTGGGTGCAGGCATGTGCGTTGCCTGTTGCGGAAGTTGCTTAGCATTGCCTCAACATCACAAGGGCACGTTAAGAAGGCTGTTGCTGTTTGGGGCTATTGAATGGCACCAGCGCCTTAAGCCCAGTTTACATGCATCACCGACATGTCTCCTTTTCCTTCATTGATGTAGGGAGGGTTTCCTCTGCTTAAGTAGTTTCTCTTTTCGTTCTTGACACCAGGGCCTCAATTCCTGCCCTGATGCATCAACGAGGGTTGCGTGCTACTTTCATGAAGGGCTTGGTGTACCGCAACTTGTCTGCTGTTTGTCTGCAAAGCTTTGGCACTACAGGCCAGCCAAGCTATGTGTTGAAATGAGTAGTCAATGCCCCACAGGAATTTGAGTAAATTGAGATTGCAGAGTAGTTGATTGTGACTGGTTTGGCTTTTCTGCCTAAAAGAAGGTCAGGGCTGGGTCCCAAGGAGTGAGTCAGGGGCAAAATTTGAGGCGTTTTAGGCCATGTTGGCCATTTCCAGAAGGAGGGGTGCCAACACGCCTGGTCTGTCCCGAATTTGTCCCATTTTTTTGGCACAGATAGGTGATGGGTCGAAGCATGGTGCACTCCTGAGTGCATCTGGCAGGTGAAAGTGGTGCAAACATGGAAACCAGACAAGCACTTTGGTTGGCAAAAAAACTGAGCATGAAGACTTCTTCAGCATGCTTTCTAGGTTGCCTGTCAAGTTAGGGGGCCCAGATGTGCAGGGAGTGACTCCTGGCAGGCAGTGACAGCTGGGGCTTGACCAAAACATCAGGCTCTGGTCAGCCCGCCTGAATGTACTGCAGATGTCAGATCACTACCTACTGGGGTATTATTTTTTTTCCACTTTGTAGCGCTTCGTACCACTTCGTATTTCAGCTGTGTAATTTTGAGTGGGTGCAAAGGGCAGTTTGTCCCTTTGTCCCTTAGAAGGACAGAGGCTCTACAAGGCCATAGCTCCTTGCTGCATATGGCTGCATGTTGCTGCTCCTGCTGTTGCGCTGCTTTTACCGACGCATCAGGAGCACCAGGGAATGGTGTAGGGTCCCAGGAGGGCTAATAAGCTGCAGCATGCGCCTGTGCTCTGCACCTGCTAGCACCATGCATCACTCCGTGGAGCACATGTACCAGCGGTTTGGACCTCTTTCTCCATTGTTGGCAGACCGCAGGTGAAGGTGTTGCTGCTCTCAGAGCTCTGCATTAACTGCTGGTCTGCCTGTAGCAGCAGGCTTGGTCAAAGGCTTGTAAAAACCCATGCCTGCTGTGTGGCACTTCCAAAGTCCTACATATTTCAGACAATTTTTTATTCATTTGCTCTTTGTTTTCACTTTGTAACAATTTGTATCCAGGGACAGGTTTTTTTTTCTCACTCCACAAGATTTCGTTTTGGGGCCAAATATTTAATCAGTTTTCAAAACAATCAGGCACCAAGGGTGTGCTCTCATTTAATAGACTCATGCATTTCACCTCCTGATCAATTTTGCTGATTTCAACTTACATTCGAGGTCTCCAAAAAATCTTGATTTAAAGGAGGGAGGACATGAAGTGAGCAAATTTTCCTCTCACACTTTTCAGAACCCGGTAACATTTTCGTAACATCAGATGGTATAGTGGTTGCTCTGTGATCCTAACTCGCCCTTTCCCCTGCCAAATTTGAGGTCAGGGGAGCGATTTTCTGGACCCCTGCCTCAGTCCCCCGGAAACCCCCCCAGAATGTGCTCCTGGTGAAGTGTCCATCATCGCTGATGGTTATGCAAGCTGGTGGACAGCTTCCTAGGACCCCATTTCGGCAGAGATTTTGCCTGATTCTGTCCTGCACACCCTGGGCACCCATCGGCACAAACTAAATTTACACAGTTGCTCAGGGGTTCCAGACAAAGGTCCTGCATACTCATTTGGCTGGTTGCAGTGGGGCATTAACTCAAATCTTCTCGGCTGACCTGATTAGATATGTATCCAATGTTCCTTGTACCTTGATTGATGAGTGGTTATTTCTGTTGCCTATGTGTTTTTCCTTTTCTGCTTCGTGCCTGCAGGGCAGCCCTGGACTGCAGTGGGAGGCACCAGCTCTGAGACTGATGGCGGCGGGCACAGCAAGCTAATGCCTGCATTGAAGAGGTTGGATGGGGACGACGAGCTGGAGGGGATGGTGTTAAACCAGCTGGACTCTGACGATGAGCTAGAAGGGGGTGAAGTGGGAGGGCAAGCTGAGGCGTTTGTTGGGGCGGAGGGCATAGGTAGCCAGAGACAGAGAGAGCTCAAGAGCACCGGGAGGGCTTCGGCTGCCTCCACAGCTGATGTAGAGCGTGGGGTGAGAGGGGTGAGAGGTTCTGGAAACGTTGCTGCTCTTCACATAGTCGGCAGCACCCCAAAACAGAGAAAGCCTAGGAGCAGTAGGAGCAGTGGAGGGGCACAGAGCGGGGGCCTGAAACACAAGCCAAAGCCCAGGTTCAACTTGGGCAGGGTGGTGCACTGAAAAGGAAAGTAAGGATTGAAGTTATGTTCTGGCGATGCGGTGAATACACCTCCATCAAATCATGTGGTTTGCCGGCCTGATGCACAAGGTACCCACTCCTCCAAGGAAGAACTGCGCAAGCCAGGTCCAGCCGCGTGCATTATGGAAAGTTTTCCCTACATAGCAAGCAAGCTAGGGCCTCACAACTTCTCCGCCTTTTTTGAAGGAGGTGGTTAGAGGATTCGGTGGTTGGCTGGCAGCATTTGGCTCCACTTTCCCTCCTTTCCCTTAAGGAGAGGAAGTTCGAGGCAGGGTGGTAGGCTGACCATTGTACTTCCTATGTAGCACTTGCTATCATTTGGACCGCTGTATCTTGCTTTCCATCAAGGGATGTAGGGTGCAGCTTTGCTGCATGCACATTTCAATTCATGTGATATGTATATTATGTCCATCTGCCTGTTAGCAGGTGCACCATCCGTTGGTGCCATCATGACAGATGATCAGCTCCCAGAAGTGAAAGGAGTTACAGGAGTTACAAGGGGGTTGTCCTACAGCCCTAGACTCTGGCTGAACGGCTGCTGGTGAAATTTTCTCAACCAGCATCAAAAATTGAAACCAACTCTGACAAGGACTTTGAAAGTCTATACGAGTCTTGATGTAGGACAGCGTTGATCTCAGGATCAGCTATGATGTGAGAGCTTGTCAAGAAAGGAATAAAGTCTGTGATTGGACGCCAGGTAAAAGTATGTAACGGCTTGAAAATATCAATGAAAATATCCTTTTTTCTGCGCAGCTCAAACACCTCAAAGCAATTGCAATAGAAGAGAGCATGTATCTCGTCTTGGACTTCAGCACTCTCACACTTCTCACAAACAATTCTCACAACCACCCAGACATTTATAGGGTCTACCTCCAAGCCGTGCCCAGTGGGCACGAAGCCTTTTCCTACTCAAATTCCTCATGACTTCTTTAATCAGGTCCTTTAAGATTTACAGATTTAGAGAAGGACCGGCAGCCACACTTTTGGGCTGATAGGCCTGGTGCTGGTACTTTCTAGCACACTGAGAACGGACTGTATACACACACAAAAAAGTAAGACAACAGGTGGGCCCACAGGATGCAAAACATATGTTTGACTAAAGGACGGAGGTGCAAAGGAATTACTGCTCAAAAGCAACATGGAAAGTCTCTGGCTTAAACTCTGAAAATTTTGAGTACCACCATCTACAGGCCTGTCACACCACTGGCAGATGATTTAGACCACAGGCCATTGTTCAGACAAAAATCCGTCCAATGTGTGCAGTGTACTGACACGAGCACAGCAGTGGAAACGAACAAACAGCAGTTCCTTGGCACACACCAATTGATAAGCAAGCAGGCAAAGAGAGGCACACCTTCAACTCAGACAGAGCCTGCCATACAACGTCATGGTCACTGCAGCAGAAGCCTCAATGAACCTGGAAGGCAGCACATTGGCAAAAAAACAAATGTCACGCAAGGAATGTTTATGTAGTGCAAATTAACAATTGTTGCTTGTGCGAGGATTGTAGCAGGAAGAAAGATGGTCAGAGAAAGCCCCACACTGAAGTTCTGGTGTACGCTCAAATGTAGGTTCACACCCTCAGAGGGCAGGCCTGCACACGCAACGAGAAAGACCACGAAACCATTGTCAACGTCTTGCACTGTGCGCTCCAGATCTTTAAATAAATATGATGGGATATAGAAGGGAGCGCGTGCCATTGGTTCAATGGTTTTCCGCATCAACGATGGTAAGTCACTGTTCACCTGTCGGGGACTTAAGGCATCCGCTTCCCTCCAAAACTTCTGCTGTCTGTACCTCAAATCCCCTATAACATCCTTCATGGGGATTTTAGAAGCACTCAGCACTTTCTGCTCAAACATATCCTCATAGCGCTTGCCACTTAATGCCTCAGACACATGTGCAGACCAACAAAAGTCGTCCCTATCAGCAAGGTGTAAATCCGCTTTCAGTACTTGACGTAACACACAAAGTAAATGTGTTGGGATGATAACCCCTAGCCGATTTCAATTCCTTTACAAGGCACTCTATAGGGCCAAGCTTGCAGGCTTGCATGAAGCCATAGCACCTGCTCCTACTAGCTTTGCATCTGAGCTGCAGGGGCTCCTTGCTCGCAAGACTATGCTAGAAAACAAGTACGCTAGCAAAAAGATGAAAGACTCCTTTTTGCGGGCCCTGCCAACCCACATCCACACTGCCCTTAAAGAATGGACCCTGGTAACTCAAGAAAAAATGGCCTCCCCGCTGGACCACAACCCACAACACCAGCACTACTGGAACATTGACCCCTGAGACACTCTTTTTGGTGCCTGTCATAACTCCTTCTCAACCAAATTCTCAGATTTCTAGTGCGCCATCCCATTTACACCGAGGAAGCTATGACTCTGCTACTTTCATGTTCCTCCCTGTATGGGGACAACACATGGCACTAACCCACATTCCAAACTCATCACTTCCTATCCACATCTCTGTTGTGGACTTGGAACCATCGCTCGTACCAACTTCTGCTACAACAATCCACATTTCTCCCTCAACCAGAAAATGCCCCTTTCTCAGCACACCTGGGACCTACAAATTATTGCAGTCTGGAACACAGCTGCAAGGATTCATCTAAACAATCATAACCCAGCTTGGCTACAAGGCCTGGCTTCGGCTGTACCAGAAGTTAACTGGAAGCAATGCAGTATAGGCACCCATTCTACTCTCAATACAATGCATGCTGATATGCCTGGATTCAACAAATGCCAACGCCTCCCTTCTGACAAACAACAAATATCTAGATATCTTACCTCTCCACACGTAGGTAATCAGGAAGAACTTTTTGTACCTAACCAATCTAGTCCAACCCTCAAGCTCAAAGTCCCTGACTGGAGGACATGGGCTTACACTGATGGTAGTTGTCAAATCCAGAATGGCACACAATAAATTGGAGCAGGCGTCTACTGCCCTCTCACTGACAGCAGAAGTTTTGTCGAGCCCAACGGTGCTGGAATTACCAACACCATATGTCGAGCTGATTTAGCAGCAATTGCTGCTGCCATCACACACTCTTATTCGCACATTGCTTCAGACAGTCTCACCTCTCTTCATCAAATACGTAAACAACTTATTTACCCAGAGAAGCACAAACAACATATCCAAGGGGACGTCCTAAAAACCATATCTACCCTCATTAGCAATTTGCAAAGCAATATTTGTTTCTACAAAGTAAAATCTCATGCTGGCATTGCTGGTAACGAATGTGCAGATGCTATTGCAAATTATCAGGCAAAACAAGCCAACAATAGCGCGGCTGATACCGGGATCCCTAGCGCAGGCCCTGGCAGAAATCCTTTTTCTCATTTATTTTGGTTAGCCAAAGAGGAAAAAAAACACAATACTGGCACATCCACAGCTCGCACACCCAATCCTAAAATCACCTACCTCCCCAATCTTCAAAATGCTCTCAAGTCTCATATGCATACAAAACATAGACTTGGATATGCCAACCCCAAACCAGGCTACTACTCTGATTATCAGAGTTTGTTACCACATGTAGATAAGAAAATCAGTAATGCCTTTAGGAACATGTCCTGTATATCCACACCCATGAAGCGCACCATCTTACAATATCGCACTGGCACCCTCTATAACCAAAAACATGCGGTTCGTTTCAAAAGGTTCACTAACCCACTCTGCCCTCTCACAGGCTGTCATCAATTAGACAGCGCACTCCACATGCTTTCAGGCTGCCAAAATCATAATATCTCCAGCATGAAAACTGAACGCCACAGTGTTGCAGGAAGAATGGTCATCAAAGCTCTTAGCAAAAGCCCTTGGGGAGCAGGCTTGGTTAACATGGACATAGGGAGTGGTGATAGGTTGGCGCAGCACAGCCTTCAAATCCCTGCACATGCATCAAACAGAATTATACCCCCTTACCTCTTTCCAAGAAAAATTCTTAAGAGATCTAGACTCACCTCCAGCCGTCCTGATGCTATACTGATAACTCCCTATAAAGCCAAACCCACTTCTTCTCCTTCTACCTCCTGCTCACACCATCATGTGTTACGCAGCAGATACAACCCCACACTGAGGGCCACAACAGCCAACTGCGTGAGGCAGCCCCACCAACTGAATGTAAACTAGCTGCACGTGCACTTGATTGAAATCAAGTACTGTGAAGGCACGAGGCCTGGACAGCAGTTGGAGGCGGCACAGCGGCAGCCTGCAGACCTCTGCAAACTCATTAATGCAAAAGTTGTGACTCTCCACACCATCCTTTGGATGTTGGTGGGACCTGCTACACTGAGCACACCCTTTACCAGTTTAAACAACTGGGACTTGACCACAAATGCGCCAATAAACTTGCTCGCAAACTTCATGCCCATTCTATCATGTATGCCAACAAGCTTGTTACCACTAGGCGCTATTGAAAACAAGAGTACTTCTTGCAGCCAGGTTATGGAGCCGGGTGCTTCCAACAACCCTCCAGATCCCCATTAGGATATTCTTTTTGTAGCTTCGTGGTGGAGGGGACTCACGGCTCTTTTGAGCCAATGTGTCTCCTTTTCCTTAATTGATGTAGGGAGAGTTTCCTCTGCCTACGTAGTTTTTCTTTTCAAGTACCACTTTAACATCATGTACATTAAAAAATAAGGAATTAGAGGAATTAAAGATTGGTCTTTTTAGCACTCCTTGTGCAGTCTTTTTAAAGGTAAATGGCTTGAATTATGGATGTAGCCAACCCTTGTTCTGTTCACTCCATTTGTTTTGCAATGATATCATTTTGGTTCAAGGACTCAAAATCCCTAAAAAACACCCAATTTTATGCAGTAGAAGGTCGGGTACGGATAATTGATGATCAAAAAGTATGGTTTGCACTGTGGCTAATTTTGAAGAGTGCGCCAAATCTTGGATAGTGAGACCTTTGTGCAACATACATCTACATTTCATGAAGCCTGAGTGTCCAAGATTTGGGCATATTGCAAGGAGCATTCTAAAAACACCTATTTTGGGGGGGGGGATTTGTCCACCTCTGGCATATTGCACAGAATGGGCATGGAACTTTTGTCCAAGAATGGCAGACCTTTGGGATGAATCCTTCGTCTCCAAAACTGATCCAGGGTATGGGCAGTACAGGCAGTCCCACCCAAAAAGTACGTAACTGGCCCACCTCACTAGCCAGCTACGTGATTTTTTATAGTTTCACTTCTTTCTTTTCCTTGATGTGTATAACAAAAAATGTTATTTTGGGAATAGAAAATGGTCTTGTGTGGAGCAGGGGGCGCTTTTGGGATGTGTAGGAGAGTGATCCGGGGTCCTCCGACTCCATCATTTTTTAAAGGTAGGTTTGTAAAGAAAACTAAGGGTTGGCATGGATGGATATGAAAAGAAACATTCCTTTGAAGAGTTTCTCCTCTTTCTATTGTCATGCCTTTTTACACTTTGATTATCATTCATTTCCCATGTGATCACTTTGTAAACTTGCTAGCATCAGACGCGCTCTTATCTGAACTCTCATCACCAAGACAAAGCAAGGGGAAACGATTATAAGTCTCCTGCCAGGACCAGGCTGGTCCCCTTTGATCACTTTCTTTTTTCTCTTGCCAACCAGTGGTGAAGAGGATGTGTGGTGCCTCGGCCCTAGGTACCGTCTCTCCCTTAAATGATGTATTTTTGCTGCCTGCGTAGTTTTTTTGTGATCATTGATCTGGATCATTTGAGACAAGATAAAGCAAGAAAGTTCAATTGTCACCAGTCTTTTGGAAGAACTTTTTCTCATGTATGTTCAACGTTTGGCAGCAACATGACTGTCATCTTCATACACTGCTCAAAAGGGCGCTCAATGGGATGCAAGGAACACACTGAACCAAAGGATTGAACCTGGCACACTTACAAAATCAAAGTCGAAAGCAGTGTGTGACAGAAACATTTGCTGCATCCTCTAGACCTGTGAAACCTCTGCAGAGATACACCTGATACATCCCCTAGGCCTCATCTTCCAGGGTCAGCACAACCCTGTAATGCGCCTGGCCCTTCGCCACCTTCTCCAGGCCTTCGTTGACCTGCACACAATGTATATCAAAGATTGTTTAAAATGAATAGGGATGTGTAAATTGAACCAATAACTACAGGAACGCCTTGAGGGAGGAAGTTCAACAACTGTTCAGCAGGCATGGCATTGCACTGTGTCACAAACAAGCTTGATTTCACACTTCACTGGGTGAGCACCTCCTGCTTCAATGGCAAATCCAAAAAGTTGTGGCGCACTTTCCAGGCTCTTGCACAGATTGTTGGAAGTGGGCCGAATAGTTGACAGTTGGCTCAGGATTCCTCACTCCCTTTGATGGACATGGGCCCTGCTCGGCAGGCTTACAGTAGGCCTGCCGGGACAGTAGCCTTGCCAGGACAGCAGCCCTGCAGGCAGTAGCCCTGACTCATTGAGGCACACAAGCCTGCACGCACTGGGATGGAAAGGAGCCTGACGCGCATAGGAAAGAAAGCGTAGGCATGGATCCTTACCTTGCTGAACGGTAGCGTCTCAACATAGGGGGCAATGCCATGGGTGGCAGCAAGCTGCAGCATTGCATCCATGTCTGCTCGCCCACCAACAATACTGCCCGCAACTTTCTTCTGCCCAAACACCTGGTCAAAAGAAGAGGATTGCAGGTTGGATATTAAATTATGAGGTTCATACGAGTTGAGGCAACCCCCCATCAAGGAGCACTGTGCACACACCAGTGCATCCTGTCAATCTTTTAACATCCAGAGCAGAGCTGACACCCTGCCATGCTTGCAGCTAGATCATCGAATGTGCCTTGCAAATAAATAGGCGGAATAGAAAAGGAAGGTTACCCACGGCTCTTTGAGCCAATTTGTTTCCTTTTTCCTTTATTGGCGTAGATGTGTTCTCACTGCCTACATGATCTTTCTTCCTCTGAAGGACTGCATTGCCAGCACGAATTTTTCTTTCACCGTGTCTTAACAGATGAACTTTGCTGCGTGCATTTAGAGACAAATGCCTAATTATAGGTTACCAAGACCATGTAGACTGTGGAGCTGCTATGCTGCGTACATGCGGGATAAGGCCCTGCCTTGGTTTAGAATGGATGCAAATCAGGTATGAAACCAAATTATTTCCTTTCCATGGCAAACACAGCTCGAAAGCTCCCCTCCAAAGGAAGGACGACAAGCCCTTAAGATTACAGGGGCTGAAAACAAATGAGGAGAATGCAACCTGCTCATGAACTCTTGGCAAAGCATGGGTGTACACAATGCCTGATTTGGACCTACCATGTCCTGCACGGGCAGCGTCATCTGGCCACCTCCAGGGATCCCAACCTGTTGTTGCATGATGCATGAATTGGGTCATCTTTTGCAAGCGCTGATAGGCACGTTTATGGTGGTGAGCCTCCTTTTAAAATAGCACTTACAGGCATTTTCTGATGGTGCTATGCAGATCGCCTCTGAGTGATGCAACACTCATCCATGAGCAAGGTAAAGCTCCATTTAACACTGGTTGCTCTGCCATGAAGAGAGTTTGATCTTGTTGTATCTGCAGCTCTGGTGTAAATTGGCGAGGCAAATCTGCAGCTGCACAAAAATCCAGCAAAAATCCGAACCAAAGTATGCTCTCTCTCCCCACCTGGATCAGCGTCCCGTCATTGCGCAGCATGGAGAGCAGAACGCCGGTGTTCACATTGGCAGATGCGCAGTTGATGATGACGTCAAAGCCGTTCTCGCCTGTATAGCTCTGCCAGTCTTTCTCGTTGGTCATGTCCACCAAGATGTGCGCGCCCAGATCCATGACCTGCGGCAAATTGTGGTGGCTCAGCATGGTGTATCAAGACCCATCTCACCTCATACAAAAGAGCAATCACAGCAAACATTGTTGACACCCATATTTCACAAACGTAAGAGGTCTCAGGCCTTGCACACATTTCCTCACCTCTTTTTCCTTCCTTCTCCCCAAATCCAGTGCAGCAGCATAACCGCCCATCTTGCTTGCAAACTGGATTGCAAGGTGACCAAGGCCACCAATGCCGAGGACGCCGATGCGTTGCCCAGCAGTCATGAACCGCTTGAGGGGGGCATACACTGCAAAGCAAAGCCAGCAAGTTACAAAGCTCTATTCTTGCCGTGGTTAGCTTCAAGAATGATCCTTTTGGGACATAGTGGACAACATAAGAAATTTGCTCCGCTCATTTTCTCATTTGTTGTGCCATGCACAAAAGTGCAAACAACAAAAAAGCAACAGCTGCAGAGCTACATTGCCAAGAAAATCTGGTAACTCTGTCCATGGTTCCTTTGATGGTTTCTGATGGACCATGGAAGTGCTTAGAAAAGCCAAAAGATGGACCCAATGGGAAAATCATTGTCCAATGCATGCAGTGCCAACCGGTGCAAGGCCTTGTTTTGAAAATCCAGTAAAGTATGCAGCAATAGGATAAATGGATGGAAGATAGCATGGGAAGATAGGCCAGATTTTGCAGTCTGAAGACATCACATTTCTGGTCACACCTGTGATTCCTGCACAGAGGAGAGGAGCGGCAGCCGCACTGCTCAGGGCGTCAGGGATCTTGTATGCAAAATCAGCTGCAAACAGTGCAGTTTGGAATTGTGCACCATTTTGCCTGCTGATGGATGTTGGCACAGAAGCAGATTACACGCCTAATTCCGCAAAGGAGCTTGCCCGCTTCATTCAAGTTCCCATGCCAACCTCAGCACATTCCCATCGACCAAGCACTCCTCGAGAGAACCTTTGCTGTACCTCGTGCTTGTAGGAACCATCCATGTATTGCCATTATGTTTAGGAGACTACGTCTTATACCTGGCGTAGGCAAATCTTAGGGTTGTGGCCTAACTAATGCAATCAATAGAACAGAGCTAGCAGGCATCCTTGTAGCAACCCAACATGGGCACACAGACATGGCCTCTGGCATTGCATCCTGTCTATCCCAGATCCCCAAACAGGTACTCAATCCAACCCACGTTACTGAAACGTTAAGGCTACTTAGGCTACCAGGTCAAGCCCACTCTGGTGTCATTGGCAAAGAGGGAACTGTCATTTGAGCATGCACTACAGCATTCAAGGAGGCACTGTTCTCTTGTTTCCAAGTGCCGCAACTCTTTCCTGAATTCTTCTTAGCTTTCTGTTGAGCCTTTACAAATACACAATGGAGATCAAAAATGCTCCCTGCAGCGTTACCCCTCTACCGCACCAGCTTGAAAACCAGTTTGAGTAACACATGCACAACCAATACGAGCATGTCTTTGTTGACATATCTGACTGCTACATCACAAAGACTCATGCGTCCTGTGCCTTCTAATGACACAGGTATTTGCCGCTTCCCCCCTTACTCGCCAACAAACAAATCAGCAGCACCTTGGAGCAACCCCAAAATCAGCCTCTTTAAGATCACAATCATTTCTCATAGTAACATGCACCGCCGACGTCTAGACCCAAAGGCACGCTATCAAATGCAATCACTCATCTGGCTAGATGCCCCTTCCATCGCAAACAGGATAGCATCAACCATAGTCCTTGGCTGCAACAATCCAGAGGGTATGGCTATGATTGAACACCAAACAGCTGTTTGTCTCTGCTGTAAAGCCATCAGCAAAGCCTGGCCTACTGGCCTAGCTCAACCCATATGCTACCGCTGACGTTTGCTGCAGCACAAAGCTACGTGAACAGAGCATGGAGGTTCCTTTAAACATGACAGTTAGTTGCTTTCAATTGACTCTCTAGCCCATTTAACACCAACTCTCTTGTCAGACACCAAAGTCAAACTTGACGCTATCATTGTACGATCAGCCCAGAGAGAGCCAATCATCCAGACCCTATATCGATTCCCCCTCAACAACGGGATATTCCCTCCTTTAACTTAAGTGTTGACCAGATACCAAACCCATAAATAAAATAGAATACCCATACCAAACCCAAACCAGTTCACAAGTTGTGGCTGCTCAGCATGCCGGCAACATCTCTAGGCGCCATACCCGCAGCTTGGGAAACCCAAACAAGGATGACAAGGTGACGTTTGTACAATCTACTTGCTGTGTGGGAGACACTTTCTTATTGACCACACCATTACCCTTCTGGCTAGGCCTGGCCAATTCAGACACGGAACCAAAGAGTAGCTTCTAAATGAACCATATAATCACTCCAGGGATTGACAGAAATCATAAGCACTCGGCACACATTAGATGCAACGAGATGGTTGCGCTAGGCCATAATGACCAGGCCAAGACCGGTGGCCGGATGCCACTTTTGCACCTTCCTATTCCTTTATTGCGGAACGGGAGGACTTGCACCCCATCCTTATGGCTTCCTGCGCACTCCGTCCGTGCTCACACCGGATATCTCTCTTAACTGGTACCAAACTTGTACCATTACATTAGATTTGCAGGGTTCTTTAGTAGGGAAGTTGCTAGGGGCATGACATGGAAAGTCTCTTTTTTTCTATTTTACCTGGCACTCGAATGACAGACTGAAATCCACCGAAATTGCCATTCAGAATGGTGCCTGCAAACATGAGGGGAGGGCCAACATATTTGGGCTCAAGAAAACCAGCAAACCATTGACTGATTTGCATCACATCTTGTTTCCTCTCCAAAAGAGCAATGCAGCACTGATGTATGCAAAACGACACGGAGCCTCATGGACACGTGCTTGAGAGCAGTGATGCTAAGCAAGCAGTTCTAAAATTCAAGTTTCAAATTGCTTGTAGCTGTCACCATAATGGAGTCCCTGACACAGTCCTGAAGCATGTTGCCAATTTCTCCCGGGAAGTCCCACCTTCATAGCCCTTTGCGCACACATTTTCCTGCCCTTTGAGGCATGCATAGCAGCGCCTACAGCTGTCTCGGATCCAGCCCACGCCCAGCCGCTACAAAAATTCCAGCATTTGACAATTTGTGAATTGCTGAGGAGTAAGGGGCACTGTGAAGAGCACGTGGGAGTGAGAATGAAGTATGTGCTGGTATTCCACACTGCATTTTCTACCAGTTCAGCCATACCTCTCCAAGCACCATGCCATGGACCTGTAGGCAGGGAAGCGAGGACACAAGGAGGTCAGGTATCAATAATCAAGCGCACTCTAATTGGAACAAATCCATGAAGCTCATAACTGACGCCAGCCTTCCCAATTCAGGAACTGACTTCCAACAAACTACAGAACAGAGGAGTTTCCTTCACTGCGAGCCCATCAATGATATCAACATACCTCGCTGCCATGTGCCAATAAAGTCCCCACTACTTCATGACCTGGGGCCAAGCAAAAAGCAAGAGGAAACAGCAAATGCTTTAACTTCTTGTGCAACAAGCATATTTCCTGCATGCTTTCAAGCATGGGGTCTAAATTTACACCCGTTCTCTGGATCCAGAGTGTGTTCCCGGAGTGTGTTCCCTGTGCGCACCTGGCACGAATGGGTACTTGCTCATTGCCCACTCATTATCTTTCATATGAAGGTCTGTAGGAGGGAGAAGAGAGGGATCCTTGCGATCAGGCTTGTTGCTTGCAGCATGCAAAAATCCCAGCCTCAAATTCTGACAATCTAGATGCACTTTGATCAATGTCCTCATGGTTTGCTGCCTTGATAACGGTGTGGGAGAAAGCAAACCCAGATGTTTCAAAGAGGTTTCTCAGTCTGCTTGACATCCGTGATCACATACCGCTATGACAAACGCCGTTGTGGGTGACAGCGATGTCCACTTCGTTGGCTTTCAGGGGCTGGTCCTGAACCAGGTTTATCTTTTCAAGTGGCTGCTTGGGTGCCTGCAACCACAGTAATTGGCAGACAGTGAAGCATCTGCGCCTGTTTTCACACTGAAGCAAGAGGTTTTCTGCCCATCCATTCAGAACCTCCTCAAATCCAACACACCGTGGCAACCCATGCCACTGAGGACTCTACTGGGCGGCCCAGCTGCTGCTGGAGGACCTTGAAATCATCTGCTGCAGACTCTGTCCCGGAGATCATAGATTTCTTTCCTTTTGAGTCCAGGCGGTACGCAGTCACTGACATGGGCTTGCGGCCGCCTGCAGGCAACACCTTTTGCCTCAGTGCTTCAGTGGTGCCTTTGCAGCAGCTGGGGGTGCGGGCGTTCATTCCCCTGCTAGAGCCAATCATACTGGCAGAGCCAATTATACTGGCAAAAAATTCTTGAATAATTTTTTGAAATAAATTAAAAATCATCCAACGTATCCAACCAATGACGGAGACGATAATCTGAAAATACGTTCACAGAAATCGCACAGAAGATATGGATTTTGAAATTGCAATACATAAATAACCCAAAAATTGACGAGGTCGTCATGGAACCTCATGGCGAGGCAATGGAGATCTTCGGGCAAGATACAAGTGTTCTTGAATTGATGTTTTTAGTTTATCATAAGATGTTTCATTCCTAGCATGGAACCTGTAAGAACACTGGACAGGTCAGAAGGGTTTAAGCACAGCTATGGACCTCTCTCTCAAGAGAGCCCCTTCGTTCAAGTGCTCTTCAACAGATTCATGTTTCTTTTGACATCCATACACCCCGCAGTGTTGGTGAGGAGTGTTTCAGGCTCCTGGCACAAGACTGTGCAGTGACAAAAGGAGGAGGTAGGGATCCATTTGTTGCTGTGGTTTGAGCTTACACAGAGATGCAGTCCCTTACCCTCCCTGACTCTATGCTGCCTTCCATGCTGCAGTTAACGACCTCATCCTGTTGAGGTGAGTGAGGTTGCAAAGCTAGCAGCGAACAAAAAGCATGCAGCTCCCAAATTGACTTCCACCATGACTGCGCTTTATATGCTGCCAGCCTTGCGCATATCTACGGCAAGAACTTCAATACAGCTGTGGAGGTTGTGGACGAGCAGCGCATCGTGTGCTTTGTTGGCGAGAGGACGCAGCGCAGCGTGGTCAAGGTGGGTGAACACGCTGCCTCGTTTGAGACTGCTTGCAGGCCTGGAAACTGACTGTAGCAGTGCTAAGGCAAGATTTATCTGTTTCCATTGAAAAACAATGATGTTTTGCTTTGGTGCCAGTGTAAAGTGTGCAGACGCGGGCAAAACTGTACTGTTTTTGAGCAGGTGCAGGGCAAATCCGCTTCAGACGTCTACCTGGTGTTCCCCCAGCACTTTTGCTCCTGCCAGGCCTTCTTCTTCAAAGTGGTCCACGAGAGCGAGACCATTTGTGTGAGTGTAAGCTCATTCATGTATGTCAGTGGTTTGAGAGTAGTGGCATGATACCCATCTTAGACTAAAAGATTTTGATGCTTAATGCAACCCTTGGCTTTGCAGAGCATGAACACCTGTAAAAGAATTCAGAATTTAAAATTGATTCCGGAGCTGAAGGCAAGGTGCTGCGTGCCTGCCACTCTCTCTACGTGCAGTGCAAACACCAGCTGGCAGCGCGTCTAGCCCTAGCCTTAGGCCGCTGCCCCATCATCACTGTGAGCGACGTGGAGATTGCTTCCATGCTGGCCTTTGGAAGTTGAGCTCATGCGGCGGTTTCCATCAAGGGTAACCTAAACTATCAGCATGTGCGTTCATTTTCTCAGCTGACCGCTACCTTCTTGCGTAGACAGCAAGTTCTTGCTCAGTTGATACTTGTCCACCTCTCCTTGGTGGTGCTCAGCTAGGAATGTGCCAGCCACTGGCATCATCACAGTGCTGGCGCATGAACTCAGTGAGCGGAGCATCCTGGCGTACCCCTCCTCACTTCCACCGTGTTTCAAGGTAGGCGATATGGATCATTTCATTTGTTTGCATGTGCAAGTCAAAATTGCAAGTGCAGCTGTCAGGCAACATTCAAATCTGAATTTCAGTTTACGCACACCTTGTGCAATTGTGATGTGTGTTCGTGTCATTTCGTAAATTAACAGAGAGTCCCCCAACAGGTCTATGCACGACGGTCCCCCAAATAAGGCACAGAAGACAATGGACACGCTGCTGGTGAAGAAGCTGAGCGAATTCGCTGTGCTCCCGAAGCGCGGGTCAGCAGGCGCAGCCGGCTACGATTTAGCTAGGTAAGGGTGAAGCTTGATGGGTGGATGCCTGTGCAGCCATCAATGCCTTGCTGCCCGCGACAGCTGAGCAACGACAGCTCCGCTGCAAATGCATTTGCCACGCGACCTGGCCCCTCCACATTTTGTGCCTGTGCAGCGCCCATGAATGCGTGGTCCCTGCGCGTGGCCGGCTAGTGGTGCCCACCGACTTGTCCATCAAGCTCCCCTCCGGCACCTACGGGCGTGTGGCCCCCCGCTCTGGCTTGGCTGTCAAGCATTTCATTGACACTGGGGCTGGCGTGGTGGATGAGGACTACAGGGGTCCTCTAGGCGTGGTGCTCTTCAACCACTCTGATGCGGACTTCAAAGGTGGGTTGCCTTGTGTTGGGGTGAAGCTTGCTCGCGATAGGCTTGGGCTCTGGGCCTGTCCTTAAATGTTGCGGCATTCAAGCATGTTCATTTGATGCAAAAGCATATGCAGGCCATCCATTCATGAGAGGGCTTTTTTACAGGCCTCTGAGCATGCAAGCAGTGCGGATGTTTTTTATGCTGCACTTGGCAGCGTGTAGTCAGGACAAATCACCGCTCGCCCACTGTGGTCCCATGTCTGCAGGCAATGAGGGTGCTGGCTTTGACGGATGAAAAGAGGCACTGAAATTATTACTGCTGAATTTGTCGCTACCTGCAGTCAACCGCGGGGACCGTGTGGCGCAACTCATCATCGAGAAGATTGCCACGCCTGAGGTGCAGGAAGTGGAGAACCTGGATGACACTGCTCGAGGGAGTGGGGGTTATGGCAGCACTGGCCAGTAAGGCTACTGTTTCTCTGCAGCTAGGGGAATGGGCTGGTTTGAAAGACACTTGTGTGTCATGGATTAAGATACACTAGCGCCTTGAGTCCATCGCTTGCGGCCTGTACATATCACACATTTGTCACAGCGCAGGCGTTGCATTTTTGCTTGCAGCAGCAGCTTTTCAGCGGCAGGATGTGCCATAATGTTTTTTGTTTCTCATTGCATGCCTCTATTAGATTAAGTTGCATATGCCTCTATAAGAACTGCATTTCATTTTATTTTGGTGGCCATCCTAGGTGTCAGCGACACAAGAACTCTGTATAGTGGGAAAATTCCTGTTTCTGCCTCCTGGTACAAAGCTGGCTGCAAGGGTTGGACTTAACGAACGATTTCCTGATTTCCCACATTTTCTTTTTTTTTCACAAGGGTTTTCAGCTGTTGTCTCGCTGCCTCGTAAGCAAGCCCAGGTGCTGCTTAGCCTCCTGATGGTGTCTTGACCCAGAGGAGGAAAGTCCAATAAAAGTATGCCAACCTGTGGTGTCCATTCTGCATAAGCAAGCAGCATGGTGTCCACTCTGCATAAGCAAGCAGCTTGCCACATTTGAAAGTTCAAAGAGTCCTCCCCAAAGAGAGGTCCTCATTGAGCAGCTAAAAGTAATAATGCAATGCAAGTATGATGAGAGAGAGAGAGAGAGAGAGAGAGAGAGAGAGAGAGAGAGAGAGAGAGAGAGAGAGAGAGAGAGAGAGAGAGAGAGAGGTAAAGTACAGGCATTGAGATTACTTCCTCCGATTGAGTCAAAGAGAATTGAGAAGCATGCAGGCTTACAAGGTTACAGTGGGATTTGACCTTCAAGGGTTTACAAGGGTTTACAATGGTGGCCTACAGCCCGAGACTCTGGCTGATGGTGAAACAAGCTCAACCAGTATCAAAAATTGAGACCAAGTCTGACACAAATCTAAGAAGTCTGTATGAGTCTTGGTTTAGGAAAGCATTGATCTCAGAATCAGTGATAGTATGATGGCAAGCCAAGAATGGAATAAAGTCAGCGTTTGAGGGCGGAGCAAACACACGCAAAGTCTTAAACATCTCCTCAAAAAGGTCCTTGTATGGATTTGAACTTCAGCCAGGTAGTTCGGCTGCTCAGCCTGCTCACATTCGGATTCAGCTCTATCTTGAGTCTCATCACAAGAACAGCAATCACAAAGAAGAACATTCCGAGTATCCCAAGCCGCTGTCTCCACCTTCGGTGTGTGTGGCCCAAGTCCGACAGAGTCTGAGACGGCTAACGTTCCTCATGACATGTTGAGACAAATCCAAATGCATGTGCCTTGGTAAACGGGCGGAGGCACACATATTGTGATCGAAAAGAGACTGATTTGGGCTGCCTTGTAAGCAACTTGAAGCCCACTGGCAGGTGCTGCTTAGCCTTCTGATGGTGTCCTGACCCAGAGGAGGAAAGTCCAACAAAAGCATGCCAAACTCTGGTGTCACTCTGCATTAGCAAGCAGCATGGAATAGCTTGCCACATTAGAAACTTCAGTCCTCCCCCAAGGATAGGACAGGAATGGGTGCATAGGTGTACCTGCCTAACAAGGCTTGTGCACCTCTGCTCTCTCATCCTACGCGTGTTTGCCCTCTTCCATGACTGGAAACTCCATTACACCATTCACCAAGTGAATTTCCAGGGTTTGAATAACCTTTAATCCAAGAAAGCAACAAACTTCCCTCTTTTCCTTCATGTTAATGCAAAAGTTGTGACTCTTCACATCATCCTTTTGGGTGTTGGTGGGACCTGCTATACTGAGCTATGTTATGCTTCTCGCAGCCAGGTTTTGGAGCCAGGTGTTTCCAATAACCCTCCAGATCCCCATTAGCCCTTTTCTTTGTAGCTTTGTGGTGGAGGAGACTCACGGCTCTCCTGAGCCAATGTGTCTCCTTTTTTTTAATTGATGTAGGGAGGGTTTCCTCTGCCTATGTAGTTTTTCTTTTCTTTTCTTTTCTTTTCTTGTCATAACGTGCTTTTATGAACAGGCCAGCAGTCAAACGTCTTGACAAAGGACTTTTCCCCTTGTAAACCTTGTAAACCTTGTACCTGCCTACAAGGTTTGCAAGGGTTACAAGGGAAAAAGGCCTCAGTCAAGACGTTTGACTGCTAACCTGTTCATAAATACACATGAGGTCATGAAGAAAAAAAGGAAGTTTGTTGTTATCCTGGTTTAGAAGAATATTGATATCCTGGGAATTCAATTGTGAAGTTCACATGGTGAATGGTGCCTAGACAGGGCATCCTGTGGGAGACGCGGAGGTGTAGGAAAGAGAAGTCGTGCTCAAAAAGTGAGGCATGTATTTGACGGAGAGAGCAGACCTGGGGATTGGAATATCTGAACAGCACATGTTTTTCATCCTGTATGTCATCAAAATCACAGATATCACAGACCGGAGAAGTACTATTGGACCAAGTAGCATGTTCAACTCGGAGAGCGTGTCCCCACAGCCTGAATCTGGCAGTGTTGCGAAGGACATGATGGGGAAGATCCAAGTACATGTATTTAGGCATTGTATAAGGTGGGTGAATGGCATGTGCATTTCTGACAGGGAGAGCGCACCATTGATGATAAGTCAGTCGCTTGCTGTTGCTTACTCTTGGATCAGGGGCTGTGAATTGGTTCCAAAAGCCCAGGTGTCTAGATTTCAGGTCCACCACAAATTGACTGACTCCACTAGATTGATTGAGAAAGAAAAGAAAAACCAGTAAAAGAAAAACTACGTAGGCAGAGGAAACTCTCCCTACATCAATTAAGGAAAAGGAGACACATTGGCTCAAGAGAGCCGTGAGTCTCCTCCACCAATTGATTGAGGCTCACAGGGTCACAATTTGTGGCTTGAAACCAAAATTTGACATCTCATCAGATCCGAGTGAGCCAAACCGTCCAGCGCAGATAAGAGGTGGGACGTGCAACAAAAATCAGTCATGGAGCTAAGGCTGATGTCAGCATGGAGAACCTTTTTAAAAAGGAGACTGTTGCACTTAGTAAGCGAGTTGTAGAAGCGCATAGTGGCACGGAACCAATTGAACTGAAAAGGTTCAATGCCACATTCTCGTAAAATGCTCCAAGATGGTGTTGTGGATTTCACTCCAAGAAGATAATGCAAAACGTTCAGGATCCACTCCTGCAACAGGTTGTCCGTTTCTGCGCCCTGTCGTAAGTAAGGAGTGGCCCATTTCTGGCTAGCATACATTCCTGCTGGGATAGCATACGTCTTCAAGAGCCAGATGAGCTCATGCAGCCGATTTGTAAGGTTGTGGTCGTGAGCAAAGGTTTTGACACGATAAGTCCCCGCTATACATGGTTTCAGAGCAGCCCCAGCATCAGTGGAAAGGTTGAGACGTTTGTCACAGACTATACCCAGATATTTGAAAGAAGCAGTGTAGGGAAGGTTGTCACCATCATACAACAGTTGGGGAAGAGTGTCAGCTCTGGAATTGAAGCGGACGACCTCAGACTTTTTTGTGTTGACCACCAGGCATTTTCTGGTTGCATAACCCTGCAAATGAGACATTAGACGCATGAGTTAGGACCCTGTGATTGGCCAGCATTGATTTCATTTTTAGGGTTACAAGGGTGACAAGGGGTTGGCCTACAGCCCGAGGCTCTACCTGATCGGCTGCTAAATCTGTAAATCCGTAAATCTCTCTCACACACTCTCTCTCTCTTTGAATCAATAAACCGTCACACACACACGCACACACGTACACACACACACACACGCACGTGCACACACACACGCACACGCGCACACACACACACACACACACACACACACACACACACACACACACACACACACACACACACACACACACACACACACACACACACACACACACACACAGATGAAGGCAGTTAGGCTTGAGGAGTGCATTGCTGAGTGCGAGTCCGCCCTGTGCATTGGCACAAACTTTGAAAATCTCTAAGTATTGATTTAGGAAAGCATTGATCTCAATATCAGCAATAATGTGGAAGCTCGCCAAGGAAGGAATGAAGTCAGTGTTCGAGCCCTTGTGGCGGTGGGGGTCGGCCCTTCCTTATTAAACGCTTGAGGTGCTAGCCACTTGCGTAGCTTTTCCTTTTCCTTTGAAGTCAGTGTTTGAAAGCTGGGCAATAGTAAAGGCTTGAAAAGGTCAGCAAAAAGCTTTTTGCATTTTTTGTATTTTTTGCGTGGCTCTGTGTAAGTCACACACCTCAAAGCAATTGTAATAGAAGAAAGCATGTTTCCTGTCTTGGACTTTCTTGTCTCTCTTAAGCATTGAGTTTGTGATGAGGGACCTCGATTACGTGCACATGTACGCTTTGTTGGAACTACACATACGTCTGTCAATCCTCTGATTATTGAACACGGGACTTCATTGCTATCCTGGCAAGCATGGAGCTGTACATGAATGTGGCATGGCTAATCAAGAAGCACTTTGAGCAACTTCTACACTTGTATCTATACATATTGTATTATCTCTGTTTTTTTGGAACAACACAGTTCTTGACTTCAAGCTCTTACTAATGCACTTAAAGTTTAGGCCTGGTTTGGTTGCAGGCACCTTTTTCTATTCTTCAACTAAGCTGCCCTTGTAGGCAGGTACAGCTATGTAACCCTTCCAGGCTAGCAGTCGCACCTCTTGACTGAAGGACTTATCCTTGTAAACCTTCCCCTTCCCCTCCCCCCTCTAATTTATTTTTAAATGAGGCAATGTTACAAAGGAAAAACATATTCTTCACTTGAAACAGAAGATATAATTAGATTGCGTATAAAAAATATCTGCAGGCAGAAGCATAACATAGAAGAATCAGTAGCCTGTACAAATTACAATGGGGTTTGTAACTTGTAACTTGTAGCCTGTACAAACAAAAAAATGTTTGTCAGCATGATTGGGGGCTGGCAAAGCAAAAAAACCTTTTTGCTTCAGCTACTTAGTAAGCTGCCCTTGTAGGCAGGTACAAGGGTTACAAGGGTTACAAGGGAAAAAGGCCTCAGTCAAGACGCCTGTTCATAAATACACATGACATCATGAAGTAAAAAAGGATTAGGCAGGTTCAGCTATTTAGCCCTATCCTATCCTGAAGCAAAAGAAAAGGTTGTATGCCTCAGCCTTGCCACTTTTCACAGTCCAAAAAGACTGTGTCTGCCAACAAAATCAATTATCTTCCCTGTTCACAAATTGCATCCACTCTTTGCAAGGGAAAAACCAGAGTGGCAGTCACTGAGTGCATTAGAGTTATCAAGAGAAGCCTGACAAAAAATTAGAGCAGTCAGATCACAAACACCTCCTTAGCTACAACGTGCTACAAAACGTACATAGCACTTGTGAAGTTTCTTTTAAGCAAAATTTTTTTGACAGTAACATAGCCACTGGGCTTCCAACATTTCCAACAAATTTATTACCCCAGGGCATGGCCCTTCCTGCTTAAAACTTACAATAAGTCTTCCCTCCTATGGACTGCCGAGTAGCAAATGCAGCCTTTGCAAATGTGCTTCACTTTGCAAGTACCTCCGCCCTGCCATGTCAACTGGTTTCTATACATGCAAATTGCTCCTGTAGCTGCGTGTTCTGGGCAAGGGCAGAAGGGGTCTACTGTCAGAGAAGTGGCGGAATTGCTTTGTACGCAATGACGGCAAAGGAGCGCACAGCACCGAGCTCCATACATCAACCAAATGGCAGAGGCTCCGCGCTCCAGGCAAGCAAGGCATGTTATGCAGCAGTTCCAGCTGCTGTGCTCTGCTCACGAGGTCCTTAGTCGTGATATCTGCAGGTCATTCAAACCATGGACATTTTAGTATGTTCAATTCTTCATCCTGAACAGCATAGACCAAGGACTCTACTCCCTTCTTTGAACAACGTGGCATCCCTAGCAATTATTCAATGCGCTGGTGTTGACAGGCGAGATGTCATTTCAATGAAGTTCAGTGCGTGCTTTTACATATCTGTGTGACGTCTGCACCAAACTTAAATAGAGTGCATACATGCATCTAGTTCAACCTGTAAGCAAAGCCCAGACTTTGCTGCAGGTAGCTGCAAACAGTCACATTGCCTTTGCTTTGTGCAACGAACAGAGTGAACACCACCACAAGGTACATCAAAGTCCATGCCTGCCACAGAGATGATCTCATGCCAAAAAGCTAGTTTATAGCACTCACCAAAACAGACACCCATGCAGTGCAGGGTGCCAAAGACCAGGGCCAACACATGATAAGCATAGACAAGGCCCAAGAAAATAATCCAAATGAACTTTGGGTCTTGTATGTTGTTTGGCCTGCAGCATGAAAATGACAAGTATGTCAAAAGGGAGCCAGCTGGCAGGAACCAGCTCCAGTGCATGAGTGTAGGCACTCAATGCAGCATGGCTTGCTCAAGACCTCCATTCATCCACACTCCTTACTTGAAGCTGAGGGCCTGCTTTGCTTGCCACGGGATGACTCCCAAAAAAAGAGCGCATCCGATTTGACCACACACCTGCAAGCAGTGTCAACACAAACGATCTCAAAGGCAGAGTGCTTCTTATCAGAGTGCATGTTTCCAGTCACTCATGATTTGTGATAACATAGGTATTGTAAAACACAGGTAGTGTATTAAAACCTGTACCAAAAATTCTTCTCCTCTCCTCTCACTCCTTCTTCTGCACTCTTTAAGAGTAGCTCTTCTCCCTCGAACCCCTCCCCTTTCGAAAGTTTTTGCAAACTGTTATGCAGAAATGGCCCCCTCCTGCTCAAAATTCTTCAAATTGTCCACATGTATGGAAGTATGGCTTGCATGCAAAGGCTGCCATTCAGGCAGGCGTGGGGAGAATGAGCTGCAAACAATAATTGTCCAAAGACAGAAGCGGTAGAAAGCGACGCACCATGAATGAGGCAAAGAATCTATGGTTGTTTTTGGCTACACAGTTGCCTGCAAGCATCAGAGGGCTTGAGCATCAGCTAGGAAACAATGAGTCCATGAAAATGTTGGGAAATTGACGAGAGCTGATGCGGCTATACACAGCTGTGAATGGCAAGCAGGTCAAGTTCAACCAAATGAAGAGCCAAGACTGACCTACAACACCACAATGGTGGTCAAACTTCTCCTGCAAGCAGAGCAGGCACTAGAAAGATGAGAAGCAAACAGCCCATACTGATGCAAACCTTTGGAGTTGGTTGTGCTGCGGTTTTAATGGGGATGTTCATGGAAGCATGCTATAATGGATGTACAAAATGTGTGATTGCGGTGGCCAGGGGCACGCAGAAGAAGACCACCTTCTCAAGCTTGTTTAGTGCCTTTTCTCGTATCATGCCATGTCCTCTGGCATAGCAAAGTTAGTTATTCAAAAGCAGCGACGGAGCTCAGAAATGTGGTTCTAGGATGACTGCGACACTTACAATGCAGCCGTTGCAATAATTACAGTGGTGGCTTCTTGGAGGCCTCCAGATGTTGCAAGTTGCGCAATCTGCAGGGCAACAGCAATGCAGAAGAAACGAGAGCGGATATCATGTTCAAAAAGTAAGCATGCACCAGTAGGACATTGGCAAGCAGTAACTGCCTGTATCAACATCCAAATGGTCATCAGCAGCTCTAGATAATCCTGTACTTCCCAATTTCCTTTCAGGACATCTGCACATCTTTTCATGCCGGGTTTCATGGCAATCACTCATGGACATTTAAAACGGGTCAGTACTTTCAGTCAACGCTCTCCCGTGGAGAACTGATCAGCGTGACTATTGGCAATAAAAGCTAGTCAGGGCGCCTCCTCCTCTGGCTTCATATTGTTGGCTCCCTTCACATGCATACGCTGCAATAAATTAGAATTGTGGTTTGCCATTTCAGATGACAGCTTATCTAGAGTTGCTGTATGCCACCAGCCTGCAGGCCCTGTCAAAAGCTGAGGTTCTTTGCCCAGCGACAGCGTAGCTTCTCAACCACATTGACATCGATGAGGAGTTGAAGAGTGTTTACTTCAAAGGGCCAGTATTCTTCTTGCAGGCTCATAAGGGGGACCTTGTTGCTTAGGTTGGCGCCCAACATTACAGGGACAGAGGACAGAATATCACAAGTACCTGCATACCCATCCTTCAGGGTCCAAGCCAAACACGGCTTACATTTCTCAGTGTACGGCACTCCTTCTCTGATGAGGGTCCTTGTCCACGCGCCACGCTCGCCAGGCTCCTTTGAGTAGCCTTCCTTTGGGGTTTGACTGTGTCTTTCCTCATCCTCACCTGCCCTCGCAAACTCAAGCTGGTCTATGATTGGGTCTGTATCACAGGGCATCAGACAAGCAAAGCAAATCCAAGTAAGGGAAGGGCAAATCAAGCAGTGTACTCAGCAAACGCACAATGCAACAGGGCACTTCAACAGTGAAACATCACAGAAAAATGTAAAGGAGCGCCTAACAGCCCTCACCTCGAGTGCAAGAGGGAGGAATCATGCCCGGGTCAGACAAACAGGTGAGCCAGAGCAACATGATCGCAAGGCTTGGCATAGCCGCAGTGAGGAGCTGGTACCACACAGAGACGGAATTCATGGGCCTGCTGGCAAGAGCACAATTAGAATATGGTTGTGTATGTGCATCTATCGTGACACACACGCACACACACACACACATACACACACACACACACACACACACACACACACACACACACACACGCATGCACACACGCACGCACGCGCGCGCGCACACACGCACACACATACGCACACACACATACACACACACGCAAGCACACACACACGCAAGCACACACACACACACACACACACACACACACACACACACACACACACACACACACACACACACACACACACACACACACACACACACACACACACACACACGCAAGCACGTGTGCACGCACGCACGCACGAACGCGCACTTGTTTGCACTCACACTCATACTTGCAAGAACGTAAACATGCATACACGCACACACACACACACACCCTGTGAAGAAGCCCAACGCAGACATGAACAAGATCCATAGTGTCAGGGACACTGGTCCAATATATTCCTCTGGCAAAGGCTGCCACCTGGACATTGCCAGTATTTCAGCATGTAGAATGGTAGGTGCTACATAGCTTCAGTGGCTTTACCCGTCTGAGCATGTTTTGCATTGCAGGCTGTTCAGCAATGGACGGGCGTACTGTGGGCGTCCTCATGTTAATCACGAACGTTTCTGTAATAAAATTGTTTTGGTCTCCACTTAGCTCGCCTGGTCTTGTGTCCCGTGCGGCGTCGCAACAAATTGCAAGCTAGATCAGTCCTGCCGGGCCACCTGGACTCAAAATATTGAACAAGAAATTATGATGGAATATAATGTAAAAGGAAGAATGTCTGCACATGGGTAACATGCTGTTTTAATCCGCGCGCGAGAGGCCTGCAGCAGCCCAAGTCTGGCACCGCGGTGGTTGCCTGATGATGCAGGGGAGCTTCCAGGGGGAGAACGCGCTCGCAAGGAATGAGGTGAGGGCGAAGAAGAGGGAAGAAACCCAGGGGTCGACACCACGCTCACCGCCTGGCGGTGGACAGAGAGAGCTTTCCCGGGGGAAGAGGCCGCATCTTGATTTGTGGATTGAGGATTTAGGGCAGATGGTGGTACGCTTTGCCGTGATCCTTAGCCAGGTTCTCCGGGAACAGATGGCATCTGGAGTCCAAGGCTTCAGGTCAAGGCCAGGGGGAAAGGCGCAACGCGGGCACGGGGGAGGGGATGCAGCATGTCAAATAAAATTACTTAGTATGCCACATCGTGTGGTAGGGAGCAGAGAGGTGGGGGATGGCAGAGAGAGAGAGGGCAAAGGTTAGATTTTGCTGTCACCCGTGCAAGGTAGCTCCACAGCGCTCCGCGAGCTTCGTGTGGGGCGCTTTCACCTCTCTGTCGATTTTGGTAAAGTATGGTGGCCCTCTGGCGCCACCGCTGCAGCCAACGTGCACTCGAAGAACTCGTCCAAAGTTAACACCTTGCTCACAACCCTTATTGCACCGATGGGCACCAGAGAGCTGCATGCCGCACAATCAATTTTGCCCAAACCATCAGCACGTCCTGATATTAACTCAACTGCACACACACACACACACACACACACACACACACACACACACACACACACACACACACACACACACACACACACACACACACACACACGCACGCACGCGCGCGCGCGTGCAAACACTCACGCGCACACACATATACTCACACCGAGATTAATGCATGCACAATCATGGGCAAAAGTATGCTCAGACAACTCAATCATGCTTGTGCACTCACTCACAGACAGCTGCACGCATGTGTGCATGAATGCATCGAAGAAATCATGAGAGTTGCGCAGGTATTCCTGTTGTGCACATGGAAACATAACGGACAAATTCATGTCAGGCATGCCTAAACCAAGCTTGCTCTTCAATGCATGTGTTTACTTTCATACACAGTTCATGCATAGACTTGTGAAAATTCTCTTGCATTCTGCAATAATCAAGCACATAGGCAGACAAGCATAGAGGGGCAAATACAAACACGCACATACACACACACGCACGCACGTGCACACACACACACACACGCACACGCACGCACGCACACACACACACACACACACACACACACACACACACACACACACACACACACACACACACACGCGCGCGCGCGCGCACACACACACGCACATGCGCACACACACAAGCTTGCACACACAAGCTTGCACACACTCACACACACATACATATACACGCGTGCACATACGCGTGTGCACGCCTGCAGGTCACATTCATGCGTTAAATTGCTAGGGGGACCCCTTTGCATCTTTATCCATATCTACATATTCATGAAAAATGCATACCAGTGGCGCAAGTCCAGCTACGCTGTCCAAAGCTGTTGTACTGTACCTTCCAAACCGGTTTCTTTTTGTCAGGAGGCAGAGTTAACATGCGAACCCAAGCCAAGTCTCAAGAAGTTTGTGTAGTTCCATGCGCACATGCAGTAAAAATGGGCCTGTCCGCCTGTGAGCAGATTCAATAATGTGCTCGCACCTGAATGAGCACAATGCTGCCTGAGCTGTAAGCTGTGCATCACTCACCTGTCGCGCTAGTGCATAGTTTGCTTGATTGCTCGCTTCTCTCTCCTGGCCTACACACACACACACACACACACACACACACACACACACACACACACACACACACACACACACACACACACACCACGCGCCCCCCAGGGAGTCACCCCTGTCCTTGCTCCCCCTTCTGCTGCCGTCCCCCTCCCCCTCCCCACCTTTCCCCGCGACTGCGAGTACCTGTACCTCACCCACCACTTTGTGCTCAACAAGCTCAAGGCCTTTTCCCCGCCCTGCCAAGTCAATATCCAGCTGGAGGTGGATGGCGTCCTGCAGCCCAAGGTGTACGTAGGCCAGATCTTGGACAGCGCCGCCCAGGGCCACTTTTCGCTGAGTGCGCCCCCGCGGGAGCTGCTGCTGGGCAAGGATATCTTTGGGCTGCGCCTCAAGTCAAGTGGGTGTGGATGTTGGGTTGCCGAGTCCGTATGCCTTGCAGTGCAGAAAGCCTGTGCTTTGGTGCTGCTGCTGGGCAATGGACATTGTAGGGTTGCGCCTCAGGTCATGTGGGTACAGGCGCTGGGTTGCCAAGTCTCACGTGCATGTGTTGAAAGTAATTGCAATGAATTTCAATGAGCATTAATGTATTGGTGGGTCGTGGGTAGGCTGCAGATGCGGGACCTGGTGCTGCGCAGGTTAAGTAGAGTGTAATCACAAAACTCTAATCAATGAAGTGAGTAGCCAAAGTGTTATTGCAGGAGCAAGACCAACTGTGAATGGGTGCGTGCACACGCACCTACAGAGACAGGAATAGGGACGTTAAAGAGTTGGTGCAGAGGCAGGGAAAAGTATTGGCCTAGGAGGGTCAAATTGGGGGCGGGGAATGTACATTTCTGAATTGTTGGACCCACCATTTTCGGAAAAGGCACTCAGATGTGCTGAATCTAGAGGGCCATTCTTAAGTGCGCAAACACAAGTGCACGCGCACATATACACAAACGCACACACACACACACACACACACACACACACACACACATTGAACCCATCATTTATGGGAAAGGCATTCAGATGTGCTGAAGGTAGAGGGTACTTCTGATTTGTTGAACTCATCATTGATGGGAAGGGCACTCAGGCGTGCAAAAGGGAAAGGGCACTCCACAGAGGGTGGAGACGCAAGCATGGGGGCAGGAGCTTCCATGTCAAGCGAATGAATGGAGTGTCATAGGGAGCATCAGGAAAGGCAGGTGGTATTTGGATACATCAAGAGAAGCACATGGCGGACAATCTGCCAGACCCCCCCTAGTCATTTCTGGACGGTTCCTAGCTTAGTTTAGGCTAGGCCTGTGAGCCTCAATGGTGAGGGAGGCCCTTGCTGGCTTGCGAGTTAAAGGAAATTTGTTTAATGCACACAGCTAGACCTGGCTTGCGCAGTCTTTTCTCCTTGAAGGGGGGTGTCTGAATATATCAGCAAAAGAAAGGGGAGGGGGGATTCAGATGCAACGGCGAAGGGGTTGGGTGTCTCTGAAGTTTTTGGGTGCATTGGTGACGGCAAGAAACTGAGTCCAAGTGCAAGTTGCTCAGTCAAGCTCAAAGGGGATCGGCTGATCACTGTGCAAGGAGAGGGATGGATGTTGCTTCCTTTGCAGAAGTGTCTGAGCGTTTTTGGGAGGTTCGAAGCCATGCGTGGTCTGGCAGGAGACAAGCTCCATAGATACTTTAAAAGGTGAAGCATGTTCTGCTCGCTGTCCATCAGGCTTGTGAGACGTGTTTTGGTTGCTATCCCAGTGCATACAGCTAGCCCCCAAATTCCTCATACCCGGTACTTGCATCCAAGGTATCCAGGATCCCTTGAGTCACCTTTTGGGTGGTGCTTAGCTGACTGCCTGGCTGGGCTGAAAGCACTGTGTTTGCGTGTGTGTGTGTGTGTGTGTGTGTGTGTGTGTGTGTGTGTGTGTGTGCATATGTGTGTATGTATGTGTGAAAGCCTCCAGACACCCGGTTATGCGCTTTTGGCTGCGACAAGGACTGCATGCTGTGTTGTACTGGCTGCAGATGGATGCATCATCCTGCAGCTGCGCGACCGGCTGCCCCCATTGAGGCAAGACCGAGGCCGACTAAGGCTGGGTCCAAAGGTGAGGCTTGGCTTGCTCTGTCGTTGGCTAACACCATCCCAGGTGAATCCTAGGATTCACCTTTCAAGTCAGGTTTGAAGACACAGTTCAACCTATCGTGTCAGCTTACGAAGACACTGATCATTAACGAGTATTTTTTTTCATGGTTGTGCCTGGATGAAGCAAAGGTTGAGCCAAATGTAAGCCCGACCTTCATGTGCATGAACTTTGCTTGAGATTGGGTCAAAAAAGGAAGGACCCCCCCAAAAAAACTGGTGGACAGGCAACTTGAATCTGCTGCTTGTGTGGGGAGGGAGCCCTTTTTCTAGGCTTTGTTTGAATACTGTTGAAACTCCAAGTCTGGGAATGCCTGAGGCAGCGGCAAGGCACTTGCAAGCTTTATGACAGTCTGTGTGGCATGAAAAAAAGAGTGGCTGTGTGTGTGTATGTGTGTGTGTGCGTGTGCGTGTGCGTGTGCGTGCACCCTCGATTGAAGGCATAGCATCCACCTGTAAGCCTGCTGCCGGTCAACGTCAGCAACCGTGACCTCTGCTGTACGAGGCCTTAGAGATCAAAGGAGCAGCGCTTTTGGGGGGATCAATGCCACCATCTTTTGCGGATTATCCCAACTTTGGCCATGCAATGCAGAGCATGACGTTAGCATTCCATGCCAATTCAATTCCAGCAAGACTCAGGAGTGTTGCTGTCCAAGCAGCACCTCACATATGTGCATCAGCGCACTGAGCACACACGACCCACAGCACTGCCCTTTGCTAACTCGCATGCATGTAGGTTCAGCCGCGCATCATTGGGATCACCACCTCCATCCGTGTTGGTAAGGCCTCATGCATGTCAGGTGTCTGTGAGCATGACATGTAGACATGACGTGTTGGCTTGACGTGTTCGTGAGCATGACATGAAGGCATGGATTTGTCGGCATTACATGTAGGCATGGCGTGTTGGCATAACGTGTCTGTGAGCATAACATGAAGGCATGGATTTGTCGGCATGACATGTAGGCATGGCGTGTTGGCTTAACGTGTCTGTGAGCATAACATGAAGGCATGGATTTGTCGGCATTACATGTAGGCATGGGGTGTTGGCATTACGTGTCTGCGAGCATGACATGTTGGCATGGATTTGTTGGCATGAGCTGCTTGTGAGCATGACGCATTGGCATGACATGCCTGTGAGCATGACGTATTGGCAGGCAACAGCAGGCAGGTTGAGCATGACGTATTGGCAGGCAACAGCAGGCAGGTTGAGCATGACGTATTGGCAGGCAACAGCAGGCAGGTTGAGCATGACGTATTGGCAGGCAACAGCAGGCAGGTTGAGCATGACGTATTGGCAGGCAACAGCAGGCAGGTTGAGCATGACGTATTGGCAGGCAACAGCAGGCAGGTTGAGCATGACGTATTGGCAGGCAACAGCAGGCAGGTTGAGCATGACGTATTGGCAGGCAACAGCAGGCAGGTTGAGCATGACGTATTGGCAGGCAAAGGCAGGCAGGTTGAGCATGACGTATTGGCAGGCAACAGCAGGCAGGTTGAGCATGACGTATTGGCAGGCAACAGCAGGCAGGTTGAGCATGACGTATTGGCAGGCAACAGCAGGCAGGTTGAGCATTATGATGTGACGTATGGGCAAAGTGTGTTGACTTGCCAGGGCTCATACATGCTGGGCTGTTCAACTGAGTAGCAAACAACAGAGTGTATGCTGCACGCGATGCTGCCTGTTTTGGGTAACTGTTGATCACCTTGGGGTAACAAACAAGGAGGGCTTCCCTGGTTCTTGTTTATCTTTATCGTCCGTGCATGCTCTGCCTGCACAATTGATGCAGTGACGCTTGCTTACCATCCTGCTCTGACAGCTCTGCATTCACCCATTCTCCCTGTGCAAGGGCTCATACCGTGCAAAAGCGGTGCCCACAGGACCTCTGCTGAAAGTGTTTCAAGGCCTGTTCGCTGCTGTGCGCACATGGCCTCCTGTGTAAGCATTGCAAGGCCTGTTTGTCGCTTCCATGGTGTACCTTATTGTTGCTGCCGCACCAATGTTGCTGACCACAGCTGTCCTCTTCTGCACTTCAACCTCCAGACTTCTTGAAGGAGTGCTTCCCAACCATACAAGAGCCGCGCCACCCTGTGAACATCAAGGTCGAGATCAACGGCGTCCGGCAGCCTGAGCAATTCCCCAATGCTAGCATCAGCCATAACAGGTGCTTGCGGGCTTGGCGCGCATTTGCATATGGTGGCCCCTGTTTTGCATCTTTGTGTTATGACTTGCTGAAAGCTGCACCTAATTTTACTGGGTGTGCAAGCAATGCCCCTGGGAGTCTGCCGAGAGGTGCAAAGGCGTGCCTCTTCAAATGTCTCTTCATGCTTTGTGTGTCTGGTTGTTTCTGGGCACTGTGCGGCAGTGCTGCCCTTTCGGAGGCAGAGAAAAGGGCCAGTGATGGTTTTCGTAGCCTAAGGTTGCTTTTGAGAGACCAATGCCCAATAAAGTGAAGGTTTACTGTAGCCCAAGGTTTTGCTACTAAGCCCTGGTCAGCGAAGGCTTTCTGTGTTCCTATGATTGCTTGTGTGAGACCCAGGTCTGCCCACACCTTTGCGTGGACCTGCTGCTTGTCTCCCTTTTCTTGCGCGCTGCATAAACAAGCATTGCTTGGGTGCAGCTGCGGAAACAAGGAACAAGCAGAAAGTCTCCAAAGCTGGCTCCGGTCAGCAGAACCTGTTGCTTGCAAGACAAATGTCATACTTATTGGCACACATACGCGCGCGCACACACGCACACACACACACACACACACACACACACACACACACACACAGGCAAGGCAGCTACTACGTGCTGGGCCTGCCTTTTGCTTTGATCCAAGGCCGCGAGTTTGTGGCTTGGCGCCAGCTGGACAGCAACACCCTGGAGCTCTCTGTGCAGGACCTGGAACATGTGGTACGGGATGTGCAAGTGTGGCAAATCCATGTCCACTTATTATTTTTATCATCACATGTGGTATAGAATGTACAAGTAGGGCAAATTCACGATCGTTATTGTCTTGCTCAAAGGATCCATGCACGTACATTCACATACACGTGGTGCATTTGAGCCAACCATATGACTCTGAAGCTCTGAGATGGCCGCAGAGATGGCAGTGACTTGGAGCATTTTACGACTCACTCTTGTGCCCTGCGTGTCAAAGTGTTGCAAGTGCAATGCTGGTGGGCATCTCGACTCTCCTGCCTCAAGGGGTTGTGCCTGAAGGCGTGGGGTGGGGGATAGGTTTGTCCCACCGGCAGGGCTCCCCTCCACCCCCAAGCCTTTGGACAACCCACCTTGAGGCAGGAGAGTTGGGATGCCCACCAGCGCAACCTGCATACGATTCCAAATGCCAAACAATTTCAGCCGAACAACCTGAGTTCGAGCATCCATCAGCATGCAGTACCAGCACAACAGTGCAGTGGTCATCTATGCGCACAATGCAGAGGACTCCATGCTAGATTGTAGATTGGTTTGGCATCTGATTACATTTGTAAAACCTGGATTGTTTTAAGAATGAAAACACTAGATTTTTTTGCATTGCCCAGGGGGTGATATGGTGTGAGAACCTCATAACTCCTATTATAAGAAGGTGCATGGAAGACGCCACAATCTGTTTCATTGATGAAATGAAATGCGCTGGGATGCTGAACAGCATTTAATGTGTGCGGCGAGATCAGCTGAGAACCAACCTGCAGCTGCTGGCTGCCTGCCGGGGCAGGGTGTGCACACGATGGACCTGATCAATTGTGCTTTGGCTTGCTGGCCGCCTGCTGAAGCAGTATGTGTGCACTGCGTGGTATGTTTTGAGTAGCCTTTGTGCATGCCCATGGGCCAGGACTGAGACTGATTGGAGCCTGATGCACTTCTTCCCCCTCCCTCTCCTTCCTGTAGCACACCGGACAGTGACTGCATGTGAATGGAGGCATCGGCCCCTTCCTTTTATGCAGAGCTGTGCGTTAGAGGAATTTAGTGAAAATGGACCGACGGTGGAGGTTGGAAGGCAGCAGGGCTTGAGACGCCTCCAACATTTTCTGAACACAACCCCCCAGAGGCGGGTGACACTCCTCCGTGCTGTTACTGCATGCTCTTCAGTCCCATCATCCTTTTGAAATCCTGGATCTGTTCAGACAGGATCTCACACACTTGATACCTTTTTGTGGAGCTCAATGAGCTAACAGCCTCTGGTGAAGGCCTGGGTAACTAATGCGCATGAATACCCTTTCATCCCCAGCCAATATAGTGCACTCACCCCTTTGTGTGTCCATTCTTGTGCACAGCCCTCGCCCTTAAAGAGCAGCGCAGTATCATTCATCCCCAGCCACTTTAGTGCACTCACCCCTATGCGTGTCCATTCTTGCGCACAGCCCTCGCCCTTAAAGAACAGCGCAGCATCATTCATCCCCAGCCATTTTAGTGCACTCACCCCTATGCGTGCCCATTCTTGCGCACAGCCCTCGTCCTTAAAGAACAGCGCAGCATCATTCATCCCCAGCCAATATAGTGCACTCACCCCTGTGCGTGTCCATTCTTGCGCACAGCCCTCGCCCTTAAAGAACAGCGCAGCATCATTCATCCCCAGCCATTTTAGTGCACTCACCCCTTAGTGTGCCCATTCTTGCGCACAGCCTTCGCCTTTGAAGAACAGCGCAGCATCATTCATGCCCAGCTACTGTAGCGCACCCACTCCTTTCCGTGTTCATTTTGCGTACAGCCCTCGCCCGCAAAAGACAGTGCAGCGTCTGAGGAACGCCTGCGCAAGTATGAGAGCACTGCAGGGATCAAAGTGGTGAGTAAGCCCCAGAAAATTACAAGGGATTAAGGTGGTGAGTAAGCCCCAGAAAATTACAAGGGACTAAGGTGGTGGGTGAGCCCCAGAACGTTGCAAGGGTTCATCGCATGGGAGCACCGCAAGACTCAAGGTGGTAAGCGAGTCCCCCAAAAGCACTGGTGGCGCCCAAGGAATGTTTGCACTTGCGCAAGTACAGGAACACTGCAGGGATTAAGGTGGTGAGTGTTGTGTTTGCAGCATGCCCTTGACCTCAATGCTGGAGAGATGCTCTCAGGCAGCCATTACGGGCACTTGCCGTGGGTACCACAGGTAGCACAGGCGTGCACATAGGTACCATAGGTAGCAGGAAAGTGTGCACGCCTCGAGCCGATGTTGCCTTGCAGCCTCCAGCCTTTCTTCAGCCAGGGTGCACGATCTGAGTTTTATAATCATCGTGGAGTCATCATGCCCACTATGCTGCTTTGCAGCGCTGCACCTGAATGTTTGTGCTGCCCGTCTGCACCCTCTGCGCTTTTGCCACGGAGGGTCATCCACGGTTGTAAGTCGGGATCCAGCAAGGCGTTGTTTCCTTCCAGGAGAGACCAGGGCTTTGTGGAGCTCTTTCACTGCTGAAATGTGATCAGGACTTCCAGCTGCAGGGGTTCTCTTCAAGACACAAGCGCTTTTCCTTAAGCAGCAGCTCCACTGCTGGTCTCTTTTGACTTTTGAAAGGGAACAGAGGAAGCCATGAGGGAGCTCATTTGCAGCCGCGTTCATGCACAAACATATTTCCAATAGACACACACAAACACAAGCACGCCCGTATGCGCATGCACACTGCGCAGGAGACGCGCATCTCACTGCCCTTGGCCATCTTGCGCCGGGACTTGGGTGCTCATCTGGACTTGCTGCTGCCTGGGGGCCTGCGGCCGAGCTTTGAAATCCCACTGCGTGTTCAGTACAGGTGTGCCTCATGGCATGAATTGTGTGTGTGTGTGTGTGTTAGTGTGTGTGTGTGTTTGTACATGCGTGATGTCAGCCTTTTTCATCCTTGCAAGTGCATCCTGCAAGGGCCAGGTGAGCTGGAAGGGACGTCTGCTGAAGGTTTGTGCATGCATGTTACTGGGCACCGGCACATGCGCGCGCGCGCGCACACACATACACACACACACACATACACACACACACAAGCTGGCACGTTTGCATTGGCAGGGTGGACAAGCAGCTGCAGCCCCATATATATGAGAGTGCTGTCATCAAGAAGAGCCCGAAGCGGGGGTGCTGCTACTTCAACGGCACTGAGCGCATGCGAGTTCGGAACAAGGTCGGTGTAGGCGTGATTTCGTGGAGCAATGAAAGTTCACCTGTGGCACACAGGTGGGGTGGTGATGGTTCTTGGATCAATGTCGGAAATGCTTCAGAGTGAACTTAAAAGATGTTGTGTTGAACGGATCATATGTGTTAAACATGCAGCACAACATCATGTGCGGCTTGATGTGTGGGCGCGTGCTTGCCGTCGCATGAGCGTACGATTGTCTTACGCCTTGCAGCTCCTCTGCTTTTGATGTGTCTGCCGACATTGGAAAGTGCACAAGCACAGCTTCCATACCCTTTGGGTGAAGCAATCCATGCCTGCGCTCACCTGCCTTCATTCTGTCTGTATGTGAATATATATATATATATATATATATATATATATATATATATATATTCATGTATGCATTTGTGTGTGAATTAAACTTCACGCTGCCTGCTCAGGGTACTCTGATGATGGGTACTATGATACAGGGATGATACAGGGTACTCTTTGATGGGTATTGATGGTCACGCAATGCATGCCAAAGTTGGTCATTCAACCAATCTAATCGCATTTACGTTCATGAGTTTTTCATTTAAGCAAGGTGGCGCACAGGGCCTTGCCAGCCTCCCTGCCCTCTCGCCTTGCTCCGACAGACTGCACACATGCTTGCATGCAGGTCTGTGCTGGTTTGCCTTTATTTTTTGCTCAACTGCTCCACTGGAGCTTAAGTTTCCAAGCCAGTCAGGAGTCACAGAGGGAATAATATAAGCAAACCCAGCAATTGCTTCCCTTACTGCCTCTGTCTGTCACGGCCATTCTCTAATGTGCTCAAGCACTTATCTCCATTGACTTTGCCTGGTCATCCTTGCAGCCCCCTGCTCTTTCTCCTTACCTGACATGCTCCTGCTATTACCTTAGTTATTGATGATTTGCTGGAATGTTGGATTGTCTTGCGCGCAGATCCTTGTTGGCCTCTCCTACCTCCCACAGCAGAACCTGGCCATCGTGGACTTCTTTTCCCCTGAGGCCCTGCCTGAGTGTGCGCAGCATCGCAGCATGCCCAGGCCTGCACCTCAAGATGCCAAGTGCGTGAAGTGGCAAGATTTGGGGGGGTTTGTGTTCAGGATGTGGGCATGCGAGTAGCACGTGAGTAAATCCAGAACGTTGCTGCTGTGAATGTACCCTGCACGCTGGACGTCACGTCTGTCTGCAGCAAGCTCTCATGCTGGGGTGCTTTTGATACCAAATAATTTAATTAATTTCTGTAGCAGCACTGGGGATTTTGCGATTAAATTAAATAATTATTGGCAATATTAAGTGTGTCTGAAAATCACCTTTTTCAAGGCCTCGCAAAGGATGTCGGTATGCATTTAGCAATCAATTGGGCCCCAGAATGCAGCGACATGCTGCTAATGGACGGGGAACTCTTCTCGACATGGACTCTTTTTGACATGGGTAAGCAGAAACCTGGGAAGCTCTACTGCTGCCATTGCAGCCTCCTCCAAACCCAGCCTGTAGAGGGCCCAGAATCTTTTCTTTAGTCCAGGCATCACCTGCCCCCAAGGTAATGAGGGTTAACTTGCTCCCCATCCAAGCTTTCTGGGAGGATGGTATCAGCACTCGCTTGCATTACGCACACATATGGAAGCAGCAATTGTAGCTCAGCAAGGGAGGAAAGGGAAGGGGAGGGACAGTAGTGAGGCAGGTGGGGCAGGAGGCAACAGGGGTAGGGACAGGAGGGCTCTTTGGACTCCTCAGACGAAGAGATGGAGGAAGGGGATGAGTGGAGACCAAAAACCAGTGTGTATGAGACGCAAAAACGCAGAAGTTTGCAAGTAATGAGTTTTTTTGGCGGGCCTTGCAAACTCATAATGTTCAAGAAATTTAATGAAATTGTTTTGGGACCTTGCAATAAATTAGTCCTGCAATACATCAGTGCTGCTACGGTAAATAATTGTAATTTTATTTTATCTAATGGGATCGTGAATAGATGATGCTTTTAATGTGTTAAAAGGAATCTCTGAGAGCTGCCTCTGGTCATCCTTTGGGTTGAGACACTTTTACTTCTGCTTTAGTGTGTGTGCGATCTCAAAAAGAAGCTGCCGTGGCAGCAAGGCTTTTTCGCACTCAAGTTTCTGAGTTCAATGTGGGCTCCGTGAGTACTTAACTGCTTTGTTGTGGGCACACTCTCAGAGCAAAGCTGTGGTGGCAGCAAGGCGTCTCTCCACGTCTTTGCAATTCCAGTATGTCATGGTGGTAATTTGGACCGATGTTATGCAGGTTTCGATGGTTTGTTGATGTCTAGAAAATATGGGCATATGGGCCGAAGCCCAATGCTCAGTACTCATCTTCAATTGTTTAACATCATTTCATGTGGGCCGCAGGGGCTGTAGCTCTGTGAATCCCTTCTGTATAGCTGCAGCAGGCACACAAGGGGGTTTACAATGGTGGCCTACAGCCCGAGACTCTGGCTGATGGCAGCTGGTGAAACAAGCTCAACCAGTATCAAAAATTGAGACTACATCTGACACAAATCTAAGGAGTCTGTATGAGTCTTGATTTAGGAAAGCATTGATCTCAGAATCAATGCTTTCCTAAATCAATGCCCGCCTAGCTCAGTTGGCAGCAGGCACACAAACAAGGCAACAGCGAGAATCAAGAGCAGCCTCGTGTTGTCATACCAGCCTGGCGTTGTCATAATGTTGTCATAATGCCATGGTGTTGTCGTAACAGTCTCGTGATGTCATCATGCCAGACCCACCCAGCAGTATAATTCACTGTTTTGTGGCAGTGCACTGAATTGTGGCTGTAGTGGCTCTGATGGAGTTTCTGAGGGAGGGCCGGGCCGGATCTAGCCAATATGATGATTTACTGTCTTAACACCTTGTGGTACTGCACTCACCTGTGGCTGCAGTGGCTCCGATGGCGCGTCTGAGGCAGGGCTCATTCAGAAAGCAAATGCGCCAAGCGTTACTTTAGGTAAGAAGAGTTTGAATCTGAGTCGGGTCTTCAACTGGTTAAGTTCACAGAAAAGGGCCTTCAGTCAAGACGCTTGACTGCTACCCTTCAGGTGGGAAGGGTTAAAACAAGAGTTGCTGCTTTTTTTCCTATGAACTCTGGCTAATTAAGTCACTTTACCATTACAGCGCCACTGTAGGTAGGAAGCTGCTGCCGTCCTTGAAACTGCACAATGACCTCATACCCCGCACGTGCACTGAGACAGAAGGGAGTCATCTGTTTCTTTTCCGAGACGTGCTGCTGCCGCTGTTCCTGCACCCCCTCCTCTTTGCTGCGCTGCTGCTCCCATTCTGTTTATAAACGCTCCATTTACTGTTTGTGGCTCCACCTTGAATTGTGGCCTGTATTTGGCACCTATTTTTCTGTATGGATACCTCCACCTCGTCCCTTTTTTCTATTGTACTCTGCTTTGGCTATTACTCACCCCCTGTGGGTCTCTGGATGCATTTGCAGGCAACTCCAAGAAGAGCAACAAAGAGCAGGTACGTGGCAAGCCTGTGTCAACAAGTGGCCTATTCATGAAGGCCCCAGTAGAGCGTGAAAAAAAGCACTTTGACTCGCTTGTGCGCACCTGCACGCCTGCATTCACAAACACTTGCTTGGACACACATGCATGCGTGCTCAAACATATACGCGCATGCAGGCGCGCGCGCACACACACATATACACACACACACACATCGAGAGAGAGAGAGAGAGAGAGAGAGAGAGAGAGAGAGAGAGAGAGAGAGAGAGAAAATCAAATACAGTCTGCGAGTGAGGAGTCAAGTTTGGCTCGCTCCCACTCGTTTGTTGCGTGGCCTAGGTGCATGCAGCATGTGCGGGTTTGTTGCTTTCTCTGATTGCTTGTGATTTAGGCTACCCAGTGTGCACTTGTGTTTATGTGTTGTTCCAATTATCCTTGAGCACTCATGGGGTTGAATCAAAAAGATCACAGCAGGGCTCATACCGTCTAAAAATCCTTGGGCACTCACAGGATGGAAGCAAGAAACACCAGCGCAAATCACAGCGGGGCCGGAAACATGCCAGGGCCTCCCTCTCCCCCGATTCATCGCTGTGCTCTGAGGTGTGTGCTCCTTGCTGAATTCTGCTCCGAGTTACATGCTAGTCTATGTGAAGGCATTGGGCGCGCGTGTGCGTGCGCTTACAAACACACGTACTCACGCACGCACACACACACACACACACACACACACACACACACACACACACACACACAAATGCTTAGGATCTGGAAGACCTCATGGACGACACAGAGTCTATAGAGGAGGAGGAGGCCTCAGAGGAGAGCAATGCATCGTCAGAGTCTGACGCAGAGGCAAGAAGGGTGAGTGAAAACGACGCGTCATCTGAGTCTGATGCTGAGGGTAATGGGGTGAGGAAATGCGCAACGCCAGCAGGTTATTACAAACTACACATATTTTTATGCACTGGCCAACAGGTTGTTTTTAATGATGCCAAAATCATTACTGTCATTGTGCGCAAAGCCAGCAGGAGAAACTCATGGCTTAGAGGACATTTCTATGCGCAAGCCAAACATCTTATTACGGGAGAAAAAAGCAGCAGGCCTTCAGTCAAAACGACTAACTGCTAGCATGATCAGGTGCGCAAGGCCAAGCTGGACACTCTCTGTAAAGCAGGTTGTGATGAACAGAGAGTTCCAAGTCACCAACTTTGTTCCCTACATCAAAATGTTGTTTTCATGCGTGTTAGACCAGGCAGCGCTTTGGGCAGAGGGATGTGCAGCGGTTGCAGATCTGTGCAGGAAATGGGTCTTTTTATGGCTTTGGGGGTCTTGAGAATGGGGGACCAAGCACCCGAGCTTTCGAGTTTTCACGCCGCGGCTCAGCTGCTGGTTGCTTGCAGACGGACCCCCACAGCAGAGCCCCAGGGCAGCAGGAGGAGCTGGCGCCTGTCCGCGCCCCCTCGCTTCCCCCCCCCAGCTGGTCTAAGCCAACGCCAGCAGACACAGCAGCAACAAACAGCTTGCAGGTGAACGCAGCATCCAAGCCAACAGCAGCAGGCACAGCAGGAACAAGTAGCCAGCAAGCAAACGCTGCAGAAGCCCCTGGTAGGGGAGACCAGGCGCAAGGCCCAGCCCGAACACGAGCAGCAGTAGCAGCAGCAGCAGCAACAGCATCAGCACCACCACGACCACTCACAGCACCGGCAGCAACACCCAATGCACCAGCAGCACCTGCAGCACCAGCAGCAGCGCTAGCAGTTCGACAAGGCTCAGGGCCCATTGTGCTGCCTCGTGCCACCTCTGCCGGCCCAGGTGTCAGAGCTGCGCGTTACGCAACTGCAGCAGGCACAGCACCAGGTCCACCACCTCAACCCTCTGCCCTGCCGCTGGCAAAGGGAGGAGTGCAAGGGGGTGGGCAGGCCCCCATTGTGCAACAAATGGGGAATGTTCGACCGCACAAGGTGGCGCGCACTTGGTTGGGGAACGTGCAGGCAGGGCAGACATTGGATGTGCAGCAGCAGCAGCAGCAGCAGCAGCAGCAGGAGGGGATGAAACAGCTGGGGTTTGTGGGAGGGAGGGATGAAGGGGGGGGTGGAGGGGGGGAGGGCACAGTGGGGCAGAAACGCAAGGCAGATGTGGCACTTGAGCAGCAGCAGCAGCAGCAGCAGCAGCAGCAGCAAGAGGGCGTGAAGATCGTAGGTGGCGTGTCCGGCTGGACGTCAGCAGGCCCCCAAAGCCAAACCGCAACAAGGTCTACAGGGGCGCAGGTGCCAGCAGAAGGGGCACGCGCTGGTGGTGTCAGTGCGAGTGATGCACCACCGCCAAAGCTGGACCGCGCGCAGCAGTTCCAGCAGCTGCTGGCGAAGCAAGGGGCAGCAGGCATGGGCGGCAAGCCCCAGCAGCAGCAGGAGCAGCAGCAGCAGCAGCAGGGCACTGGGTTGCTGCAACCAGGGGCCAGGAAGGGCCCCGAACAGGGGGAGCAAGGCACAGGCATCAACAGCGGGGGGCGCAACATGGGGAGCCTCAACGTGCTTGCACAGCGTGCCAGCACCGTGCATGGGCAGCCCATCAGTGCGACCCATTTTGCAGGTACGCTCGTGCCGCCATCCCACAATTTTACTGGCCGCCCACCCCTTGGAACAGGGCCTTCAGCCTCCACAGAGCCGCAGCACACCTCCCACTGCAACCACCACCACATCTCCTCCAACAACCTCGGTGCAGGCATGCATGTGGGGCAGAGCATGGGAGTGGTAGGGGTGGGCGTGCGTGCGTCCTCCCCTGCTGCTCCTGCACCTGTGCCTGTGCGGGCTGGTAGCTTGCGACAGCTGTCCACCTCGCCTCCACTCCCCCATCTGCTGCAACAGCAGCCTGCGACAAGGAACCAACAGCAAGAGCAGCAGCAGCAGCAGCAGCAGCGTTGCACATCCTCTGCATTCCTTGCAGACCTGGCCCTCCTGCCTGTCCCCTTCCCCGACGCTCCCCCACCTCGCACGCACCACAACAGCATCACCACCAGCTCGCCCCTGGACGCACCCCGCTTCATGGCCGGGCACCCCACCATCTACCAAAGTACAGCAAACCAGGACCTGCCGGGGTCCGGGCTGCAGCACCACCGCATCCACCGCCTCAGCCGCCTGCAGCATGTACAGGCACAGCACAGCGCAGCACAGCACAGCAGTGTGCAGCAAGCTGCGGAGCCGGTGAAGCCGCAGGAGGTGGCAACGGAGGCGCAGCAAGAAGAACAGCATGCTGAGAAGGTACAGCAGCAGGCGCTGCAGACGGTGCGGCGGCAAAGGGAGCAGCAGCAGCAGCAGCAGCAGCAGCAACGGGAGTGGGAGCAGCGCGTGCAGAATCTGCCCCCGGGGCCGCCCCGTGAGGAGCTGCCCAAGCTGAGCCTGCAGCTTAGCCACGCGCTGGCCGAGCAGAAGCTGTTGCTGCCTGAGGTGTGTGTGTGTGTGTTCACAGCGCGTGTTTGGAGGGGGGGGGCTGCGTGCTGATTGGCTGGGCTTTCCCTTGCCAGAGCAACAAGAGACTCTGTACCCTGATCGCCTGTGACGTTCATCCCATTAATTCATAGCTGACACATGCACAAACACTGCTGCTCCTGTATGCAAAGTTTGCACTCTGCCCACACAGCAAGCCAGCAAACCTGATGCCTACTGATTGGCAGCGCAATGATGATAAGCATCGGCAAAGTGTCTTTCTTTTGTCACAAGTCCCTTGTACTTCCGATTACATTTGCTGGTTTGCTGTGTGGGCTGCTACATGTATCAATTCGCTGTGTGCAAAGGTGGTGGTCCGCTCTGGGCTTTGGTTGCTGTGCGTGCAGCACACACGGTGTTTTGTGGCGCAAAGGAGTATCCAGTATCTCCCTGGCATGAATTTAAAAAAAAAACGTTGCCCATCTGTGGGCACCATGTTTGCTGATTCACCATGCACGTTGATTTTTTTGGCACCCATTTTGGTGCCCAGATCGTCCAATATCTGCTGAATGTGAAACAGCAGTTGCATCTGCTGATGGCACCATCTGCTGATGGCACCGCACACCAGAACTGCACCTCTGTGATGCCCTCTTCTGCGCAGAAAGTGCAAGAAGTTGCCCTTGCTATCCTGCCCACCAGCTGTAATGAAGACCTCGCGCAGAGCAGGCAGCAGATGCTGCTACGCAGCCAGCAGCAGCAACAACAGCTCCAGCAGCAGCGGCAGCAGCAGCAGCAACAACAACAGCAGCAGCAACAGCTCCAGCAGCAACAACAACAGCAGCAACAGCAGCAGCAGCAACAGCAGCAACAGCAGCAGCAGCAACAACAGCAGCGGCAGCTGCGGCATAAGAATGATCTTCAGCACGAACAGCGTGAGCTGCTAAGGGAAGAGCAGCGCAAGCTCAAGCAACAGCAACTCCAGCAGCAGCAGCAGCAGCAGCGCAAGCAGGTCGAGGTTCCGCACATGCAGGCACAACCTCTTGAGCGGGCAGGGATTGTAGGCATACACGAGCTCAACGTGAGTTTGTCTGGTCTGTTGAACAAGATAATTAACAAGAAAAATTTCCAAGCTTTGGCTGTGCATGGGGCATGTCGGCATTCACAAGCTCAATGTCAGTGTGCTTGATCTGGAAGGTCAAGTTCTTTGTGTATGGGAAGCTTTAAAACTATGTCATCAATTTTGATGGCATTGCATGGCACTGTGGTTATGCATGAGCTCAACTTAAACGCGTTTGGTTTGTCAAAACCATGATCTTTATCGAAGGGAAAATCATACAACAGATGGCTGCACATGTGTGCTACTTTTATTTTGGGATTACGGGTGGGAATTGAGGAATAAGGTATGAGGGCACCTTTGAATGAGGAATGCGACACAAGAGTGTCTTTAAATAAGATGAGGGGGCTGTCACACACCATGGCAGGCTGACCTCCGTGTTACAGCTAGAAGGCGCTTGAATTGTGGTTCATGTTTTAGGTAGCAAGGGCGGGCTCGGTCAGGTTGCCAGTGCCACCCTCCTCAGTTTACAGCATGATTGATTTGTACTTATCGCCTGCTCCCCTTCCTCTCTCTCTCTCTCTCTCACACACACATTTTGCATATAGTAGCTCACAGCAAACGTGCACTTGTAACTCCTCAGCGCTCGCACTGCAGCACTAAATTTCTGACGTTCGCGCCTGCACCCAATTGTTCTGCTACCCTGCACTGCAGTACAATGGAGGAGGGCAGCGGGGTGCGGGTCGGGGCCGGAAGCACCGGGGGCCTGACGACATATCTTTTGAGGAGCTGGTGAGTGTGTGCGTGTGTGTGTGAGGGGGGCGGGGGAGGGGTGCGGGTCGGGGCCGGAAGCACCAGGGGCCTGACGACTTATCTTTTGAGGAGCTGGTGAGTGTCTGGGGAGGAGCTGGCAAGCTGTGGCTTTCTGGATGTGTTTTTGTGTGTGATTTGTAAAAAAGTAAGAAACTATGGCGGGACCCCATTGCCATTGTGGCAAGATCTTTCGGCGCCCTTTGCTCGGATGCCATAATGTGCATCAATAAGCAAAGGAACGCACAGCATGGCTGTGGCTTGCAGCCGGGCCTCAATTTTGCGTCTCAGTGCTCTCGGCTTGCCTGATCATGTACGCCTAAAGTGCTACTACTCACTTCATTGGGCCAACCTGTTCTTCAGTGCTTCCTGAAAGCGTGTGCATACTGTTGTTGTAGAGTACGTGTTGCTGCTGCCCTCCAGTGCTGTCCCGATGTTGAGTGCGCGTGCACACACACACACACACACACACACACACACGAACACACCCACACACACACGAACACACACACACACGCACACACACACACACATACACACACATACATTCACGTACACACTCACCACAGTGCCAACTAGCTGCCTACCAGCTGCGCCAGCGGCGCGCCCTCAGCGGGAAGCCCCCCTCCTCCTCCTTCTCGAGCACGCCCCACCAGCACCCCCACCACCGCCCCATCGTCACTGGCATCAGATCCAAACGCAGGCGCAGGACCCCCAGCTCTCTTGCAGCCATGATCGCCAGTTTGAAGCTGCCCCCTGTGAGGATGACTGCCAATTTGAACCTCCCTCCCATGCAGCCTGGAAGCGTCCCTCACAGAGTGGGAGGCTCACATTCCCCGCTGCCTCCTGGCATAACAGCCGTTGGTGGGGGCAATATTGGCTTGCAAGCTTCAGTGCCTGCAGGCCCGGCAGCAATGGTAGACGACAGTGGTTTTGCGGCGATTGCCGCTGCTGCAGCAGCTGCGGCCGCCGCTGCTTTCGCGAGCAGCGGGAGCAGCAAGGCAGGCGAGCAGGCGGCAGATGGAAGGTGAGGCTTCACAGTTGCACGGACTGTGCTGCGGGTGTGTGGGTGTGGGTAGATGGGTGGGATGAATGTTGGACTCAGCTGTGCATCAATACCAGCAGCGGCTCTGATGGAGTGTTGCATGCCAAGCCTCAGTCAAGCAAGTTTTTTTCATGCATTTAAATTTAAGGATCCAAGGGGCACACGCCGCGTGATTGAAGTTCAATCTAATGGGTGATCACGATTGAATGGGGTGGGTATGGGTGGGCAATGGGTGGTTGTGATTCAACTGCAATGGGTGATTGCGTTGAAAGGGATGGGCAATGGGTGCGCAGTGGGTGGTTGTGATTCAACTGCAATGGGTGATTGCGTTGAAAGGGATGGGCAATGGGTGCGCAGTGGGTGGTTGCAATTCAGCTGCAATGGGTGATTGCATTGAAAGGGATGGGCAATGGGTGCGCAGTGGGTCTTGCAATTCAGCTGCAATGGGTGATTGCATTGAAAGGGATGGGCAATGGGTGCGCAGTGGGTGTTTGCAATTCAGCTGCAATGGGTGATTGCGTTGAAAGGGATGGGCAATGGGTGCGCAGTGGGTGGTTGCAATTCAGCTGCAATGGGTGATTGCATTGAAAGGGATGGGCAATGGGTGCGCAGTGGGTCTTTGCAATTCAGCTGCAATGGGTGATTGCATTGAAAGGGATGGGCAATGGGTGCGCAGTGGGTGGTTGCAATTCAGCTGCAATGGGTGATTGCATTGAAAGGGATGGGCAATGGGTGCGCAGTGGGTGTTTGCAATTCAGCTGCAATGGGTGATTGCATTGAAAGGGATGGGCAATGGGTGCGCAGTGGGTGGTTGCAATTCAGCTGCAATGGGTGATTGCATTGAAAGGGATGGGCAATGGGTGCGCAGTGGGTGGTTGCAATTCAGCTGCAATGGGTGATTGCATTGAAAGGGATGGGCAATGGGTGCGCAGTGGGTGGTTGCAATTCAGCTGCAATGGGTGATTGCATTGAAAGGGATGGGCAATGGGTGCGCAGTGGGTGGTTGCAATTCAGCTGCAATGGGTGATTGCATTGAAAGGGATGGGCAATGGGTGCGCAGTGGGTCTTTGCAATTCAGCTGCAATGGGTGATTGCATTGAAAGGGATGGGCAATGGGTGCGCAGTGGGTGGTTGCAATTCAGCTGCAATGGGTGATTGCATTGAAAGGGATGGGCAATGGGTGCGCAGTGGGTGGTTGCAATTCAGCTGCAATGGGTGATTGCATTGAAAGGGATGGGCAATGGGTGCGCAGTGGGTGGTTGCAATTCAGCTGCAATGGGTGATTGCATTGAAAGGGATGGGCAATGGGTGCGCAGTGGGTGGTTGCAATTCAGCTGCAATGGGTGATTGCATTGAAAGGGATGGGCAATGGGTGCGCAGTGGGTGGTTGCAATTCAGCTGCAATGGGTGATTGCATTGAAAGGGATGGGCAATGGGTGCGCAGTGGGTGGTTGCAATTCAGCTGCAATGGGTGATTGCATTGAAAGGGATGGGCAATGGGTGCGCAGTGGGTGGTTGCAATTCAGCTGCAATGGGTGATTGCATTGAAAGGGATGGGCTATGGGGATTGAGATTGACAACTCCGATATGCGTGTGCCACATGGCTGCAATTCTGTGTTGCATGTGTATCTCTGTTGGGGAGGTTGTTAGGGGCAAGAAGAATTGCCAATTGGCTCTTGTGGCGTCTTTTCTGTGTTTTGTGGCCATGTTCCTTGGCCAAGTAAAGCTGCAAACCTGGCTTCCTGGATGTCCACATTATGTGTGTGTACACTTCACCTGCTCTGCTGACGTTCTGGATAGTTCGCTGCAGTTCAGCAAGATGGACAGCTCTGCTTTGAAACACCAGCAAGAATGGAATGACACTGAGAAGATTTGTATAGACAAGCTTCTAAGCTGGCACGCAAGCACATGCGCTCGCGCGCGCGCGCGCGCGCGCACACACACACACACACACACACACACACACACACACACACACACACACACACACACACACACACACACACACGCAGGCCCCTCACCAGCACAGGCTTCAGTGGCTTCTCACAGGCAGCACGGCGTTGTGAGCAAGGCCCTACAAGCGCGCCGCTCTCTGTTCACTGCGACCCCTTCGCTGCTGCTGCCGCTGTGCTTGCTGGTGTGCAAGCGCCCTTGCCAGGCAGCCAACCTAAGCCTATGCCATCAGTGCCCTTGCAAGGTGGCCAGCCAACACCATCAGTGCCCTTGCAAGGTGGCCAGCCAACACCATCAGTGCCCTTGCAAGGTGGCCAGCCAGCACCATCAGTGCCCTTGCCAGGTGGCCAGTCATTATCGGCAAGCGGTGCTGCAGGCTCGCAAACAGGGCTGCAGCAGGGGGGCAGCAGGTGAGCGGAAGGGAATGGAGGGCCGCTTGGGCTGGCGTTGTTGGGTCCTGTCCTTTCTTTTGAGCAAGGGGGGCACACAAGCTGCTGGGGATGGGTACCACTGCTACTTGCGAGTTAGGCAGGCTTGTTAGGCAGGTAAAGGAGTGTAGAGTGCGCATGACTCACACCAGCATGCACATTGCTCACACACACGCATGCACACACACATACACACACGGACACTCTTCACAGGGACTTGGCCCAGGTTGCAGCGCGGCTGCTGGCAGGCGCGCTGACGCCACAGGGGGAGCAGGAGCTGCAGCGCATGGAGCAGCAGCTGTACCGCCAGGGCAAGGTTGCGGACGCGCTGCAGCTGCAGCAGGCTGTGAGGCAACGCAAGGTGTTGGCACAGTTCCGGGGGCAAGAGCAGCTGCTGCCACTGCTGCAGGAGCCTCATCCGCTCCCCCCCCATAAGGGGCCACAGTGTGCAGACCCAGGCACTGGCGGAGGCGCCCTCGCTACTGCAACTGCTGCTGCCACTGCTGCTGCCGGACCCCATGTCCCTGCTTTTGGTGCTGCCTCTGTGCCTCTTGGGGCAGGGCAGGTGGGGCGTGCCCCTGGCCTTAAAACCGAGGATCCTGCAGCCTCATCTGACTCCTCAAAAGTTCTGGTGAAGGACATGAAGGGGCTGGGGACTGGGGGGAAAGTTGAGGGGCAGCAGGGAGCGCTGCAGTCAGACCTGCTGTCCACGCTGCAGCAATTGGAGGCGGTGCACCAGCAGCTGAACCGGCAGCAGCAGCGCTCGCAGCAACAACAGCTGCAGCAAGGAGTTAAGGGCCAGGAGGGAAAGCCGGCTCCCCTTTGCCAGCTGCCATCGCAGCAGCAGCAGCTGCTGCAAGGAGAAGGAAAGCCACCACCTCTCCAGCAGCAGCTGCCGCTGCCAGAGGCGTCCAAGGTACCGGGGGAAGCAAAACTGCTTCAGCATGAGGAGGGAAGCTTGGCACCCCAGCAGCAGCTGCCGCTGCCAGGGGCGTCCAAGGTACCGGGGGAAGCAAAGCTGCTTCACCAGTCGCTTTTGGGGCTGCCCTCACACAAGCAAGAGCAGCAGCAGCAGCAGCAGCAGGGACGGGAGGTGCAGCAGGAGATGCATGGTGGGGTAGCCCTAGCAAGCTAGGCGCGCCTTGAGAGTGTTGTATATAACCAGAGGCAGGCATGGGCACTGATGCACTCATGTGCTGGCTGCAGCTTTGTGGTGTCTACGTGTGCAGCGACATGTGTGCGTGCGCGTGTGAATGCGTGCGTGTATGCGTGTGTGTGTGTGTGTGTGTGTGCGTGTGCGCGCGCGCGCTTGAGAGGGAGCTTGAGAGGGAGCTTGAGAGATATCTTGCTGAAGTGGATAGTGGAGAGGGCTTTGAGCTGAGCCTTTAAAAGAGGAAGGGTCTACCTTGCTGCCCCTGGTGGCTCAGTTTTTGTGCCAAGCATACAAGCAGCTTGGTGAAGTGGAGTTCGGTGTTGGGGGGAGGGGAATTGTTGTGGTGAGATGATAGGGCACAAGCATTTCTCATTCAAAGCACAAGTGAGTGGGCTTGCGCGCAGATGTGTGCGTGCGTGCGTGTGTGTATGTGTGTGTGCGCGCGTGTGTGAGAGAGAGAGAGAGAGAGAGTTCTGAAGTGTGTGTAGTAAAAGCCTGTTAATGATTTGCCTGTGGCATGCAAACTGGCCTGCCGTTGCAGTTGATTGATCTGGTACATTTAATTTTCAAAACCTTTGTTTTTTGCCTGGATTCCTGGCAAGCTCCTAGTGTACTCAAGTCATTTTCTCCATGCCTTATCCAGCATTTCCTGTTTAGAGCGTACCTTCTTATGTATGGGAACTTCCACAATGCCTGCGCGCATTTTTCTATGTACGAAGTATGTTGCCATGATGTGCTGGTGGAGTCAAGTGGTCAAGTGTCCAGCATGGAAACCCAAAAGCAAGTGGATTGACGAATATGACTTTTTACACGCATGCCTTTCTTCACTTGCATTCAAGATTTCAATCTGGGGCCAAGGTGCAATGCCAAGTCTTGAATGAAGCTTCACGGTCATGCCCAAGTTTGTAGAAAACGAGCCAATTAACGCAAAGCAACCTCATTGAGGTTAGATGTGTTATGCAAGTAAGATCCTCAAGAGAGCCATAACCTTCTTTTTCAAGACAGCAATCCCAAAAAAATCAATCAATGGTTGAAATGCTGCACAGACAATTCACAAACAAAAGCATGCTATTAGGTTCGATAGGTCTCTCAACTCAGATGCTCTACCAGCCCTTGGGTGTCATAATCCAGCATTGCAAGGGACGCACATCAGTAAGTTACAAGTTACAATGGGGTTTGACTTGGGGTTTGACGCACATCAGTAACACAAAAGAAAAAAAGGGAAGAAAGGGGGAAAACTTTTTTTCTTAAAGCCTTTAGTAAAGGCAGCTCGTCCCTGTTGGAATGGATGCCTGTCAAAATGGAACTCCTGGGTCAGGGCAAACAAATAACAACTAGGTAGGCACCTCAGGGAAACACTAACCACTGTGGAACATCAATTAAGGAAAGGGGGCCACGTTGGTGCAAAGACTGTGTGACCACCACGAACTTGAAGTTCAGACTGAAATTAAATTAGATTACACAGGGAGACCTTCAGCCAGACGGTTTGGCTGATCAGCCTGGGGCTGATCCATGCCAGCCAACAGCAAATTTACAAGCTCAGACATGAAGTAGAAAGCTTCTTATTGCGTTGCAAGAAGAAATTAGGTACGGCCTGGACACTAAGTTGATGCTGCAAGAAAGGATGTGCAGGTAAAACATCGCCAGATCAATTCCAAAACAACTTGGAGTACCTCTATCTTTGAGCACAGCCCCTCACGCCTACACATGAAGAGAACATGGGCCTCATTCTGAATTTGCCCGCATGAGCATCTGTCACACACCGGAGAAATCCCATCCTCCCAAGACGCAGTTTCCACAGTCAAAGTGTGAGCTCTCAACCTGAACCTGCTAACATTCTGCATGCTTGATATGTGGCCAGTTTGTTGTTTGTTATTCGCGGACCCTCTCCTTCAACAGCTCTCCATTTTCTTTTCTTTTTCTTTTCTTTCTTTCAACAGCTCTCCATGCACCGCGCAATCTGTGCCTCAAATCATCTGTGAAATCCTGCAGTGAGATAGGCGTACCCTGCTTCATCGCTGTTACAAAAGACTCACAGCGCCGCAGTCATTGCGGATGATTCTTGAAAACCATCCAAGACCTGAGCAGTCCAAGATGAGGGGGCCCTGGAGTGCAAGTGCAAGTCTGCCTTCAGGACCTTCTGGAGCGCCTCACAACTAGAATTGAGCAGACCATCTTAATAGGACTTTAACCAGTAGAACTGCAGTGGCACATGCCCACATTCTCTTAGAACTGCCCAGTTTCTAGTTGCACGCTTTACACCTAATGTACCCTTCTAAAAACTCACGTGGCGCACTTGCAACTCACTTGAAAATTCCTGGCCTTCCTTTACATACTCTGTGCCCCACACCTGGCTTGCATACATGCCAGCTGGGACTAGGTATGTTATTCCTAACCAGAGTGGTACATGCGGCCTGTCCCCCAACACATGCTCTCGCACAAACTGCCGAATCCGATAGGCAGATGCCATGAATGGGCCAGTGACGTGCTCAGAGGACTTAGCCATGCTTATGCCCTTGTGGAACAATATGCCTAAGTATTTGAAGGATTCCTTATGGGCCAATGGAACACCGCCAACCAAAAATTGGACACAGGCAAATTGGAACCTGACGAGTTAAAATGCACCACTTCTGACTTGGCTGTGTTAATGCGTAGGTGCTTCCTTCGTGCATAATGGTCCAAGCGATTCAGCATAGTTTGCATCGCATTGGGGTCATTTGCAGTCAGTGTCAGATCATCAGCGTATAACAAATGTGTCACATGCACACCATCTGTCCCTGTGACAGCACCACGCACCCCTTTAGCAAGGTCATCTATGTCATTCACATACAAGGAAAAGAGCAGAGGCGATAGAGGGCAGCCTTGCTTCACACCAGCGTTTGGATGCACACGGGCAGTCTTGTGTCCATCCTTCAAAATGTATTCATCTGATTTTCAGAAAGGGAGTGGGCATGCGTGTGCGCTGCAAGTGTTACCAAAGTGTTTGCCTTTGGATGGTGTCGTATGCCTGCTTAAAGTTGATGAATGCCATGTGCAACCTGCTGGACTGGCCTGGTTTTAGTGTGCGTGCTGCATGCTGCAAGTGCTGTTAATGGGATGAAGTGTGTTGCGGCCAGGGTAGAAACCAAAGGTGTGCATGTGAAAAATCGCCAGATAAAGTCTAAAATAGCTCGGAGTGCTTTTGGCTTAGAGCACATACCGTGTCAGATTGAGATAAGTAGGGCAGGCTGAGAAAGAAGACAGGTCCAGCAACAAGAAAGAGAACAGGATGATAGCTGAAAGGCTGGAGTTTCAGACCTTCTGCAACAAGCAGAGTCAGCACCGTGCTGTCAGCCTTCCAACCAAGGAAAGCCATGCCCTGCAACTGCCGAGCACGACAAAAGTCGGGCATAAAAGTCCCTGAAAAACATTTCTCAAACTATTTCTGACAGCTTTCTGCTTCTTGCACATTCAAATTCCCACATATTCATCAAACAGGGCTAAAACCACTGTCCTCTTTCCGACTCTCCTTGAGAGGTCTAGACTCATCTCCAGCCGTCCTGATGCTATACTGATTCACCCCTACCAAGCCAAACCCACTTGTTCCTCTCCTTCTCCATCCTGCTCACACCACGTGTTACAAGAAAGAAAAGAAAAAAAAAGACTACGCAGGCCAGGTCTGGCTGCGTGCATTAAGGAAAGGTCCCCTAACTAGCAAGCTAGCTAGGGCCTCACCGAGGAGGTTCACAGGCCCAGCCAAAACCAAGCCATGAACCAATGGAGAGCAACTAATGCGGGTCTGGCGGGTTGCTGTCAGCCATGCGCCTGCGGGCGTGGACTCTCCTCCTCCTGCTCTGAACTGCCTCACCCCTAGTGCCGCCCCTGCCCAAAGAACCCTGCAAGTATAATGAGTGCCTGGTGTTTACGTGTTACACAGCAGGCACAGTACCTCACAGAGGACCAGCGCAGCAACCCTCGTTAGCCATCAACTGAGTACAAACCAGCGGCACATGCAATTAATTGAAATTATAGACCCTGAAGATGCAAGGCCTGGGCAACAGTTGGAGGTGTCACAGTGACAGTTTGCAGACCTTCTGCAGGAATATCAGTGGAAAAGCTGAGAAAATACATACCATCCTTCTGGATGTTGGTGAGACTTGTTATGATGAGCAAACAAAAGAAAAACTAAAAAAATAGGCCTCGGCCACCAATGAGCTGGCAAGCTTGCGCGTGAATTTCATGCACATTTTGTAAAGTGCCCCTCTTTCCCTCTTCTCCTCTGGTGAGGGAGACTCACGGTTCTTTGAACCAATGTGTCTCCTTTTCCTTAATTGATGTACTACATCCCTACTAGGGAGTGTTCTCGCTGCTTACATAGTTTTTTTTTCTAATGTGCCAGCGTTCTTGAATCGCTGTGACTGAGTTTTACGTGCTTTGCTCTCACCCTCCAGATCGGACTGGTTTTGTAACAGGCACCTTGCCCACGTAGGCAAGTAAGTGACCCTTTTCTTTCCTAGCTTGCTAGTCAGGGAGCCCTTCCTCAATGCCCGCAGCCAGTTTGGCTGGCACAGCCTTTCCTAAGGGCAAACACAACATAAATCGTGCCTGCTGCACCAAACATCAGGCTTCTTTTGGGTAGCGGCCTCCTGTGGTTATGTAGGTTTCTGTGGGCGAGGCAGTGCAAACCCGGAGGAGGAGAGTCCAAACCTGCAGGTGCAAGGCTGACAATCTTCCCTAAATGCACACAATGCTGGATTGGGCTTGCATAATGTTTTAAGACTTTCAAGATGAGGCCTTGACAGAGCATGGTGAGCACAAGAATAAATTAGCTAGATATCATCAATGGGTGCCATTTCCTTCGAAGCCTTTGTCTGCTCCCGGCGCGCCCTTTTCTGTCCCTAGGTATTGCATCTTGGTTTAGGCAAGCACATACTGAGAAACATTGCATGCTTTCGTTTGCATGCTCACAACCTGAGGGTTGAGACATCGCTTTGGCAGGAGCATGCATCTGAATGTGATAGGTGTGACCAAGGAGGACTCCAAGATGAAACGCAGGCCGTGTTCCTTTGTTCTTGCAATCCTGTGTGTTCTCTCGGAAGGACCTTTGCACACTTACTTTCTGACTTCCCCTCTACCCATAGAATTTTTCTGGATGAATCAGGCACTTACTACTAATTTCAAGCTAGCTTTGAGGATGTTTTTCATTTCTTGCAGAAGCAAACTGATGAGACCTACTGTTTTATTTCCTCATGGATACTTTTTGTGTGGCTGGAACAGTTGAGCAGGCCGAGCAGCCAAACTACCCGGCTAAAGGTTAAATCCAATTGTAACCTTGTAACCAAGATGAGGCCCACGTCTGTTTGATGTGTAGGCATGATGGTATGTGCTTTGCAAAGAGAACACTTGAGTTTGTTCCATATTTTTTATGGTAACCATCCTCTTGCACAACCATGTTTGTACCAGCAACTCAACAACCAAGCTGCTTTTCCCCCTTGGACCTGCCTTAGGTGGTGCGGACCAGGCACAGGTGGACCAGCTGAAAAGTCTGGCTGAAGGTCTTAGAGAGTCCCTTTGTAATGTAACCTGCTGCACCAAGTAAGACTTGTTTATTTTCCCGCATGTCCTGTCATTCCTACCTTGGCTCCTCAGGCTGCGCCCATGAAGCTTGCAGCTGATGTCAGCAAGCTGAGCAGCTGCAGCCTGTATGCTGTGTTTCAAGGATTGGTAGCTTTCCCTGGCTATAACTTATCAACTTGAAGGGTTGATCGTGCAATATTAAGTACACCGCCCCCTGTCCAAAGAAACTTTTGGTCCGGGGCCGGAATTCAGCTGCTCTCATAGGCAGCTATTTGAGCTTACCATTTCCTTTCCTTTCCTAGGGTCAAACTAAGTGTGTTTTCCCAGCATAGGCTAGTGAGTGACTCAACCAAAGAAGTCAGAAGTGCTTTAAACCAAGCTGAGGAGGCGACGCAAACAGTCGCTCCCGACTGCAAAGCCTGTGCAGTACATTCTTGCTGCGAAATCCAACAAGCAAGCCCCTAGTAGAGATCGTACACCCGCAGAGGTGTCCCTGCGTCTGCTAAGTGGTGCTTAACGTATGCCCAGGCTGCAGGGTCCAGCAGAGGAGGGTGTGCAAAGGCAACCATGGGCTTTGGAACGACATAGCAGCCTGGCACCATGTTGCACCTGCGCGAGTGGGAAGTCAAACATGGGCTTTGGGACAACATTGAGAGTGTGCAAAGGCAAGCATGGGCTTTGGGACGATAGGGAGCCTGGAACTGTGCTGCACCTGTGCGAGTGTGGGAAGGCAATCATTGGGCTTTGGCACGACAATGGGAATGTGCAAAGGCCAAGGCCCAGCATGGTTCCAAAGCCCATGAGCAGGGTCGGCCAATTCCGTGGGAAAACGTCATGAATTCCACATTTCCCCCGTTGAAAAGTGGAAATACATGGTACATATATATAAATTTTTATACATGGTATATATGTGTGTATATGTATACGCATACATATGTATGTATACCATATAGATATATATACCATACCATACCATATATACGTACCATATATAAACATACCAAACCATACCATGCCATATATATACATACCATACCATACCATATATACGTACCATATATAAACATACCAAACCATACCATGCCATATATATACATACCATACCATACCATATGTATACCATGTATGCATGGTATATATATATATATATGGTATATATATGTATACGGCATTGGCCTACCCCTGCCTTGAGCCACGGGCCATGGGACAACAGAGCAGCCTGGCACCACGCTGCACTTACGCAAATCATGGGAAGGCAAGCATAGCTTTGGGATGATAAAGGGAGTGTGCAGAGAGGCAAGCAAGGGCTCCAATGGGACGGCAGAGCAGCCTGGCCTTTCATGACACACATGAGGGAGGGAAGGCTGGAATACACATTTGCCATCGTGACACACATGAGGGAGGGAAGGCTGGAACACACATTGGAATACACAATGTGTATTTGCATTGAAATTGGGAACGCAACAAAAAGAGGTAGTGCTCATCCCAAAGGCCAGCCAGTTTCAGTCTTGTTAGATTCTGAGTGTCTTCCTTGGTGCAAGCTCTAATCTAACCTCACATGGTTTGCTCGCTCCAGCACCCTTCGATCTCTGAAGCCTGCCTTAAGCTGCACGGGGAGGTTGAAACCTAAAAGCTGCACCCAATCCTTGCTTCCATACCATCTCCAGCCCCTAAATACCCTGTCGATCAGAATGGGGTGGATTGAGGATGTCCAAACATCAGAGGATGGCGCGAGACAAAGGAAAAGCCCAGTTCCACCTACTCCTGCACTTCACCTCATCCTGCCCCCCCTCCCTTCCCGCACCTGGCCACTTCTAGCATCAGCTTTGCGATGCCCTTGCGCCTATGGGCCGGATGCACCCACACGAGCTTCACTCCCATCTGAACCTGCACCCTCTCAACGTTCTCCACACCAGGCCCCTGCTGCTGCTGCAGCTGACAATGAGCAATGGGACTGCAGCCTCCCCCTTGTGCGTCGGCTGTGCCTCCGCTGAGCTGCTGCTGCCGTTGGGCATCTGGATCACTGCCGCCCTGCTGTGCGTCGGCTGCGTTGCTGCTCACTCCAGGGGATCGTGCAGGCTTCTGGCCAGGTTCCACCTGCGATGGGCCCATCTTCACAGCACCTGGGGTGCCTCCTGATGGCACTGCAGCAGTGCCTCCTGATGGCAATGGGGCAGCGCCTCCTGATGCCAATGCGGCAGTGCCTCTTGTTGGCGTTGCAGCAGTGCTTCCTGATGGCACTGCAACAGTGCCCTCTGGTGACACTGCAGCAGTGCCTCTTGGTGGCAAGGCAGTAGTGCTTCCTGATGGCTTTGCGGCAGTGCCTCCTGATGAGAATGGGGCAGTGCCTCCCGATGCCAACGCAGCGGTGCCTCTTGTTTGCAATGCAGCAGTGCCTCCCAGTGGCTTTGCGGCAGTGCCTCCTGATGGCATTGCAACAGTGCCTCCCGATGCCAATGCGGCAGTGCCTCCTGATGGCGAAGTGGCAGTGCCTCCTGATGAGAATGGGGCAGCAAGCGCGTTTGCGCGCTTCAAGCCCTGCACCACCATCACCCCTACCACCTGCTTGTAAAGGACACGAAGGAAAGGGGTAGTGAAGGGGCCGGCACAAGGGTGAGATGTCCTTGGTCAGCGACTATGAAACATCAGCCCCCACCACCTGCTTGAAAACGAAAGGAAGGGAATGGGTAGGGATAGGTCAACACATGGATGTAACACATGTTGACCAGCATTTTGACGGGTGGTTGAATGCTTGAGGTCAGCATTTTGAAACATGCATAAGTGCATTAAACACTGAAATGATACACTTTTGGCACATGGATGAAACACTTTTGATCCGCATTTTGAACAAAGCAATATCCCTCAGCACCTGCTTGGAAAGGGAAGGAAGGGAAGGGAAGGGAAGGGAAGGGAAGGGAAGGGAAAGGAAAGGAGAGCTGTGCCTACTTACACGGGCAGTTTGACTGAAGCAAGGAGATGTGCTTATAACCTGGCCAGATGCCAGCCTATGTATGGGAACATGGCACACAATCGATCACCTGCTTGCATGCAGCCATCCACAGCAGCACACTCTCCTCTGCAGCGCCGCAGTCACTGCTGTTGGTGCCGGACTGAGGCCCACAGCCTTTTTGCTGCTGCTGTTGCTGCTGCTGCGCAGCTGCAGGGAAAGGCGCTTTTACCTGAGGCAAGGGGTGGGGGCACAGGGTATGCTGCTGGCGGTGTGAGTTTTGCTGGTGCTGGCCCTGATGTGGGTGATCTGCATCCTGGTGCTGGTTACAATGTGGATGACCCTGGCTTTGGTGCTGTAAATGAGGGATTTGTTGGCGATTTTCCAGTGCAGAGCAGTGGGAAGTGGGGAGAATCTGGGTCGGCAGAGGGCACGAAGGTGGAAGTGAAGTTGGGTTGGGAGAGCCCCCCGGAGGGCTGCCCAGGGCAGAGCAGGGGGATGTGGAGGGAGGCTGGGTTAGGACCTTGCGGCTTGTTGAGCGAGGGCTTCCAGCAACAACAGTGACGGTGTCATCAAAGGGCCTTTTCCGGCTCATGTGGCCTCCAGAAAAAGTGGCAAGGCTCCCACTGCATTTTGAATGCTGATGCTGCTGCTGCTGCTGCTGCTGCTGCTGCTGGGCCTGTTGGATGGGTGCTTGCTGCTCTTGCTGCAACTGTTGGACATTTAGACAGTGCTGCTGGCTTGACTTTGGGGCAGGATGCCGCAGCTCTTGGAGCTGAGGGTCAGGCTGCTGCTGGTCAGGCTGCCGTTGCTGCCGCTGCCATGGCTGGGGCTGCAAGGGGTGTTGATGCTGTTGTTGATGCTGTTGTTGCTGGGTGATCTGATGCTGCTGCTGCCGCTGCCATGGCTGGGGCTGCATGTGGTGTTGATGCTGTTGTTGCTGGGTGGTCTGTTGCTGCTGCTGCTGCTGCTGCCTGGCCTGCTTCCCTGCCTCCCCTCTCCAGCTGGTCTGCTGCTGCTGCTGCTGCTGCCCGGCCTGCTTCCCGGCCTCCCCTCTCCAGCTGGTCTGCTGTTGCTGCTGCTGCAGCCGCTGCTGCCTGGCCTGCTTCCCTGCCTCCCCTCTCCAGCTGCTCCCTTGCAGAATCCAGCCCTGGTCCAAGCCCATGGCCTGCTCCAAGTACTTGCAGATCTCGCCCACCTGCGTATTGCCAAGCACATAACACAGAGCATGATCCATGTGTAGCATGGTCCAAACCCATGGCCTGCTCCAAGTACTTGCAGATCTCGCCCACCTGCGTATTGCCAAGCACATAACACAGAGCATGATCCATGTGTAGCATGGTCCAAACCCATGGCCTGCTCCAAGTACTTGCAGATCTCGGCCACCTGCGCGCATTGCCCAACACGTAACACAGAACATGATCCATGTGTAGCATGGTCCAAGCCCATGGCCTGCTCCAAGTACTTGCAGATCTCGCCCACCTGCGTATTGCCAAGCACATAACACAGAGCATGATCCATGTGTAGCATGGTCCAAACCCATGGCCTGCTCCAAGTACTTGCAGATCTCGGCCACCTGCGCGCATTGCCCAACACGTAACACAGAACATGATCCATGTGTAGCATGGTCCAAGCCCATGGCCTGCTCCAAGTACTTGCAGATCTCGCCCACCTGCGTATTGCCAAGCACATAACACAGAGCATGATCCATGTGTAGCATGGTCCAAGCCCATGGCCTGCTCCAAGTACTTGCAGATCTCGGCCACCTGCGCACATTGTCAAGCACATAACACAGAGCATGATCCATGTACAGCATGGTTCAAACCCATGGCCTGGTCCCAGTACTTGCAGATCTCAGCCACCTGCGCATTGCCAAGCACATAACACAGAGCATGATCTATGTGTCTAGCATGGTTCAAGCCCATGGCCTGCTCCAAGAACTTGCAGATCTTTGCAGGCTTTGTGTCACACCTGCAAGTCCGACCTTCAGGCGCTTGCAGCCTTTGTGTCACACCTGCGAGTCGGTCTCAAGTGACCTCAACATGATGGTTGCTTTTAACGCACCACATTGTGCTTATAACTGTGCCACATTTCACTGGCAGGTGTGCACACGTTTAAATCCAGTCTCCAACATCACATTCCATTCAATGCAAGAGTTTGAGCAAGGTTGGAGCATGCTGAAGAAGAAGCAAGGGAGCCACAGGGCTTGGAGCAAGGGTGATGCGCGCTTGAGGAGTAAGGAATCCCAGCGCGGTCCAAACGACGGCGATGCTTGGATGAATGCCCTTCAGCAGCGGAGCTCACAAGCCCCTTTACGTCTTACAGTCCAACTGCAGCGCCAAAGCCGTTTGGGTGCCTGATATGCATTGGACAGGGCTATGGCGTCGTTTATGAAAGGGAGGCTGATTGGAGGCTCAATTTTCCTGCACATCCTCCAGGTAGCAAGCAATGCCATGGCAGCAGGAGCGCAGAAGGCCGAAGTGGTGCGAGTCATGAATGAATGTGCTCATGGTTCAGAGTACGTGCGATGCGCTGCCAGGAGCACATGTGATGTGCGGCACAGGAGCACATGCACTGTCAGGGGCATGTGTGATGCGCTGCAGGATGTGAGGGCCAACACGAGTGGTGCGCTGCGGGATGTGAGGAGCACGAGTGGTGCGCTGCAGGATGTGAGGAGCATGAGTGGTGCGCTGCAGGATGCGAGGAGCATGAGTGATGAGCTGCAGGATGTGAGGAGCACGTATAGCGCGCTGCAGGGTGTGAGGAGCATGAGTGGTGCACTGCAGGATGTGAGGAGCAAGTATAGTGCGCTGCAAGGTGTAAGGAGCATGAGTGGTGCGCTGCAGGGTGATAGGAGCACGAGTGGTGTGCTGCAGGATGTGAGGTGCATGAGTGGTGTGCTGCAGGATGTGAGGTGCATGAGTGGTGTGCTGCAGGATGTGAGAAGCATGTATAGTGGGCTGCAGGATGTGAGGAGCACGTGTGATGCGTTGCAGGATTTGAGGAGCATGAGTGGTGCGCTGCAGGATGTGAGGAGCACGAGTGGTGCTCTGCAGGAGCTCGGCGTATAGTATGATTCATACTGTATGAGCTTTACCTTTTTTATGTGTGGTGCTGGGTCGGTGGGCTGCACCTGCAGCAGCCTTCCTGCTGGCCCTTGATCAAGCACGACTCGTTCCTTGCTCCAGCCCTGCATGCGAGGTGGATCCGTCACATTGTGAGCCAACCAAGACAGACGCAGGCACGACTCGCTCCTTGCTCCAGCCCTGCATGCAAAGTGGATCTGCCCCAATGAGAGCAGACTAAGACGGACGCCAGCGTGACTCGCTCCTTGCTCCCTAACTGCATGCCAAATGGATCTGCTGCACCCAGAGCAGACCAAGACAAATACAAAAGCACAGATTGCACTTTGCCTCAGCGCTGCATGCAAGGTGGACCCGTTACGTTGAGAGCTGACCAAGAGAGACGCAAGCATGACTCGTTGCTCCAAAACTGCATGCAAGGTGGATCTGTCACAATGAGACCAGACTGTGACAGACGCAAGCACAAGTTGCTTCTTGACTCAGCACTGCATGCGGAATGGGTCTGCCACATCGAGAGCAGGCCAAAAACAACAAAAGCACGGCTGGCTTCTTGCTCCAGCCCTGCATGCCATGTGGAGTTGCCACATTGAGAGCAGACCTTGACACACGCAAGCTATGCCACCAGCAGTTCCTCCCTGTAGATCCAAAAAATTGAGAAGGTATGAGGAATTGAAGGGCCAATGGTTTGGACAATGGCTTGTTTTGTGTGCAACTATGCTGGGAAGAGTGAGGGAATGCAGGTATCAATCCAGCACATGCCAGGAGACAAGCTTTGCTGCAAACACAGGAACCTTCTGTGCTGAGGTGCTGCAGCCACTACACACTGGCTTTGCTATGAGGTGGAGTTATTCATAGGGTGGTCGCACATCTCTCCTCACGTTTTGAAAGGAAAAGGCTACACCATGTGGGTATGAGCATGCATTGGTC